>BPTQ01000002.1:200195843-200422485 GCA_019973895.1 Chrysanthemum seticuspe
ATGAAAAGGAACTCAGATTCGTAGGACGCACCAGTCGCAGATTTTTTCGCTAATCAAGTTTTGGTCTTAGGAAGCCTATGGTCTAGGGGTTTAATTACCAAGGGAACTACATAGTCTCCTAAGAAAATCGGAGTCTCTCCACCCAAAGTCAACCAGCGCTGACTATCGCCCTCGTATTTATTTGCCGTTTCTGTTATAGTCCAGACGATCGACAATCTATGTACTCTCTGGGTTATTATGAAGCCATAAACCATCCGAGTTGATTAAAGGGTACATTTAGTTGTAGATCGAAGAACCATACTCGGTAACCACACCGTATTCACAGTGTCCAACAGTAAGGTTTAAACAAATTGTCAAGTTCCCGTATAAACCTGACTGAGTTCTTTTATGGTGCCCCACTAACTACTTGAACATTAGGATCTTTCTTACAAAATTTTGAAATGTCCATGATGGGTGAACTTACATTCTTTCTAGGATTACAAGTTCATCAATCACCCCGTGGTATTTTCTTGAGTCAGTCCAAATATGCCCTTGAACTGTTAAACAAATTTGGAATGACAACCTGTGACACTTATGCCACACCAATGGCTCATACCAAGAAGCTAGATGTTGATTTACATGGGAAATTAGTTGAGCCTACCAAATACCGAAGTATTATTGGGTCTCTCATGTATCTAACAGCTAGCAGACCTGATATTGTCTTTGCCGTTTATTTATGCTCCCGCTATCAGTCGCGACCAACTGAAACCCACCTCTCTGAGGCTAAAAGAATCCTCTGATACATCAAGGGAACCATTAATTTGGGGATCTGGTATCCGAAGGATTCTGGTTTTGAACTAATCGCTTTTTTAGACGCTGACCACGCAGGATGCTTAGACTCAAGGAAAAGTACTTCAGGAGCTCTACAATTTCTTGGTGATAAACTGGTGTCTTGGCAATCAAAGAAGCAGGATTGTACATCGCTGTCATCAACCGAAGCAGAATATGTAGCCATGTCCGCATGTTGTGCTTAAGTCATCTGGATGAGAACACAACTCAAAGACTATGGTTACGTATTCAACAGAATCCCGATGTACTGCGATAATCGGAGTGCCATTGCGATCTCGTGCAACTCAGTTCAGCACTCGAAATCAAAGCACATCGATCTTCGCTATCATTTCATCAAGGACCACGTGGAACAGGGTACCGTTGAATTATACTTTGTGGGTACTGAATATCAATTGGCAGATCTGCTCACCAAAGCCTTGCCTCCCGCTAGGTTTAATGAGTTGATCCACCGAATTGGTATGAGGTGTTTGACTCAAGAGGAATTGGATGACCTCCTAAAACAGTCTTAAAAACCTGTCAAACACCAAAACTCTCTTTTGTAAATAAATTTTTCAAAAACAAAATACAAAAATATAAAATCTGATAAAACAACAAAAATATTCTCCTAGTCTATTTTTTCTTTCAACATGGCAAGTACATTTCTTCCGTCAACACTTTAATCTTTCAAAATTCAGTATTTTTTCCGATCAAGTGTTGAGGGGGAGAAAATAATCTCTTAACTGTTTCAAAAATCTGTGTACTTGCATGTTATCTTATCTCGGTTGTTTCTCTTATCAATGGTGGTAAATGTTTCTGGTTCAATAACACTCCTCGGACTAAAATTAATAACCTTTCATCATTTTTCTTAAGTCGAGGGGGAGTGTCGTCAAATCTCTTTCTAAAAACTTTATTTGGTAACCAAAATGGAAGTTAAATGGCTTTGTTTGAAAAAAGGAAAAGGTGGAGGGACTAAAACTATCAAAATGTTAAAGTTATTTTAAATAAAACATCTCCCCACCTAACTTTCACTTCACATTTAATTCTAAACCTAAACACATCTACGCCTAAGAATCATTCGAGCAATCCGTTGTTTTGATCATCACTTTGTAAGTTGTTTTGTGATTAAAACATGTTTTTAAGATAAGTTTTTTAGTTTCATGTAAATCCAACGGCTAAAAAGTGTTTTTCAAGTGACTTTGTGTTCTACGCTTAAGCATATGAACACAAAATCAGTGTGTGTATGTTCTTGGTTATATGGATAGTGTCAAAACGTTGTTTATACATCAAGGATACCATTTTAACCATCCAAACCCACCCAGAAACACGTATCAACGATTTTTGAAAAATTAGGGTTTATAAGTCAATTTGGGTTTTTCAAAATGAGAAGTGTTTTGGTATAAAAGATTGTTGGGTTATGGTCTTAAGTTGTTGAATTAATGATTTCCATTGTTATTAACCACCCAGAAACACGAATTGGTGAACAATTTGTATTTAGGGTTTAAAGTTCATAATTTTTGGGTATTTTTGATTCACAACGATTTTGATGTTATAACTTGGCCTAAAGACTCTACCACCACTCTAGAACTACCAGAATTTAAATGGTGCATATCCTATGGCTAGAAGTGATACGCGTAATTCTCAACCCTTAGGGTTTTGACCTACGCGTATGACTTTCTACGCATAACTGAATCATAAATGTTCTTGCCATAAATTGTTGTTAAAATAATGTTTTGTGATAATGTTAATGATTTGATGAACTTATTTCAGGATTTGTTACGCTTAAAATTCAGAATCAAGGTCATTTGCATTTCTACGCATAAGGATTACCCTACGCGTAGTCAGTTATGCCTACGCGTAAGGTTCTACAGTGGGACTACGCGTATCCTGTGAAGGATATGCGTAAACAGTGCCTCTACGCATAAGGTCTACTCTTACGAGTAAGCCTTACACGTAAGGTTTTTTATACGCCTACGCGTAAGCTCTACGCTTAAGGTCCCCTTTTCCTACGCGTAAGATAGGATCCTACGCGTAAGCTTATAACTACGCGTATAAAACACTTGCTTACGCATAACTTTGTCATTGCTACGCATAAGCCTGGATGGACCTTCATAATGAATTGTTACGTGTACAAACTTGTTAATAAGCTAATCATATCATCACGAATTCAATAATGTCACTAATAAACTTAAACGTTTAATATGTTGTGAAATATTAGTGATAACATAAACTTTAAAACCTTAAAGTTAACTAACTCACGAAATGTTTCTGAGCATCATTAGACTATTGGACAAACAAGTGACTTAGGACTCGTAACAATCATTAACACTACTCATTCAATAACTAGACAATAAAACCTTCTGTTGACTAACATTATGTCTTTCGATATGTTGGTTCTTTTGGCTAATGTTATTTCAGATAAAGATATGGCTGAACAAATGAACGTGGATGCACAAGAAGTTCTTACAGTTGCTGATATCTTTCCAGAAGGTTACCCGAGAAAACTTGGAAAGAATAACCTTAGGGTTGACTTTGCCACCCTAACTTGCACAGAATCTTCTTGTCTCATAGCGGTGGATATTCTCAAGACTCATCCTTATCAGAATATGCTCTCACACTCTGCCACAGTTCCAGAAGTTTACATTCAACAATTCTGGGATTCCATGCAGAGGATCCCTGGTCAAAATGTTGTGAAAGTGACCCTTAATCACAAGCAAGTCACTATCACTCCTGATGACTTACGGGCTGTTCTCATAATTCCAGACATCGCACCAACTGACTTCTTTGCCACCCCTACTGAACAGACTGTCCTGAAATTCTTGATAGATATTGGTTATGATGAAGCTGCAGGAATCATTACTAAGCACTCTCTCGTGGAGCTGAAGAATATTCCTTAACCATGGAGGACACTCTATATTATCATCACCAAATCAGTCTCGGGTCGTGACAGTGGATATGAGCATCCCAAGCTCATGGAACTGCAGATTTTCTGGTCTCTGATCAACAAGAAGGACATCATAATTGAAGCACTGCTTTGGGAAGACATGATGCTGTTTCAGAAGAAGCTTGGCAACAAAATTCCCTATGTCAGATACACCAAGCTGTTGATTCAGAGAGCTCTTGGACTTCATCCTGATATCCCCAGGAGAATCAATGACCCAGATAATCATGACATCCAGACTGAGCACATTCTATCTGTCAGAATCAAAGAAACGTCTACGAAGAAACAGGGAGCTGAATTACCCGATCACCTTCTTACAGAGGAAATCAAAAAGCTGGAAACGTACAAAAGGTATCGGGTAGCCGTTAAAGAAGGTAAAGTTGGACACCTTGATGAAAAGGCTTCTGGGACACCTACTCAAAGGACCAGAAGAGGCAGTGCTGGAAGTGCCACAAGTACAGATAGTCAGAGGAATGTTCCAAAGAGGAAACCTATTCCAAAGAGGAAACCTACTCCTAAGAAGAAAGTTCCCTCTCAGGAAGCTACTCCTATTCCATCCTCTACACCTGAACCTCCAAGAAAGCTTTTGGACGAAAGTTCTGAAGGAACAGAATCAGACGAGGAGATTCATTATTCTGAAACTGCACAAGATGTCTCAGACATTCCAAACCCTCCAAGTCCTCAAGCTGACAAAAGTAAAGGGAAGACTCCTGTACTTGAGACATTTGATGAAAGCTCTGAAAGTGAAAATGTTGAAGAGCCACCGGAAATTGTGTACAAGAAGAAAGTCAAACGACTTAGACATCAACACAAGGCTGAAGTGTTTGCAAAAGATCAAATGGGTGGTCCCGGAGGATCAAGTGGTGCTGCCCACTTCGAACCAACTCCTGATGCGGTTAATCGACCCGATAAGGGAGCTGGTACCACCACTCTTATGCAACAACAACCGCCTGTGGAAGATACTATAGTGTATGACTTTGAGAATCCAGAAACTGACAAGAAGAAGAAAGATAAAGATGATGATTATGACATGTTTCTTCTGGATAGTCCGACACGTGCACAGAAGGAAACTAATGAACCGCCAAAGGACCCAGAGTCTCCTCACATCTCATCATCATCAGATTCTTCTTCTCACTCATCACAACAACCATCAAAGAGATCAACCAAATCATCATCCAAATCAGTAAAGAAACCACCTCGATCTTGGATTTCTCAAACACATGAAAGAATTGTGAAAGCTGTCAAACAAGTTAGAAAGAAGGACATGCTCCACAGAAAACTGAATTGGTATGCTGACCAAATGCAGTACTTACATGATGAGAATGACAAGATGCAGAAAGAAAGGGAAGTTATTCAGGAATTCATGAGAAGTCATCGTCAGGAGGAACTGAACGAAATGATCGAAGGCTACACGAAAAAGTACCTTCTGGAGTACGTTCCTAAAGTCACAAAGGAGTTGTTCACCAGACAACTTTATCCAAATCTGATGCAGATCGCCAAGCAAACTATTCGATCAACACCTTTAACCGTCACAATCAATCCATCTGATCCTGTAGTTTTCTCGGATAATGAATTGGTGGCTAAGCTTGTCACACAAATGTCGCCACGATCTGCAATGCTCAATTCTGATGAAGCAAAACTGTATCAAGCATTGCTGGACTACCAACTTCAAGAAGCTTGTAGATTTGAAGCAGAAAAGTTGAAACGTCCTAAAGACGATGCAGATAAGGATAAGGATAAAGACTCTGCACCAAAACTTCAGAAGCAGTCTGGTGAATCTTCTTCGATGCCTCCTCCTCCTCACAGGACTCCTGCTCAACAAAGGTCCCCTCCTCGTTCTTCAACTGAAAAACCTCAGGACGATTCCGAGTTACCACCCCTGACTCAGAAAACCGGCGATCACTTTGAGTATACGGGTGGTGACGATGAAGAGGTCCTTGAGCCCCTACAACAACCCACCTCACCCAAACAAGTGCAGAAACCAGAATCATCATCAAGGCTTTCCAAAAAGAAGAAGAAGACGACTCAGCCTGAAGTCGTATCATGGCTAGATGACGATAAAACCGAAGAATTTGAATGGTTCTCCACACTTGTCAATCAAACTCCCTACCCTGAAGAAGGTCAAAATTTGGTAGACGGTTCTACATTGGAGCACGCAAAACTTTTGCAAGAAAAGTTCCATGTGAAGAAAATGACGAAATCTGAATTGAAGCGAATCAAGAACGAAGCTTTTCAAATTCTAAAAGACAGCTCTGAAAGCGCCCTCGAGGTCGAATATCATCTTGAGAACATCGCTCGAGCTATGTCTAACAACATGGATTGGCTCAATCCGGAAGCAAACATTGACTTTACACAAAGGGACAACCCTCCATACTACACCGATTGGACCAAACCCCTACCGACCATTGGCCAAGCAGATGAACCATGGATTCCCTTTCGATACTTCTTTAACAGAGACCTGGATTTTCTCTTACACGGTAGCGATGGTTCGCGAAAATACGCTACATCGTTGACTCTTCCATTCCCAGCGGCTATTTACTCAAACTGCATAGCTATCGAGGAACGTGCAAATCGCTTGTTTTCTGACAACGTGCAAGCATACGACCGAGATGCATTGTATGGGATTCATCATTGGCCTGAATGCCGAAGAATCTACTACAGAAGCTGCATGGTTCAGAAGTCTCAACACGCAGTGTACAGTTCTAAGGACATCGTGGCCATCAAACACGTTGATCTCAAGTCTAAGTGGGACTACACCTTCTTGAAGAATATCATAGTCAAACGACAAGATGAACAGGACTATGCATTCTCCGAAGCTGACTTTGAGAATTTGTCCCTCAACGACATCGAAGACATGTACCTTGCCAAAGTACAGGGTCATATGAGACAATTCTCGACTGAAGTTCAACGCGAATTTATCAAGTCTCTTCTCATCTTCATTAGACGTATCGTGATCAAAGAACGTGTAGAAGATATCCAGCTGGCTGTTGAATCTTATCAGACGCGTGTCAACCTCACTCCTCCAACGCTTGATCTTCCCGACATCAATCAGCTATCTCAATATACGCTCATCAGCAAACCTTTCGGAGTTGTTTACCGCAGTGAACTTCAAAGAAACTGCTTAATGGCGTGTAGTGAACTTCAGAAATTCGGGGATCATACTTTGAAGCTGGTTAGGGACGGAATGGCGTACAGGTTAAAGGATATACGCCAGAAAATTGGGTCTCCTAAGCGCTGGAATTCTCAGGAAAGGAGGGATGTGAGACGAATCATCACAATGATTGATGAAAGGTTGTTCAGACAGGATCAGTTCAGACGATTGGAGAGCTATGTTGGTGGTCGACCCAGGATTAACATAACCGGCTTTCAACGCCCTGTGCGCACTCCTGGAAACATCACTGCACTTCCTGGTACCCCTTGAATTGGTTCTTTCATTACAAATTTGGATGTGTGATTATATATGTCTATGGCTTGTGCACACATAACAGTGTACAACCCGTAATTGTCAAGAAAGGACCCTGTGGTACGCTTCAGTGCCACAATCCTTATAAAAGGAGCGAAAGCTTCTTACTTTTGAATAAAACCTATCAAACCTTTCATTATTCAAGGTTTTGCTCAAAAGAACAAGTACTTCCCCGTATGATTTTCAAAACCTCAACCGTTTATATCACTTGTTGAGGGGGAGTATTTGAATTAAAATTTTGTTCACAAATTGTTCACAGTGGTCACTCTTCCCGCAACACTCGAAATGGTCATATTTATTCTCAAACGTTTCAAAAATAACATTTTCATATGCCATTTTTGAGGGGGAGAAAATTGTGTGATAAGAAATATGTTGTGCAAAATGCAAATGAATCTGTGTACCTCAGACTTAACCAACGAATTGACGGTACTAAACTGTTTGTAACTCGAAAAGACTTGTCCTGGACGGGTAATAATTTCAAGCTAGTTCGCTAGTAATGTAAACGTGTCTCGCAAAGGACTTGTCCAAGTAGAAAGTACCATTCGAGACACTCTTGGTAGACATGAACTCTAATGGGTATGACAACCTTTCGAGGTTTGTCTACACCTTCAAGGTAGTTATTAGAGCTAGTTGTCACCTAAAAACTGACAATGTATCTCTTTAACTACGCAACGTAACCGTGTCTCGCGGGGGATTGTCTATCTCGAGTGGATCAATTCAAAATGTGCGCGCTCTTTCCTCACTGTGCATTTAACCGTTAAAACTATTAAGCACATGTGGAGGGGGAGTATTTATGCAAAATCCTATCTCTCACAGTGGTTCAAACATGTTTTTCATTTACAAACCCTTTGAGAGATGTTTCACAAACAGTGGTTTTAATGGCAACATAGGTTAGTCATGGAGTTATAAGGTGACTAAGGTTAGGAATAACCGTCCTATGATCCGCCAGAGCCGGAGGGATCTACCCAAGGACATCACAAATAGTTAGTACTTAGAGGTCCTTAGGTACGATTATAAAAAGGAGAAAATGAGAATCGGAGAAAGAAGGAGTTGAAGAATCAAAAAGAAATGCAAAGAAAAGGGTGAAAAGAAACAGCCCTCCAGATTATTCAACTTAGGGCAGACACCGGGTTCAATTCATATGCTACTGGCTGTCACTTAGTGACACCGGTATTGAAGATTAAAAGTCATCATGGACCCAGTGACGCATGCACTAAACCTTCTTAGCCACTCAAGTTTCTCTCAACAAAAGCTTGTTTCATTCTCACAGGGAATCCTACGTAAACTATTGGCTTTCTCTTAGAGATCGCTGGTATTGAAGAAGGAGACCCTCTCCCTAGTCTCCTCTCAGGAAAACCAAAACGCACTATTGAGTCTAGAGCCACGAGATTCATCAAAAGATCTCTTAGGAACACTTGGCATTTTATCACTTGACGATCACCAAATAAGATTATCAGTGGTTCATATCGAGTCCTTCACAGATCTTAGCAATCTGTCGAGAACATTTATGAGAGGTTCACATCTGTGATCCTCAGTGATTGAATGGAAACTCCTGCCAGGGTCAACATCAAACAGCCCTGCCAGCAGGTCACTTCGGTAACTCCCCGTGGATTACGCGGAGTGTGTCTCAAACGGTCTACAATCGTGAGGTGATGCTACGGTGTACCTCAGCGACTCATCTGAACTGTAGATGTACTTCGGTACATCGTGTTATCTCACTTGTGGGACTCCAGTTCAGGAACGGCCTTTGTAAGAATTAGAGTTGTGTTTTCACACTATGCTGTTAACACTCTCGAAGTTCAAACTTGTAAGTGCCGGAACCTGCTTATTACTAACCGTTTGAAATGTTTTCTTCTTATGGAAGCTCCGGAGCAGGATGATCGTGCTGATTCTTCTCATGCTCACGCCAACATCATCACTAATGGAAGTTCTATTCAAAAGCAACACAACCGTCAGAATGATTCTTCGTCAAACCAAAGAATCTACAAAGTTAAAGACTTAGAGAACTTCATCAGTATTGAATTCCAACGTCATAGAGCGTGTGAGCATGTTGAAGAATGACGTGGAGACACTGGAGCAGCGAAGCAGTCCTGAGGCAGACTGATGCAGACAACAACATACTATCACTTTCACCACAAAGAACAATGATCAAAGAACAAAGTTAATGATGACGTCAAAGCATAACTGTTCAAAGATAACTATCTCTCTACACTGGGGAGATTGTTCGAATCAAGGCAATTCCTCTCACAAGAAAGAAGAATGTCAGAAGACGTCAGAACTACTATTACATCAACGCCTTCACCGTTCATCACCAACACTTGAGGGGGAGATTGTTGGAATCACTCCTAAACCATAATCAAGTGTTAGTAATTAATATGTAATAGTTAGCTTTATTATGGCCTTTATGTTTGTTATTAGCCTTAAGCTTATGTAGAAGGCCCATGAGCTTAGGCCCAAGCCCATAAAAGAAAGGATGGAAACTAGGAGTGTTGCCCTAGCTTTCCTCCTATAAATACTCTTGTAAACCCTCATTTGAGGGTTGGTTGTTCAAGTTATTCTCTCTTTCACTCTATATGCTTTAACCGTATTATTATTAGTATGTGTGTGTGCGTATAACTTGTTCATCCGCCTTCATCTCTTTCTCTAAAGCTTGTGTTTGTAAAACTAGTGACCTAACAGATCAATTTCGACCAATTTTGAGGTAAGGATAATTATGATCAATTTTGCCATAATCGAAAGATTTCTAAGGCTAGATGTGAGGGATCATGTGAGAAATGATGAGTGATCTAGAGAGCGGAAGAGTAATGGGTTTAAGTGAAACGATAAATCTACAAGCGTCTTGAGTGTGATCTAGGTGAGTTATGTGTGAGTAGGAAAGATCTACTTAATTTGATAAGGACTTAATTTGCCTTAAGACACTATGTCTAGCTTAGAGTGAGGTGTTCTAAGGACATGTTTGAAATACAATGTTTGCAATTGTATTTTCTGTTTGCCGGATCCCACGGTTCCCTAAGTGTAGGGATCCGTCTGGCATAAACTTTGGGATTCGTCTATCTGCTAAGCAGAACCTTTACTAAAGGTATGCAATGATCTTGACAATGCATTATATTCCAAGGTTAGTTTAAGAGGTTCTAACACTAAGATATCAAATGTAAGATGTTTTATTTCATGGAGGAAATTGGATTACATTGATGAAGCATGAGTACAAAAGGATTGATCCTATTTGAAAGACTACTAAGTTCCTTGAGTGTTTTCGCTAGAAGGATCATCAAATGGTTGATGAGTTTTGGTGGAATCAAGAATGAAGAAACTCTTCATGAGAGATATGCTTAGCGGTTTTATCATCTTGTTCACAAGTACGTACAACGGACTTTGAAATTGAAGATGAAAATGCATGACATTATGATAGAGGCGCGTCAAGAACATTCCATAAGGGATGAGTTTATTCTTAGAGCTTTGAAGATTTACAATTCGCCTTGCGAAGAAGTAGGCGAGATTGTATGGTTGTTGTGTTAGCAAACAATACATTATGTGAGCACAACAAGCGGGAAGGATTTCTCGATTTCCCCTAAGACTCCAAACATTTTCACGTAGGATGAGTGTAAGGGGCTTGTACTCTTCTCGGATGTCCCGTGTAAAGATAATGTTTGGATCGGAGTAATATGGTCGAGGTTTGCATATTATGCGATTTAAATCTTCCGGGGAAGGTATGTGAGAACAATATGGACTATTTTCTTCACGAAAGTTGAAGAGAGAATCAAGAGATCAATCTTTAGTGAAGGCACATTGTCCATGATTTGGAATTCGGAGGATGTGAGCAAATCGCTCAAGGGTTAAAACGAACTTTTGGTTTTTGATCCAAAACCAAAGAGAAAGAGAGCGATCCTCGTTACGAACGAGTTCGACTTGACGGAAGAATTCCATTATGAACCTTGGACATATCTTCTCGTTGATTTCAAGAAGACATTCTAGTCCTATGGCTCGGAAGGAGGTATTGATACCTTCTTCGAATTGTAGAGAGGTGTCTACAGTACGTCCTTCATGGAAGTGACGGTTTTCGAGATTATTGAACCCACAGACATGATTGCCAGGTGTGTTGGGCTCAAGGGAAATGTTCGGAGTGTAGACGCTAGTGAGTGAAAAATCAAACTCATATTCATGCGTCATAGTTGAACCTATAGAAACGATGAGTTAATAGATAGTGATGTTTGTAGTCAACCAATGATTATCTAAAGTTTTTACTAGATTTTTATTAACAATGGTTTTTAACAACAATGACACTTAACTCACTTATGGTTTTGACATTCTAGTGGAATATTATTTTTAGAAAGAAAGTGGTTTTTATTATGCATGAAAAACTGTTGTCCAGATGTACGGTTCCCACGGTTCCCTTCTATAAGGGATCCGGCTAGTAAACTTGCCGGGATCCGTGGAACAGAAGCAGATTTTTGATAAAAACATAAGTTTAATAGTTTTATACCAAAATATGTGTTTTAGCCTACATTTTCTTTTAGCATGCATTCATGGTTTCAAATGTTATCATGACAGAATACGAAAGATATAAATCAAAAGAAACGACAAACACATAATGATAATAATAACCTAGATAACTAGACTATTAGTAATATTTCATTTCAATGCTAAGAATGATACAAAGTATTGGGTATATAACCCCAATGTAGATTAACAACACAAAGTATATGTCTCTGTATGTGAACTTCATCATAGGGAACACAAGTGCGATGAGCGTTAAGGCGATGAGCACGAGGGCGATGTAAACCATGTTGATGATGAACATTCTTTGATTCGGATGAGATGAAATGGAGAAGAAGATGAAGTTTTGAATGAGAGGAAATTTTTGAAGTTGGAAGATTTGAAAAAGTGGGGATTTGATGGAGTGGATGACGGTGGGAGTTTTTATGGGGAAGGAGGAATTTTTGATATTTGTGTTTTTGTTTTATTATTAGAAAGATATAATTTTAGGATTAAATGAAATAAAACACAAATTATATAATCCTCGACTTTAGACGAAAAGGAAACACGTATGCAAGAAAAGCTTTCTAATAAAGCTATTTGTAAAACGAGTATAAGCACAAAAGATAATCAAATAAATACTTAGGAAAACATACTTATTTATCAAGCTAATGTCATTTAGAGATAAGTACAAAGTCATACCTCTAATGCACTTAGGAATGTCTTTACAAATGATACAACAAATGTCAGAAGACAATTCCGGCTCTTTTGGGCTTAAGATACCTTCTTAGAAAAGGTATTCTTGTTACCAAGCGATTCCTATGGCTTGGTAGGTATGATCTTTGACTAACCAACATGACAGAGAAGATTAGTGCATTTAAATAGAAAATAAATAATGAGAAAAATGTTGTCATCTAATCAACATCCAAACAAAGAGTTTTAAAAGACATGGTGTTTGTTTTTATGAAAAACCTTCTTTGTAGTTTTCAATTAACCATGGATCGTATCAAGTTTTTAAAGTACAATATACTTCAAGAAACTTGGTAACGAAGCTCTGATGCCAATTGTGAAAAACTAGAAGGGGGGTTGAATAGTTTTTCCAATTAAAACTTTCTTTTAAACTATTTAGATCGACTTATGTCAATCTATTTGGATGTGTGTTGGATGTTGATAGACAATCATATAGAAGTATGTAATGAAAAGATAAGAGTAAGAAGCACAAAACCACAACGCGAGTATTTATAGTGGTTCGGCTACAAGGACACCTTCTTTACCCTACTCCACTCCCCGAGTCACCTACTCGAGAGTTTGTAATCACTACACGACACCAACTCCTTATGGTGGAGAAACCTTCACAACGTTGCCTACTCTTTTTCCGGTACTAGGCTAACCACCGGGTTCTTTCACACCAAGGTGAACCACACCTACCACTACGTCGCCTACCCTTTATCCGGTACTAGGCTAGATACCGAGTTCCATTACAATGGAGGAACTACTACCCAACACTACACCAACGACTAATCCCAAAGGAGACCAACTCCTTATTACAACATCATCAAGGATATCAATATCCTTGGATCTAATGCTAATCTATCTTGTACATCAAAACACACCATATCGAATGTACATCTTAGGCACCTTTCACTAATGCCTTTAACTAGATCTTCAAGACACCCTTCACTAATGTCTTGTGACTTGACTTCTAGGCACCCTTCACTAATGCCTATAATACGGACGATCGACACCATTCACTAATGTCTTCGTCTTGACACTTGAGACATCTTTCACTAATGTCTTCAACACTACACTTCTTGGTAGAAAGAAAAGAACCATCAACAAGAGGACTTCAGTAGTCTTGATGATGAGGAAGCATGGCAACTCATGGACTTGAGCTTGCTTGACTTCAAAGGTGGTAATTTCGCCTTTAAAAGGAACCTAGAGAATCACACAAAAACAAAACTACAAACATAGATCTCTTGGATCTGAGGTTAGAGAGTTTTTAACTCAAAGGGAAAGTATGTTGGAAAGGGGTGTGAAACAATGAAGAAATGGCTTACTATTTATAGAGGAAAAATTCTACTGTTCCCCGGATCCCACGGATCCCTCCCACAAGGGATCCGTCTAGCATAAAGCTAGGGATCCGTGGGACGCTCCTCTTTACCCATGGGTATTTTGGTCATGGGTTATGGGTTGATCCATGGGTCTTATACTAGATACAATGTATCTTATGAGTGCAATGCACCTAGTCACATGGGTATGGGTCAATACCATGGGTTATGGATATTATCCATATATGATATAAGCATGATGTTATGCAATGGGTTATGGGTCAAGCTCCATGGATATGGGTCATGGACTTTGGGTTGTACCCAACTACATTCAATGTATTTGGTCAATCGGTTATGATACTTAAGTTTCTACCCATTTATATTACCCAATATACTACATACTAGTTATGTGTATATTTTACCCAAATATGTAAACACTAGTTGTTGTACATATGTAATACTAAATCATAAAATCACTTATACTTGTTTTAGTGTTTTATGTGAAAATGTAAGTGTGTTAGAAACTATTAGTTCAAACTAATTACGTATTTTATTTGTTTCGTTAAAATGATTTTACGTTTGTTATCGACAAAACATTAGAAGATCGTAAAATATAAATAAACATTTTTACGGCTTATTTGTATTAACAATCTCCCCCTTTTTGTTGATGACAAAACATAAAATTATTTTAAGGAAAATGATGTGCTACGTGTGTACAAGTTTTAAATTTATAAAAGGTGAATTACCAATATTACCAATAACACATACGAGCAAGTGTACTCGTCCGTTATAGCAAGATTATGATGGTAAGTCGAGATCATTCGCAGGGATTTGAGTGAATCTGATTAGCAAGTTTGAATCAACAGAGTACTCGTCCTATATATGTGCCCGTTACTTACGATGTGGTTTTATATTCATACGTTACATCCTTAATTAATTGATGGTATATATGTGTTTACCAAATCTTGCTAGCTTATAGGTATAGAAGATTTGCTTCTTGTTTAATGCTATACTATAGGCTAATGTTAAACTATTTAGAAGCCATTAAAGAGCTTATATCATTTTGATCGGATAAATGTGATAAAATTAAGTTATTTTATTATCCGATTTTTATATAAAAAGGTGCAATTGAAGCACGTGTGGTTATAAAGTATAAGTTTATGAGTAAAGATTGTTGTATTAATTGGCATGACCGGTTGGACCATCACGAGTCAATAATGATGCAAATTATATAAAAGAACCATGGGTTCTTCAAGGTTGATTTTTGTTTGTTCTTATTGTTCTTAATGGAAGTTAATTGTTCATCTGTCACCACCAAACTATATAAAGGACTTTGTATAAAGTTTTGAAAATAATATAGAGTGGATGTATGTAGGCCTATACATCTGCTATGCGGACCATTTTGAGTTTTAAAATTGATGCATCGTCAAAATGATTATCAAAGACGCAACTTAAGGTTAGCATGAATGGCTCGTCTTATAAAATGCGAGCATGATTTTTCAAATTGTATCTTTGGAAATAGTGGTGAATACTTCCATATGTTGGACAATAATTGGAATAAGTGTTGAACTTTATATAGCCCATGTTCATACGCGAATTGCTTTTGTTTAAACGTTTATAAAAACGTTTTCAGTTGATTGCAAAGCCAATAATATGAGAACAAAACTTTTAGTTTATGGGGAATATTATAACATATGAATTCGCATCTTGCCATAATCTATAATGAATCCTCCCCAGTATAATGGTTTTTGGTCACAAACCATATTTCCCATGTGTGATTTTGTAATTGTGCGAAATAGGATGTTCAAATTGATAATTCATTAAGGGGGAGAGAATGAGAAGCCAGAAATATGGAATGAATTATGATATTAAAATGTTGATCCTCACACTAACGAAAATGAACTTAAAGTTCAAGGGACAATTTACATTCCAGATCTAGTAGTTGCCAGACAAGTTTTGTGACCTAAATAAAGTGACTAGATCATACATACGTTGCTAATGCTCCAATTAAAATGTGTGTCCCTGCATTAAAACTAATGATTGATAGTAAGTCTATGGCACAACGTGATAGACTAATCGATTCCAAATAAAAGTCCTCGAATGAAGAGATAAAATGGAGCAATAAAATTAAGATGGTTAAATCGAGGTAATAAATACCCCATAATAGTCTCATAAAGAGAAAATAGACATGAAGGTTGTTAATACAAATAAACCGTAAAGACGTTTATTTATATTTTACGATCTTCTAATGTTTTGTCGATAACAAACGTAAAATCATTTTAACGAAACAAATAAAATACGTAAATGGTTTGAGCCAATAGTTTACTAACACACTTACGTTTTCACATAAAACACTAAACAAGTAAAAGTGATTTTATGATTTAGTAATACATATGTACAACAACTAGTGTTTACATATTGGGCAGATATATATATATAACTAGTATGTATCATAATGGGTAATACAAATGGTAGAAGTTTAAGTATTTGACCCATTGACTAAATATCTTGAATAAGGTTGGGTAAAACCCAAAGTCCATGACCCATACCCATGGAGCATAACCCATAACCCATTGCATGACATCATGCATAAGTCATAAATGGATATTATCCATGACCCATGGACTAGATGCATTGCATCTTGTAGATACATTGTATCTACTTGGATACCCATGGTCCAAAGTCTAGGACCCATGAACCATAACCCATGACCCATGACCCAAAACCCATGGGCAAAAAGGAGCGTCCCACGGATCCCCAGGAATACACTGGACGGATCCCTCAAGTGAGGGATCCGTGGGATCCATGGAACAGTAGCTAAAATTCTTCTATAAATAGTGAGCCATTTCTTCATTTTGGGTTGCCACTCCCACACATACTTTCTCATAGTATTGTAAACCTTCTAACCTCATATCCTAAGGATCTGTCTATGTAGTTTGTGTTTTGTTTTTGTGTGATTCTCTAGGTTCCTCTTAAAGGCGAGATCACCACCTCTTGAAGTCGAGCAAGCTCAAGTCCATGAGTTGCCATGCTTCGTCATCATCAAGACTACTGAGGTTCTCTTGTTGATACTTCTTTCTTCCTCCATAGAAGTGTTGTGTCAAAGGCATTAGTGAAGGATGCCGAAAGAGTCAAGACGAAAGCATTAGTGAAAGGTGCTTAACGTCCGTGTCAAAGGCATTAGTGAAGAATGCCAAAGGAGTCAAGACGAAGGCATTAGTGAAAGGTGCCAAACGTCTGTATCAAGGGCATTAGTGAAGGATGCCTAGAAGTCAAGTCAAGTGGCATTAGTGAAAGATGCCAATGGTGTATAATCGATGAGGTGCATCGATGTACAAATAGAGATAGGTTGTATCCAAGGATATTGATATCCTTGATGACGTTGTTATAAGGAGTTGGTCTTCTTTGGGTTAGGTGTTGTGTAGTGTTGGGTAGTAGTTCCTCCATTGTAATGGAACTCGGTATCTAGCCTAGTACCGGATAAAGGGTAGGCGACGTTGTGATAGGTGTGGTTCTACCTTGTGGAAGAACCCGGTTTCTCGTCTAGTACCGAAAAAAGAGTAGGCGACGTTGTGAAGGCTTCTCCGCCATAAGGAGTTGGTGTCGTGTTGTGGTTATGTGTTTCTTACTCTTTATCTTTCCATTACACATTTACATATATATCTATCAATGTCCAACATACACATCCAAATAGATTGACATAAGTCGATCTAAATATTTTAAAACATAGTTTTAATCGGTAAAACTATTCAACCCCCCTTCTAGTTTTCCACAATTGGCATCAGAGCTTCGTTACCAAGTTTTTTAGAGTATGTTGTACTTTAAAAACTTGATACGATCCGTGTAAGTTTGAAAACTACAAAGAAGGGTTTTTTTTACAAAATGTCACGTTTAAAAAATTATCATATTTTATAATGTTGGATAATGATAGAACGTTCTAATATTTTCTTTGTTAAGAATTCTCCATACTTGGATTTGGGCATCCCAAGAAGATCACGAAGAATTTCTCTCTAAATACTTGTTTCCTTAAAAAGAATATTTAGCAAAGGTATGATCCTTAATAAATTACAAATAATTTTTTTTAAGGTCATTTTTTTTAATCATGATTAAGTCTTAGTAGTATCTTTACGCTCTCTCAATAATCACTAAAGTAGTTATCTATATTAAACTCATCATCAAGAATAGTATTCTTCGTTGATCTCTATAGACAAAACTACAAACTAGTGATAATGATATCTCGGCTATTCGAGAGCCTTGATCATTACTCCTCATAAAAGGATTATTGACATTTCATCTATGTCAATGAGTATCCATGTGAAATTTCTCACATTATGATAAAATAGGATTTTATCATAATCTTTGAAAACTTTCCAAAGAATTATGATTTATTCATAAAAAGGGAACCTCATCAAATAGGACTAGTATAACCCGTCAAAACCCCAAACCATAAGTTATAGAGCATAAACATCGACCCTAGGCTATTTAGAACTCCCAAACCAAAATTATCAAGGAATACTTAAGCTGACTAATTGTTGTTATGCTGGATCCCTGCGCTTGAACTAGTCGGATCCCTCGTACAAGGATCCGTGGGATCCGTGCAACAGAAGACAACATAAGTAAGAAATGATCACTGTGGAAGTTCCACTACCAGTTTTCTCTATCAAAGACTCACGAACATAAACCTAGTTACTGTTCACAGGAGCAAATTGATCATCTTCTTCAAGAAAAACAATCTCTTGTGTAAGTATAATCTTCACTACATTGTTATTTCCATTCCTTGATTCCTAGGATTACAATTTTCATCTTTAGAAGTTGAGTTCAAATGGGTTTGTCATAATTTGTTACCACATTGTTTTCTAAGATAATCTAAATCAAAGAATTAACATTGTTAATACAAATTAAACTCATTCCTTGAATTCAATGAAGATTGTTAATACAAATATCATCATTAAACGTTATTTATATTTTATGATATTTACCTAAGTTTTGTTAACGACAAAAGTAAATTTAATTTTTATAAAGCTCAAAGCTTGTCAAGTTTAATAGATATTAAAACAAGCTTTTCAAATAATATCTTTATCACTCAAGCATTTACATTGTGATTAATCATATTTTGATATGACTCTAAACCATAATGTATGTTAGTATTTTTAGTTCAAGAATGTTTTGGTTTCTTAAAACAAAACATTACATATGTATTTACATTTTAACATATTTCTAAAAATAGAAAAACAAACACATGATATCATGTAGTACATCATTGAAATCCTTAGAAGATTTCACTAGATACTTTGTGTAGATTTAGACTCTACATATCTTACACAATCTTGGATAGATATGGTTGACTTTTGTAAGATTTTGGTGATCTTGCTGTTAGACCCCGGCGGCACCAAAAATTAACATAGGCGCAACCCTTTTGAGGGGTCCGTGGTGCCTGCTGAGCATTTTGGCTATAAATAGCAAAGCCAAACCAAGTTGTTTTTCATCCCTTTCCATCATATTCTCATACATTCCTTCTCTCTAACATTTCTAACTCAGTTTCATATCATATTAGTGATCTCTTTTGTAGCAAAGAAGATCAAGGCACATTCAAGCTTCAACAAGAAGTTGGAAGTCTTGTTTGTATGTTGTTGTATGATCTTGTGTTGATTCATACATCATTGTTGTACCAAACCATCATAATCTTATGAGTGTGAGTGGTTAGTATTTTAGTCCTTAAAATACATTGTGTGTGGGAGTGGTTGTACCCTTGAAAAGAACTCGACATCTAGCTTAGTGTCGGAAATAGTGTGTAAGCGAAGTGTAAAGGTTTCTCCGCCGGTGAAAGGAGCTTGTTGACTAGTGAAGTTAAACACTCGAGTGTGAGACTCGGGGAGTGGAGTAGGGCAAGGAAAAAGAGTCTTGTAGACCGAACCACTATAAACAACTTTTTGTGGTTTGATTGTTTCTTTCCTTATCTACTCTTTATATATTGTTTGCATATTGATTATTATTCACTAACATATATAAGATCAATATCAATTGATCTTTCAATAAGTTTCAAAACAAAGTTTTTAATCGGTAAACTATTCAACCCCCCTTTTAGTTTTCCACAATTTGTACCAGAGCCTCGTTGCTCAAGATAAAACAAATTAGTTTAAATCTGCTTAGAAGATGAAACCATTGATTGTGGGTTTGCTCGCTTTAATACTATTATTACATCTCTTAAAGCACTTGATGAATCTTTTCGTAGTAAGAACTTTGTCAGGAAATTTCTTAGAGCACTCCATCCAAAGTGGAGAGCTAAAGTGACGGCTACTGAGGAATCAAAATATCTCTCAAAAGTGACACTAGACGAGCTAATCGGAAACCTCAAAGTACACGAAATGGTGATGGAGAAAGATTCGGAAATCATCAAAGGAAAAAGAGAGAAAATCAAATCCGTTGCTCTAAAAGAAAGAACGGAATCAAGTGATGATGACGAATCTTGCTCCGGTAGTGAAGATGAGGAGTATGCCATGGACGTTAGAGATTTCAAAAAGTTCTTTAGAAGATGAGGAAAGTTTGTAAGACAACCTCGAGAAGAAAAGAAGCCATTCCAAAAAGATCGGGATGACAAAAAGGGTAAAGGTGAAAGAAAGTGCTTTAGATGCGGTGATGCAAGTCATCTAATAGGAGATTGTCCCAAGCCACCTAAAATCAAAACTCAACGAGCTTTTGTAAGTGGTGCTTGGAGTGATAGTGAAGAAGATGAAGAATCAAGCAAGGATGAGATCGCCCTAATGGCACATGAATCAAACGATGTACATTCCGACTCATATTATTCTTCTATTGATGATGACACTTTGAAAAAACAATATAATCAATTGTGTGAGCTTAGTCTAAAAATCATAACTAAAAATAAATTTTTAAAGACAAAAAAGGAATTTTTAGAAAATGAAGTTTATGAGTTAAAAGAAAAGGCAAAACGGTTAGAAAAGGGAAAAGCAAATGACGATGGTTGCAAATCATGTCAAGAGTTTAATCTTGAAATAGAAAAACTAAAGCTCATACAAGATGTTCTAATTGTAGGGCTGAGCATCAAAGGTCCAAAACCGAACCGGACCGACAAAACCGACCGAACCGACAAAAACTGAGCCGAACCGACGGCCCGTCGGTTCGGTTTCGGTTTCATGTTTTATAGGTTTTCGGTTTCGGTTCGGTTCGGTTCGACCCAAAACCGACAAAAACATACGTAAACACACCTAAACCGAACCGAACCGACGGCCCGACACAAAACCGAACCGGACCGACAACCCGTCGGTTCGGTTTCGGTTTAGGTTTTTTATGAATTTCGGTTTTCGGTTTTGTCGGTTTGGGTCGGTTTTGGACCGACGCTCAACCCTATCTAATTAATATAATTCTAAATTTAAAAGGTTTAACAAAAACATTGCTTGTACCGATGAAATAGTTAGAATTCAAAAAACACCAGGAAACATGAATGGACTAGGATTTAATGAAGTGTTAATTCCAAAGAGTCAAGCCAAAACGGTCGAAAAAGACAAACAAACTGTTAAAACTGCTGCAGTACAGCACGGACCTGACGGACCCAAAAATAGGGTTCCGTCCTTTGTAAAAATTGGTGCCGTGGGGACTGCAGCAGGACAGAATGTTTGTAATACGGACCGTAGTGAATTTGTCAAAGTAACAAAGAAAGCCAAGGATAATGTTAAACTAAAACCTGATGTTACATCAGGAGTAGGACTTGCTAGAAATGAATTTAGATCTAAAACTACTCAACAACGACATAAAACACCGTTTGCCAAACGCCCCTTTCCTAAAAGCAACCACAACGTACAACCCAACTATCAACATAACGGTTGGAAACAAAACTTCCCTAGACCATATCAAACTCCAGATTACATGCCATGGAACCCTTACCCATCATTTCCATATATGAACCAAGTAAATGGTATGTTTAACCTAAACGGACCCATGAGATATTGGGGACCAAACGCTTGAGTTATTTGTGTCTTTGGTATGCTTGAAAGTTGGATTGGAACCTGATGAGTGGATAAAAGATAGTGGATGCTCACGACACATGACGGGAAACACAAGCCTCTTCTCAACATACCAAGAGTATGACAGAGGTAATGTTAGTTTTGGTAGCAATCTCAAAAGCAAAATTCATTGGCAAAGGTATGATCGCTCATAACTCCCTAACTATTGAAAATGTTGCTCATGTCGATAGGTTAGGATTTAATCAACTTAGTATTAGCCAATTATGTGATAAAAAGTATAAAGTACTATTTGAAGAAAATGGTAGTAAAATACTAAAAGATGGTATCACCATAGCTAAAGGAGTTAGGAAAAATAACATATACGTCATGAAAATAGATAAAACATCTAATGACAAACTTTGTCTAACAACATTAGATAATAGCTCAACTCTTTGGCATAGACGCTTAGGTCACGCTAATATGAGACTCATCCAAAACCTATCTTCGAAAGAGCTAGTTAGGAATTTGCCAAAACTTAAATATGACCAACACTTTTGCGACGCTTGCAAAATTGGTAAACAAACTCATAGTAGTCATAAGGCTAAAAACATGGTTTCCGCATCTAAGTGTCTAGAACTTTTGCATATGGACTTGTTTGGTCCATCCGCTATAAGAAGCTATGGAGGCAACTTATACACTTTGGTCATAGTAGATGATTACTCAAGGTTTACTTAAACGTTGTTTTTGAAAAACAAAAATGAAGCTTTTGATAAATTTGAAATTCTTAGCAAGAAAATTCAAAATCAACTAGGTGTTAACATTGTGTCGATCCGAATGGATCATGGTCGTGAATTTGATAATGAAACACAATTTGGAAAATTTTGTGATACAAATGGTATAACACACAACTTCTCGGCTCCTCGAACTCCCCAATCAAATGAAGTTGTAGAACGTAAAACTAGGACCATTCAAGAAATGAGTAGAACAATGCTAAATGAACAAAACATTCCTCAAAATTTTTGGTGTAACGTCGTTGACACTTCTACATATATTTTAAATAGAGTCTTAATACGTCATTTCTTAAACAAAACACCATATGAATTATATAAAGGTAAAAAGCCAACTTTAGGATATTTTAGAGTGTTTGGATGTAAATGTTTCATTCTCAATACTAAAGATTATCTCACCAAGTTTGACCCAAAGTCTTATGAAGGTGTATTTATTGGTTACTCATAAACTAGTAAAGCTTACATTGTCTTAAACAAAGAAACAATCAGATTCGAGGAATCGTTAAACATAACATTCGACGAAAGTCCACCTCCCTCTAAGACATCACCTTTGGTAGATGATGACTTAGTTGAAAGTCAACTTGTAGAAAGTCAAAAAATAATTGAAAATGACAAGGAAGATGAACCATTAAATAATGAAATTATAAACATCAAAGAATCCAAAAGTCATCCTTTAGAAAAGGTCATAGGACAACTAAATCAAAGAACCTTAAGATTACAAGCCCAAAATCAAAGTAATCATTTTTGTTTTGTATCTACCATTGAACCGAAAAACATAAATAAAGCAATAAAAGATGAATCTTGGGTAATTGCTATGCAAGAAGAGTTAAACCAATTCGTTAGAAATGATGTTTGGAAGTTAGTTCCAAAACCTAAAGATCAAACTATAATTGGAACGAAATGGGTTTTTCAAAATAAAATGGATGAAAATGGTGTAGTGTCTAGAAACAAAGCTAGGCTTGTCGTACAAGGTTATAATCAACAAGAGGGGATTGATTATGATGAAACTTATGCACCGGTAGCTAGGCTCGAATCTATTAGAATCTTACTTGCATATGCATGTGCTTATGACTTTAAATTATTTCAAATGGATGTTAAAAGTGCATTTCTTAATGGGTTTATTAACGAAGAAGTATATGTTGCTCAACCTCCCAGTTTTACCAATTTTGAGAAACCACATCATGTCTTCAAACTCAAGAAAGCATTATACGGTCTTAAGCAAGAACCAAAAGCATGGTACGATAGACTTAAGACTTTTCTTGTTGAAAACAAATACACCATGGGATTAGTAGATAATACTCTTTTTACCAAGAAAAAGGAATCACACATTATCATTGTTCAAATATATGTTGATGACATCATATTCGGATCAACTTGTCAAGAGCTATGTGATGATTTCTCTAAAATCATGCACGATGAGTTTGAGATGAGTATGATGGGTGAGTTAAACTTCTTTCTCGGACTCCAAATTAAACAACTAGAAGATGGCATATTCTTTAACCAATCTAAATACATAAAAGATATGCTTAAGAAATTTGGTCTTGAAGACTCAAAACCAACTAAGACACCCATGTCTTCGGACACTAAACTTACCAAGGATGAGGAAGGTGAACCGGTAGATAACACTAAATATAGAGGAATGATTGGTAGCCTACTCTATCTCACGGCTAGTAGACCCGACATTATGTTTAGTGTTTCTCTATGCGCTCACTTTCAAGAGAATCCCAAGGTATCACACTTAGAAGCCTTGAAAAGTATTTTTAGATACATTAAGGGAACGACATGTTTAGGATTATGGTATCCCAAAGGAACAGGTGTAGAAACTATAGTGTATGCCGACTCAGACCATGCTGGTGACTATGTCGATAGAAAAAGTACAAGTGGTATTTGCACTTTTGTCGGACATTGTCTCACCTCATGGTTTGCAAAGAAGCAAACGGCTTTAGCTATCTCAACTACTGAAGCCGAATACGTCTCAGCCAGAAAAGCATGTCAACAAGCTCTTTGGATGAAGCAAGCTCTCGTGGATTACGAAATCCATCTCAACGATATCGTTATACTTTGCGACAACAAAGGAGCTATTGATCTCAACAAAAATCCCGTCCAACATGCTCCTACGAAGCATATTGAAATTCGTCATCACTTTCTTCGCGACAATGTTCAAAAAGGAAACATCTCAATTGAGAAAGTATCCTCCGAAGACAATATTGCCGACATTCTAACTAAGCCTCTCAAACGAGAACCATTTAATCTTCTTAGACTTGGTTTAGGGCTAATGGAACCAAACATGTAGTTAAAACATAGTCTAAACCTTAGAACAAACAAAACAAAACAAATTAGTTTAAATCTGCTATTGTTCCCACGGCACCAAACGACAACAAAGACGGAACCAAATATTTGGTGCCGTCTGGTCCGTGGTGACAACAGTAGCAAAAATACTACCTACAAAACATCTTCTTCCTCACAAGCCACTTTACCAAAACGTTTCAACATAATACCTAACTCATTGTTGACACTTTGTCACCCACTAATCACTGAAGATAACATCATTGTAAGTATCCTAACTACATTCCATTTCCTAATTCTGAGTATAGGATTCTAATTTGTGCACAAAATCATTACATGGGGATTATGTATATTCTTGTACAAAACATGGATTCAATTGGCAAATTGCATAAATAGTTATTGAAATTAGGTACTACATTGTCACATTGCATAAACAAATGATGTTTCCCACTAATCAAAAGATAATGACTATAAGGCCTAATTCTAAATAACCAAACACCCCATGTCAAAAAATTTGAAAAGCTTCTCACTTGTAGGAAAACAATTTTTCATTTTTAATACAAATAGAAACGTAAATTTTCATCACTTGCATAATGCTCTTGAATACTAAAGGTAACGCATAACTAATATGCATTCCCGGGTATATTCAAATGAAGTCACATTGAATTAGGAGCGTTTGGGTTATCTCATGCCGTTTTATGCATAAAATGAGTCGAGATAACCGCAACTCCAAATCGTTTTCATATAGGTACACACTAGAACCAAAACGCTAAGTTTATTCTTATTTATAACATATAAATTCTTGCTCATAGGAATAACCATGGTAGCCGCAAGATTCTATGATCACAAGGATACTCTTAACTACATTCCCAAACATCACAAAACCAAGGGCCTTTCCAAAGAACAAGTCGAAATCTTTAAGATTCTTGAGCAAAGATACTTCCATGAGGGTAGAACCATTCACTCCTTCTTTGTCGACGGAACTAATCTCCGTAAAGAACTTGCCACCATTCACTTCAATTGTCTCCTTGACATCGATGAACCCATTTGCCCTAGGTTTGTTTTAGAATTCTATGCTAGTGTTACGGCTTTCATTGATGAGGATGATGAATTTGGTCTTAGGTTTAGGATCAATCAAAACGACTACTCCATCTCCTTAAGCCAATTTGCTTAAGTGCTAGGAATTCCCAACCAAGGTACATGTGTCTACTTGGATAAGTGGCCACTCACTATCCTTGATGCAATCAATGACCGCTCTCTTCCCTACCAAACTCCTTTAGCGGACAAGGATGTCATCCGTGAGCACCTTTTTAATGAAAGGGCCGCTCCAACCCGTGTCACCCAAAAGGGAAAGGAAGTAAACCGAGATCCATATGGTATGGAGCTCAATAAGCTTAAGCCCGAATTCAAGAAATGGGAGGAACTCCTTAGAGACAATGTCAATAGCACTATAGGAAATAGGGACCATATCAATGCTTGTCTTTGTCACATGCTCTACAACTTGTCCACTCGCCAACCATTCAAATTAGCCTACTACATTGCTAGGAGAATGATTGACATTCCAACTCAAGGATAGGTCGCTCTTCCTTACGGGATGCTTCTCACCCGTCTCTATAGAGCTTTTGCACCCATTCCACCAAGCCCAAAAGGGTTGAAGCTTGACTATGCTCTCATCCCTCACATTTTTGTGCCCTTGAGTGACGAGCGAGTGGCTAAGACTAAAGGCAAAAGGGCAAAACCTCCAACTCCATCATCATCATCATCAAATAGCTCCGAGGACGGTCTCCTAAATTCTCGCCTTCCACCTCAAGAGTACTATGCATCTCTCCCCGAGATTGAGAATGAATCGGTAGAGTTCAAGCAAACCAAGGGGATGTTCAAGTGCCTTGGTAGGATGATGACTAAGATCTACAAGAAGTTGGATAAGTGAGGTTCATTTGAAGGAGTGTTTGGAACAAGACAATAACTATGATGTACGATACAATTTGGTTGTTTTTAATTTGTAGGATGATAATATGACTTAAAACAATGTTGTATGCTAACCAGTTCATGCAGGGGGATAGCACAAGTGTGTTATCAAATTTTACCCATTTTCACTTTTATGTGAAAATCGTTAGCCCTTGGTCAAAGTCTATGCTCCACTATGTTTGTATATGTGTTATTGACTTTTCCTAACTAGAAATGATTAATGTCACATGTTTTAAGCAAAATTTCAGGTTTCAGAAAAGTCCCCGTCACCTAAAAAAGTGGTCTGTGTTGATTTCTGGTTACCACGGACAGGACGGCACCAAAATTTTGATACCGTTTGTTATGTATTTTGGTACCGCCGTACCTGTACAGGCAGACCAGGCGGCACCATTTTAAGGGTTCCGTCTGTGTAAACTTTTGGTGTCGTGGATCCTACAGGTAATTTTCTAAATTTCACCTATTTCAACATTCCAAATTACCATACATTGCTTCTAGGTTAATCTTAACTAGTTCTTGCCCATATTAGAACTAGTGTAACACACGTAGGCATATAGGATATCCATTTCCCACCAAAATTCAAAAATTTCAAAAATCCACCCAAGGAGCCCTTTATCATAAAGGAAGGAACCAAAAATTTGGTTCCTTGCAATCCGTGGGTGATCTGATTCTAAAGATCCCATCGTCATTAGAACACATTTATTGCAAATCTTTGTCTCTTCACTCCATCCTTCTTGTATGGGTTGACTTGGGTGATATGACTAGCATTAAACCCACTTCAAAATTTTTAGGAACCTCATCTCTTCTATGGTTTAACATCAAATCAAACACATTTCTCTATAATTTTCAAATCCTATATATTAAGAGCTTTCACCATGATCATCTTCACACCTTCTCAACTCTTATCATCTACTAGCAAAAACTTAAGCCAAAATGACTAAGTCTTCACCATCAACCAAGCCTTGCAAAAGAACCGCTAGAATGAGCGTAAGACCTTGTTGTTTCATCAACATAAGCTCCTCTTCTGATTCATCTCCATTAACCATCTCATCTCCCATAAGAGATGAAACAACTCTCAATTTGGCTAATCCTACACCACCTCCACAATCACCTATCATCATCACTACTCCACCACCAACAAAGACTCCTAGCTCACCACCACCGGCTTCTATCCAAACATCAAAATCACCATCACCTCCAAAATCTCCAACACTCATCCCATTAGAGTTATTCTCTACACCACCTACATCTCCAAATCCATTTTTGGAAGACTTGGAGGATTTGCCTCCTAGGCCCAATCATCCACCACCACTACCATCTTTTGGTACTTTTGAGCGAATAGCTCATGAATCTCCATGTCCATCTTTTGACCCAAACGCCCCGTTAGGGCCAAGACCTCTTCTCTTCCATCCCATCCACAAGGAAATCCATGGTCCTTTGTATGGGGATCAACCACTACCTACAACATCAATGCTCTCTCCTATAGAGGATATTGAAGAATCCATTTATGGGGATCCATTTCTATCATATTCTCAGACATTCCTTCTCTCTAACATTTCTAACTCAGTTTCATATCATATTAGTAATCTCTTTTGTAGCAAAGAAGATCAAGGCATATTCAAGCTTCAACAAGTTGTTGGAAGTCTTGTTTGTTTGTTGTTGTATGATCTTGTGTTGATTCATACATCATTGTTGTAAAAAACCATCATAATCTTGTGAGTGTGAGTGGTTAGTATTTTAGTCCTTAAAATACATTATGTGTGGGAGTGGTTGTACCCTTGAAAAGAACTCGACATCTAGCTTAGTATCGGAAATAGTGTGTAAGCGAAGTGTAAAGGTTTCTCCGCCGGTGAAAGGAGCTTGTTGACTAGTGAAGTTAAACTCTCGAGTGTGAGACTCGAGGAGTGGAGTAGGGCAAGGAAAAAGAGTCCTTGTAGACCGAACCACTATAAACAACTTGTCGTGGTTTGATTGTTTCTTTCCTTATCTACTCTTTATATATTGTTTGCATATTGATTATCATTCACTAACATATCTAAGATCAATATCAATTGATCTTTCAATAAGTTTCAAAACAAAGTTTTTAATCGGTAAACTATTCAACCCCCCTTCTAGTTTTCCAGAAAGTGTTTTTGATTTATCAACTCATCAAAACTCACCATATTTCCGCTCCAATGCTCACACATTGTTCCTCACATCTCAAAACACTTAGCTTGATATTTCTATCAATTTTAGCAAATTAATTTTAGTAATCCTTACCCTAAAATAGGTTTAAAACAAGCTTTTAATTTCTTTTGATTTTTCTTTATTTTTTAGGAATTTTTCAAATTTCTCCTAAGTCATCATCTGATCTCTAGGATCAATTTCTATCACTTGTCATACTCAAATTAATGAGTATCATCCTTAAACATTTTGTTACACTCTCAAAAAGTCCATTTTTCTACCCAATACCATCATTAAGTATCCCCACTTTTTGTGGTTAGACACTTAAGTCACCTATCACTTAAGACATCTAAGGAAAGTCAAACCCTCAATATTTATAGGCATTAGACCTTACAAGAGCATAATTACTTCACCATATTTCTGTCTGACAAACAGATCCCTGGTTTTTAACCAGACGGATCCCTAGTGAGAGGGATCCGTGTCTACAGAAAGCTTCTAATCAGCTTTTCTTTCAAAATTTAAACCATATTTGGTAATCTAAACACTTTTAGTTACCATTTAATGATTCCCTAGAGCTGAACAACACCATAGTTGACTTTGGTGCATGCCAAATTCTCTTAGTGGTCATGAATTTAATTCCTTAACTCACACTCACTCTTTATAAACCAAAACACTCTTGAGAGCTTAAGCCATCACTCTTACCACATTCCTAAAAATCAGTAGTTAGAGACTTCTATTGCATCCTCACCATCACTATGACTAAAGCATCTAGCAACAACTCTTCAACCAAAGGTTCATCCAAAAAGAATGGTCATATGATCCATGAGATATCATCCACCGAATCATCACCCGTAAGAGGTCATAATGCTAGAATCCCACCTCAACAATCCCAATCAACAATTGCCAAGAGAACCCCAAGAATTAGTATTAGACCTCTTGGGTTAGAAAAGGGTTCATCAAGCTCTAAACCAAACGCACCTAGTTCTAGTAAAATGCCTAAGCCTTCATTCCTAGAACATAGACTACATTCCTTCACCGAACCTCTTTCTCATCCAAATCTCTATTCATTAGAGCACTCACCACCGAGAACTTCCCACTCACCAACCTTCTCGTTAAATAGGGAACCACCTACATCACCAAATTGTCCACCATTGGAGACAAGGAACCACCAAGGACTTAATCATATAGAGGACTTTCCATTACCACCACCTTCATTCTTAGTAGAACCTCATCCTACATTGCTCAATGTACCTCCACCATCATTTGTAGAGCCTCCTTAAAACATCCAATCTCCTCTGGTTCCTAAACAAGACAATAATTGCTCTAATTGTCTAATCACCCAAGGACTTGTTCAAGAAGTACGAAATGAGTTGCATTTCATGTTTAATCATCTTCTTGAAAGATTGGACCAAATCAACAAGTCTACCCATCCTTAGATTCAAGCACATTGATGCTTTTTAAGTTTTTGGTCACTTATTAGAATTAGTAGAAAATGTATTACATGGTTAAATCATTCTCTTAGTTTTAGAGATTTGTAGATCATCTCTCGCATTTTATTGAATGAATTTACATGTTTTATGCCATATTATCTTGAGTATATGTTTGGTGCAAAATTACATATATCATTTCGATGGTGACATCATTTGCTCACATCACCATTGCTGTCTTGAGCTTTCAGACAGAAGGATCCCTCCATTTTGCCTAGACGGATCCCTCCAAGGAGGGAACCGTGATATCCGTGCAACACAAGACTTGTTTTCTACTAACTTGAGTCTTATTTGCAGGAAATTATGCATTATATACTTGTTTTCTAACCTTTGTTTTGTAGATTATCAATATACGCATGAAGACTTTGACACCCTAAGTTAGGGGGAGTTTCGTGTCAAAGCGATACATTGCAAAATCATTTGCAATATATCTTAGGATTACGATACATGACGTCCCTTTGCAAAGTTGCAATCATCAAGGGGGAGCATTATCGTCACAAAGACGAAACCATTTGCAAACATAGTTGCAATGCATTAGCTTAGTATATTCTTACTTGATGCCCTCACAAAGGGATGGACTCGTCAAGGGGGAGCTAAGACGAGAACACTTCCCGTCACTTGCTCTCTATATTCTTATTTTCTTTCTTCTTACATATTTTTTCTTAAAACAATGTGTTAGTTTCTTTTCGACGCTCTTTTTGTTTCGAAAAAAAGGGGGAGAAGAGAGTAAAAACTCCAATTCAAACTTTTACGAATTTTAGTTTTTCCTTAAAATAATTTTATGTTTTGTCATCAACAAAAAGGGGAGGATTGTTAATACAAATAAACTATAAAAACGTTTATTTATAATTTACGATCTTCTAATGTTTTGTCGATAACAAACGTAAAATCATTTTAACGAAACAAATAAAATACGTAAATGGTTTGAGCCAATAGTTTACTAACACACTTACGTTTTCACATAAAACACTAAACAAGTAAAAGTGATTTTATGATTTAGTAATACATATGTACAACAACTAGTGTTTACATATTGAGCAGATATATATATAACTAGTATGTATCATAATGGGTAATACAAAGGGTAGAAGTTTAAGTATTTGACCCATTTACTAAATATATTGAATAAGGTTGGGTAAAACCCAAAGTTCATGACCCATACCCATAGATCATAACTCATAACCCATTGCATGACATCATGCATAAGTCATAAATGGATATTATACATGACCCATGGATTTAACCCATGACCCATGGATTAGATGCATTGCATCTTGTAGATACATTGTATCTACTTGGATACCCATGGTCCAAAGTCTAGGACCCATGACCCATAACCCATGACCCATGACCCATGGGCAAAAAGGAGCGTCCCACGGATCCCTAGGAATACACTGGACGGATCCCTCAAGTGAGGGATCCGTGGAACAATAGCTAAAATTATTCTATAAATAGTGAGCCATTTCTTCATTTTGGGTTGCCACTCCCACACATACTTTCTCATAGTATTGTAAACCTTCTAACCTCATATCCTAAGGATCTCTCTATGTAGTCTTTGTTTTGTTTTTGTGTGATTCTCTAGGTTTCTCTTAAAGGCGAGATCACCACCTCTTGAAGTCGAGCAAGCTCAAGTCCATGAGTTGCCATGCTTCATCATCATCAAGACTACTGAGGTTCTCTTGTTGATACTTCTTTCTTCCTCCATAAGAAGTGTTGTGTCAAAGGCATTAGTGAAGGATGCCGAAAGAGTCAAGACGAAAGCATTAGTGAAAGGTGCTTAGCGTCCGTGTCAAAGGCATTAGTGAAGAATGCCAAAGGAGTCAAGACGAAGGCATTAGTGAAAGGTGCCAAACGTCCGTGTCAAGGGCATTAGTGAAGGATGCCTAGAAGTCAAGTCAAGTGGCATTAGTGAAAGATGCCAAGGGTGTATAATCGATGAGGTGCATCGATGTACAAATAGAGATAGGTTGTATCCAAGGATATTGATATCCTTGATGACGTTGTTATAAGGAGTTGGTCCCCTTTGGGTTAGGTGTTATGTAGTGTTGGGTAGTAGTTCCTCCATTGTAATAGAACTCGGTATCTAGCCTAGTACCGGATAAAGGGTAGGCGACGTTGTGATAGGTGTGGTTCTACCTTGTGGAAGAACCCGATGTCTAGCCTAGTACCGGAAAAAGAGTAGGCGACGTTGTGAAGGCTTTGATGAGTGTCTAAATACTCATCATTTTTGTACTGTTTAGAATGCCAAAAATATCTGAAAACACTCAGAAATGCTTCAAAATGATAAAAATATCACAAACAAGTGTTTTATGTGTTTTAAATGCAAAAATACCAAAAACAGGTGAAAAACATATCAAGTTTGCATAATTGGCAGTTTTAGTCCCCCAAGTTACAAAAGTTGTCAAAAACAGTCCCTGGTATATCAAAATAAAGTAAAATGTCATTTAAGGTCCATGGGATTCAAAATTTGTCAAAATAAACCCTTTAAAGTTTAAAATTTACAAAATGACAACTTTAGTCCCTGAACTTTAAAAAATGTCATAAATAGTCCTTGGTGAATTTAAAAATGGAAATTTATCAAAAATAAACCTTGTACTATTCAATTGTGGCATAATTGGTCCTTTATGATAACTTTTGGAAAATTACATATTTGGTCCCTCAAGTTTCAAAGTTTGGCAGATTTAGTCCCTGGAAGGGTAAAAATGGAAATTATCAATTGAGGTCCTTGTACTAATAAAACTTGGCAAGTTTAACCCTTGTTTTAGCTTTGGAAAGTGGGCATGTTCAGTCCCTCATGTTTGGCCGAATTGCACAATTGGTCCTTTGTATTATTAATCCAATCCAAATCAAACCCAAAACACAAACCAATATACTGCTGGCCCAAATATAAAACCCGGCCCAAAAATTTAAAATGAAATACCGCGCTCACTGTTTCTCCTTCTCTTCCCCCACTGCAAACCAAAACCAGCCATGGTTTCCACCTCTCCCCACCTTTCCACCTCACCTACCTTATCCCCTCAGCTGGTTAACAAACCCCCCCTCCACCTCTACATAAACCAAAAAGCATTAAATGCACATACCTGCTATCTATGACTTTTTCCCGCCAAATTTACAAGTGGACGGTTAAGATGAATTCAATGGCTGGATCAAAGTGGGATAGTTTCAGAAGTCGACAAGGAGTAAAATGGATCAATATAAATTGGAAAAGAAGCAAGGAAGAAGACCAAGTAGTGTAATTTTAATTTACTTGTCTCGTTTTAAATATTTTGAGTTTTCCAGTTTATGTTTGAGTTTTCAAAGACTTTGTAATCGTATTTCAGTGTAATAAGATCTTGTTTTCAGTCTCAATTTCAATATTAAGCTTCATTCTCAGTCTATACAATTTTTGAGCCAAAATCTCATATTTAGATTATTGTTGTTATTAATGTTGTTCATGAACTCAGTAAGCTCATAAGCTCCTATATAAGGTTTTATAAGCTCAATTTATCTTATTACCTACTCAGAAATTACTCACAAAAAAAAAATCAGTCAACTAAGGTCAACTGAGGAAGTAAAATGGGTATAAGTTTGGAACTGGGTTGATAATCAGTTGGATTTGGGTTGAGATTAGTTAGGTAGTGGTAATTTGTGTTGTTTATCAAGTCATTATAGCTGGATCTTTGTAAGTATTTTTAATTTAATCTCTATTTGTTAATTTTTAAAAAGGTAATATTGCATATGTAGCTTAGCTCATAATCTGTTGTTCTTATTTAATACTGTTGCATTCATTAGCTCTTTTATTACCATTTCATTATAGGTTTAAGCTACTTTAGATTGGTATTAAGGATTTGATAGAGTTTATTGCAAAACTGTTTATATAACTAGTGTTTGGCATAAAGTAGTAATCTGAGATTCAGGTTAATTCAAAGGTTATTAGTAGTTGCTTTAATCACTTTTAGGCATATTAGAGTCATATTAGTCATTAATTTGCATAATAGAACTCTAGAAGTCAAAATCATAAGTAAACTGTTCTCATTTGCATCTCAGCTTGAAGTTAGAAATTCAATAGCTTGATTTGTGTTTAGAATTAATTAAAGTAGCTTGTTTTAGCTTCAGTATAGCTTATTACAACATTCTTAGTTAACAAATTGGATTTAAATCTCATAAAAGTCAAAAGTTCATAACTGTCAAAAAGTCAAAAATTTCCTAAATGCAGTTTTTGAATAAACTTCAAAATTTCACTGTGATCTTATCATTAGGATTGAGGACTTAAGCCTTTGGGATATTAAAGTTTAGTTGCTTAATTAAATTAGAAAAATAGTAGCTCTCTCCCAATCAGCTTATTAACTGCTTATTTCTTTGCTTGTTTTGAGCACCCTTTCTGAAATCATGCTCTGTGCATCTGATTATCACCACAACAGTGGCCATCACCACCACTTTGGTGGGTCCCACAGGCCACATAAGTGGACCCCACTGGTGGTTCTTGGTTCCATAGCACTCACCACCCAGCTGACTATCATTTGCAGCCAAGCTTTTGAGCTTAAGCTCTGTGGACCCCACTCCTAGATCAGCCACAATTCTGTCCCATTTTCTGAATTGAACTAGTTTAGCTTTGCTTAAATTTTGGCTTAAACTGCTTTTCAGAGGTTTAGTATGGTTGGAATAGGTTAATATTAAGTAAATATAGCATAACCTAGCTTCTATGTTAATTTGGTGTCCATTTGTGGACTTTAGCTTATTTTGAATTGCTTATTTATAAGCAGTTACATTGCAGCTTCTTATTCTCACACATAAGCATATGTTTTTATATTTTTTATAAACTTAGAATAATATTTTAGTATTTTCCTGAATTTTTCAGATTTTTCCATCACTGTTTAGTATTTTTCCGTATTTAAAACAGTTTTTAATCCTTTTTAAATAGCTTTTAATACAAATAAATCAGAAAAAGCTTAAAAAAATATGTTTTCAATTTTCCTAGATTAAGATAAATATAAAAAGACAAAAAAAATATTTTTCCATAATTTTCTTAGTTTAAAAAGTATTTTCTAGCATTTTAATTAGTTTTAAATAGTATTAAATTAATAATAAATACATAAAAAGTCTAAAAAATATATTTTCAGTTTTAAAATAAGTTTTATCATATTTTAGATTTTTCTAAGTTATAATTTCATTTTTCTAGGTTAATTTTGTATTTTCTTATATTTTAGTGCATTTTAAATACTTAATAAATAGTTTTTAATTAATAATAATTATATAAATAGTTTTAAAAATAATTTTATTTTTCTAATAATTTTCTTTTATTATTAGGATTGTAAAAATATAATTTTCATATTTATAGGCCTTTTATTTCTTTTAACTCACGTTTTATTTTGTACGTTTACGTAACTTTATTTAAACGTACGTTTTAGGTTTTAAACGTTCATCATTTTAAAAATAGTGATAGCGTTTATTTAATATATTTTATCTTTTATTTTCTTTAATTTGCATTTAAGCCCCTGTAATTTATAAATCTTTTCTTTAGGTATAAATATTTCAAAATCCTTTCTGATCACTATCCTTAGTGATTATTCGACATCTGTCTGTGTTAAACACCAATTCATCCTCCGTGGGACTTAACGACCCAGGAATCCACTATATTCCTCTGATCTTAATTGCATTTGGTGTCTGAGCTGTTTTAAGTTTGTTACGGTTAGCCATTCACAAGTGGCTAGCTTGAGTGATTAAACTTGACGGTTTTACACCAATCAAATTTTGGCGCCGCTGCCGGGGAGGCTGTAAGCGTGTTTTAAGCATTTCCAGATCCATTCTTGCACATATACCACTTTTTTTTGTAAACAGTTTTTTGTAAAGTTAATCAAAATCAAAAAGTTCATTAACACTTTTCCTAAAGTGTTAACAACGCCAAAAATATTTTCATTCTTTGTTTTTACAAAATATTTATCCAAAAAATCCAAAAATATTCATCTTTACCCTCTTACCCTTTTTGATTCTTTATTCCTTTACCCTCTATCCATTTAATTCTAACTTCTTCTATTCTCATGGAATCTCTCGACTACGACGAATTCTGGAACGAAGTTGAAAAACTTCCTATTTTATCACAAATGTCAAGAATTCGTGTTGTTCGTAATGATCCATTAATTCTACGTAGGGAAATGGAACGAGAAACCGGGGTGACAAAGGACCAGGTACTTCCCTCTGATAATGGAGGTGCTAAATACGTCCAACCTACGGTTATCCAAAGATCTAACCCCTCAATTGCTCTTAAGCCGTCTAAAATTGATCCTAAACTTTCACGATTTACGGTTAAAAGCAAACATGCAGAATTTAGACCGGTGACTAGCAAGAATGACTTGCCTAATCTTCACGTTTCTCAAGAACCAGAACCGGAGACCATAACGGAAGTGGTGGAAATTGCTAGCTCTCAGAGCACACCACTTGTCCCACCTCCGGATTTTTCAAAATGTTCTTCGAGTCTTAATAGTCATTCAGATCACCATGTTGGTTTTGTTGATTCTTTGAATGAACCGATTCCTTCTCATAACTCTCAAATAGAATCGTTTATTCCTTGTGTCGGTTGTGGTGAGCCTCTTTTTGGTTCACCCTGTCGCTGGTGTACGTGTGTACAGTGTGGTAATGATATTCGGAACGGGAGTTGTTTGTTTTGTGGTTCGAGGAATTCATTTGATTATGATTCTAATCCGAACTCATTTAACGACCCCTCAAATTTTTCCAATTACCCACCACAGCCCGACTTATCTTCATATAATCAACATAACTACTGTGAATTTTGTGGAGGTCTTCACCAAGGATTTGAATGTCAATCCGGAAATACGTTTGTCTATGAACAGTTTTCCGGTGATGCTCAGAACTTTGGTTATGACCAATATCCATATGATTCACCAATCCAGGCTCAACAGTTTTACTGTTGTGAGAACTGTGGGGGTCCCCATTTCAGCTCTGATTGTCAAACAGGGAATCCATTTCCTTGTAACAATTACGACTATCCATATCACGACCAACCTCCACAGTGCCAAATGACTCAAACTCCTCAGCAAACTCAACAAGACACTTATCTAGAGCTTCTGGAGTCAGTGAAAAGAACTGAGGAGTTGAGTAAAACAGCATTTCATAATGTTCCCAGTTTTTCTTGTGTATATTGTGGGGGTCCTCATGATGATTATCAATGTCAACCTTCCGGTTTTGACAAATCTCCACTCCCACAATGTCCCGTCATTCAAAATTCACATGAGAAATCCATGGAAGAATTGCTAGCTGAAGAGCAGGCTGCTAAGATAAATTCCCAAATTGCCTTTGAAAAATCTATTAGGGAATCAATTGCAAAAGAAAAAGCAGCCAGATCTAGCTCTCAATTTCGTTTTATTCCTGATGACAGTGATGATGAGGATACACTTGAAGATTCATCAAGTTCATCAGTTGATATCCCAGCAGTTGAGATTCATTCTCAAGCAACTGCCATCACACCCGAAGCTCCCACTCACTCTCTGAACATGGGGGACGAGCATCTTGACACTATTCCTGAAAAGGAATCGGACGAATTCATAAAGTCTAGTGTTGAGGACCTTGTCCCAATCCCGAGAGAGTCACAGGGAACTTTTGACCATATGTGTGATATCCCTTCCCCTCTTGAGTGTTCAAAAGATCATTTTGAGACTTTCTCCGATTTCATTCCACTTTCATCAGAAAGTGATGATGATCTCTTTGATTTCAAAGCCAACCTAGGAGAAATTGAAAGTCTCCTTTATAATGATCATTCACTCACTTCTCACCCTAACAGTACAATAGAGAATGTTAATCACCTTGTTCCCGAAGCATTCAAAACTACTTTCACCAATCCTCTATTTGAATTTGAATCTGAATTCACTTGGATTTCTAACAATCCAATCTTTGACGAGGATAGTGATGAGTCTACAGTGGAACAAGAGTTCACAGATTTACATCACGTGAATGATTCTCTTTACGAGGAGTTCTCCTTTGAACTCACTCATATCATATCTCTACCAGAGTATGATAACTTCCACTTTGATCTAGACATAAATGATCTTTGTGTTCCGGAGGGAAATGTTCTCAGCCATGAGAACTTGCTTGATATCAAAATCCCATCCCTCCCACCCAGAATATGTCTTGATCAAATGAGCTTAAATGATGAGATTCATGATCCAGAAATCATGAATTCCCCTTCTGATAATTATGAGTTAATCATGATTTTTATCATGATTTTCTTTCTTTTCTTCACATATGGTGTGACTTCTCGTTCCCTTTTCTCCATCGGGAATGAAGACACTATTTTTGATCCCGGCATTTTCATCTATCATTTTTGAGCTGGTTCTATGTATATCTCATCGGTGTGGAACTTTCACGTACTTCAATGTTTCTACAAACATTTTGAATAAAATTCCGATGGAGATTGTCTCTTCCACTTACTTCCCCGTGAACAAATTAATTCGGGGTCGAGTCAAGCTAGCGACTCGGTAATCAAAAACAGTAGTTAAACATGGGTTTTCACCCGTGTGTACCACCTTAGTGTGGGGGAGATACCCCACATGTTGTATATAGATCTAAAAAATGAATGAAAATTGTAAATATTCAAAAAGAGTATAATTGTTGTGTTTCTACACTTAGGTAGTAATGTTATCTTTTTACGTTCTAAGTTTCGGCATAACAGCCGGTACTTTGAATATTGAGGACAATATTCATTTCTAAGTGTGGGGGGGAAATTCTGGCGAATTTGATCATAAATGTACCCTTTTAGTCCCTTTTTCCCCCAAAATGGCCAAATTTTAAAATTTTTATTTAGTGGAAGTACTATGTACTAAACACAACAAATGGTAATCAGTCCACCATGTCTAACCCACATAAGGATTGGCTAATCCAGGAGCAAACGGCTCTTGGTAAAGATATCTCAAATCCGTTTATGGCTTGCAATTTGCCCAAAATTGTATGGTATTCAGCTCACCATATCCTAAAAAGTAAAGAGTTGGCTAGCCCGCAAGTTTATAGCTTGTGGTAAAGGCAGTGGAAAAACCATAATTGGTAATCGACTCACCAAAGATAATATTGATAATTTATCTAAGAGTTGGCTAGTCCAGAAGCAAACGGCTTCTGGTAAAGACAAATCAAAACCGTTGAAAGCTGGTGATTTGCTCAAAATCATTTGGTTATCATTGTACCAAAGTTCTTACTTGAACTAAAACAATTGGCTACTCCAGAAGTAATGGCCTTTGGTAAAGAGATAAAATCCATTAACTTTTCATAAATCATTGCTAGGGTCTAGCAATATCTTAGTGTGGGGGATTGATGAGTGTCTAAATACTTATCATTTTTGTACTGTTTAGAATGCCAAAAACATCTGAAAACACTCAGAAATGCTTCAAAATGATAAAAATATCACAAACAAGTGTTTTATGTGTTTTAAATGCAAAAATACCAAAAACAGGTGAAAAACATATCAAGTTTGCATAATTGGCAGTTTTAGTCTCCCAAGTTACAAAAGTTGTCAAAAACAGTCCCTGGTATATCAAAATAAAGTAAAATGTCATTTAAGGTCCATGGGATTCAAAAGTTGTCAAAATAAACCCTTTAAAGTTTAAAATTTACAAAATGACAACTTTAGTCCCTGAACTTTGAAAAATGTCATAAATAGTCCTTGGTGAATTTAAAAATGAAAATTTATCAAAAATAAACCTTGTACTATTCAATTGTGACATAATTGGTCCTTTATGATAACTTTTGGAAAATTACATATTTGGTCCCTCAAGTTTCAAAGTTTGGCAGATTTAGTCCCTGGAAGGGTAAAAATGGAAATTATCAATTGAGGTCCTTGTACTAATAAAACTTGGCAAGTTTAACCCTTGTTTTAGCTTTGGAAAGTGGGCATGTTCAGTCCCTCATGTTTGGCCGAATTGCACAATTGGTCCTTTGTATTATTAATCCAATCCAAATCAAACCCAAAACACAAACCAATATACTGCTGGCCCAAATATAAAACCCGGCCCAAAAATTTAAAATGAAATACCGCGCTCACTGTTTCTCCTTCTCTTCCCCCACTGCAAACCAAAACCAGCCATGGTTTCCACCTCTCCCCACCTTTCCACCTCACCTACCTTATCCCCTCAGCTGGTTAACAAACCCCCCCCCCCTCCACCTCTACATAAACCAAAAAGCATTAAATGCACATACCTGCTATCTATGACTTTTTCCCGCCAAATTTACAAGTGGACGGTTAAGATGAATTCAATGGCTGGATCAAAGTGGGATAGTTTCAGAAGTCGACAAGGAGTAAAATGGATCAATATAAATTGGAAAAGAAGCAAGGAAGAAGACCAAGTAGTGTAATTTTAATTTACTTGTCTCGTTTTAAATATTTTGAGTTTTCCAGTTTATGTTTGAGTTTTCAAAGACTTTGTAATCGTATTTCAGTGTAATAAGATCTTGTTTTCAGTCTCAATTTCAATATTAAGCTTCATTCTCAGTCTATACAATTTTTGAGCCAAAATCTCATATTTAGATTATTGTTGTTATTAATGTTGTTCATGAACTCAGTAAGCTCATAAGCTCCTATATAAGGTTTTATAAGCTCAATTTATCTTATTACCTACTCAGAAATTACTCACAAAAAAAAAAATCAGTCAACTAAGGTCAACTGAGGAAGTAAAATGGGTATAAGTTTGGAACTGGGTTGATAATCAGTTGGATTTGGGTTGAGATTAGTTAGGTAGTGGTAATTTGTGTTGTTTATCAAGTCATTATAGCTGGATCTTTGTAAGTATTTTTAATTTAATCTCTATTTGTTAATTTTTAAAAAGGTAATATTGCATATGTAGCTTAGCTCATAATCTGTTGTTCTTATTTAATACTGTTGCATTCATTAGCTCTTTTATTACCATTTCATTATAGGTTTAAGCTACTTTAGATTGGTATTAAGGATTTGATAGAGTTTATTGCAAAACTGTTTATATAACTAGTGTTTGGCATAAAGTAGTAATCTGAGATTCAGGTTAATTCAAAGGTTATTAGTAGTTGCTTTAATAACTTTTAGGCATATTAGAGTCATATTAGTCATTAATTTGCATAATAGAACTCTAGAAGTCAAAATCATAAGTAAACTGTTCTCATTTGCATCTCAGCTTGAAGTTAGAAATTCAATAGCTTGATTTGTGTTTAGAATTAATTAAAGTAGCTTGTTTTAGCTTCAGTATAGCTTATTACAACATTCTTAGTTAACAAATTGGATTTAAATCTCATAAAAGTCAAAAGTTCATAACTGTCAAAAAGTCAAAAATTTCCTAAATGCAGTTTTTGAATAAACTTCAAAATTTCACTGTGATCTTATCATTAGGATTGAGGACTTAAGCCTTTGGGATATTAAAGTTTAGTTGCTTAATTAAATTAGAAAAATAGTAGCTCTCTCCCAATCAGCTTATTAACTGCTTATTTCTTTGCTTGTTTTGAGCACCCTTTCTGAAATCATGCTCTGTGCATCTGATTATCACCACAACAGTGGCCATCACCACCACTTTGGTGGGTCCCACAGGCCACATAAGTGGACCCCACTGGTGGTTCTTGGTTCCATAGCACTCACCACCCAGCTGACTATCATTTGCAGCCAAGCTTTTGAGCTTAAGCTCTGTGGACCCCACTCCTAGATCAGCCACAATTCTGTCCCATTTTCTGAATTGAACTAGTTTAGCTTTGCTTAAATTTTGGCTTAAACTGCTTTTCAGAGGTTTAGTATGGTTGGAATAGGTTAATATTAAGTAAATATAGCATAACCTAGCTTCTGTGTTAATTTGGTGTCCATTTGTGGACTTTAGCTTATTTTGAATTGCTTATTTATAAGCAGTTACATTGCAGCTTCTTATTCTCACACATAAGCATATGTTTTTATATTTTTTATAAACTTAGAATAATATTTTAGTATTTTCCTGAATTTTTCAGATTTTTCCATCACTGTTTAGTATTTTTCCGTATTTAAAACAGTTTTTAATCCTTTTTAAATAGCTTTTAATACAAATAAATCAGAAAAAGCTTAAAAAAATATGTTTTCAATTTTCCTAGATTAAGATAAATATAAAAAGACAAAAAAAATATTTTTCCATAATTTTCTTAGTTTAAAAAGTATTTTCTAGCATTTTAATTAGTTTTAAATAGTATTAAATTAATAATAAATACATAAAAAGTCTAAAAAATATATTTTCAGTTTTAAAATAAGTTTTATCATATTTTAGATTTTTCTAAGTTATAATTTCATTTTTCTAGGTTAATTTTGTATTTTCTTATATTTTAGTGCATTTTAAATACTTAATAAATAGTTTTTAATTAATAATAATTATATAAATAGTTTTAAAAATAATTTTCTTTTTCTAATAATTTTCTTTTATTATTAGGATTGTAAAAATATAATTTTCATATTTATAGGCCTTTTATTTCTTTTAACTCACGTTTTATTTTGTACGTTTACGTAACTTTATTTAAACGTACGTTTTAGGTTTTAAACGTTCATCATTTTAAAAATAGTGATAGCGTTTATTTAATATATTTTATCTTTTATTTCCTTTAATTTGCATTTAAGCCCCTGTAATTTATAAATCTTTTCTTTAGGTATAAATATTTCAAAATCCTTTCTGATCACTATCCTTAGTGATTATTCGACATCTGTCTGTGTTAAACACCAATTCATCCTCCGTGGGACTTAACGACCCAGGAATCCACTATATTCCTCTGATCTTAATTGCATTTGGTGTCTGAGCTGTTTTAAGTTTGTTACGGTTAGCCATTCACAAGTGGCTAGCTTGAGTGATTAAACTTGACGGTTTTACACCAATCAGGCTTCTCCGCCATAAGGAGTTGATATCGTGTAGTGATTACGAACTCTCGAGTAGGTGACTCGGGGAGTGGAGTAGGGCAACGAAGGTGTCCTTGTAGCCGAACCACTATAAACACGCGCGTCGTGGTTATGTGTTTCTTACTCTTTATTTTTCCATTACACATTTACATATATATCTATCAATGTCCAACATACACATCCAAATAGATTGACATAAGTCGATCTAAATATTTTAAAACATAGTTTTAATCGGTAAAACTATTCAACCCCCCCCCCCCTTCTAGTTTTCCACAAAGGTTATTGAAAACCCCGGTACGTGAAAAACTGTGAGATCTCAACATATGATAGAATATAATGTCTAGTAAAGTGTGGAATCAAGAACTGAATCGACGTCGATAATACTATTGTATATTATAATGCGCATGATAAATATAAGGTGAGGGTCTTGGATACATGCAAGAAGTGCAGTTATATAAATGAATGGCCAAAAGATGTAAAGACGCAAAGAACTAATGAAAGATTGAAGTCTCTTGTGATGAGACATGGTTACTGGGACTTGTAGTTTGTACATATGAATGTGTAAAGTTATTGGACATGCATTGGTCTTTATGAGAAAACGAAATTGAAGTATTGAAACATTTGTATTTAAGGCATAACTAATGGCACGCAATATTTTCGTAAAGACATGGGAATTATCATAAGGAGACATGTTCTCAAGTGGTGGATCCAAGAATGTATTTAAGTCTGGCAATATAATAATAATTGATATGCGTCTAAAAGTTAATGAATAGAGCTCATGTGATTTTGAGATTTCATTATAGCATATAAAATGAAATGCATGGAGCATGCTAGTGCTAGTGATTTTTTTATGCTTAAAGCATATAAGAAAAGTTCTCAAGAATAGTATTTGATTGTATTGAACTAATCACGTTATAAAGATGATGATCACAATATCGATTTAACATTGTCATACTAAAATGTGTATGAAATATTTATGATTATCGCCAATGGTCAAACATGATATAATACATCATTTGAATTAATTATGTTTGCAATGAATAACTTGTGAAGTACGATGGTGTACTTGAATGAGATGTATGACGTATGTTAATCCTTGTATTGGATATGCGAACAACATGTAGAGAATATTTATTCATGTGATTCTATCAAGACACTTCAATGTGCATTTCACTGACTCAATGAGCTTAAGTGATGTGATCATCATAGGGAGAGAAGATACGCATTGCACTCTTTTTTCCTTGACCATGGTTTTTGTCCCCACAGGGTTTTGCGACAAGGTCTTTAATAATTGATCAAATTGAACCCCAGTAAAGCAAATATTTCGATATCTTCAAGGTCGGTCTCAAACTGGTTATGTATTCACACATGGCGGTACTGCAATTTCATGGCGTTTCGTAAAGCAAACAATCGCATCCACTTCATCTAATCATGTAGAAATTTTGGCGATCCATGAAGCAAGCCGAGAATGTGTTTGGCTAAGAAATGTTATACTACATATTGGTGAATCTTGTGGTATTTATGAGGGAAATAAGTCTTGCACGAGGACAACGCAACATGCATTGCTCAACTGAAGAAAGGATTTATTAAAGGTGATAGAACCAAGCACATTTCACCGAAGTTCTTTTTTACTCATGACTTACAAAAGAATGGCGATAGTATTGTTCAAAAGATTCGTTCAAGCGACAATCCAGCAGATTTATTTACCAAGGCACTCCCTACCTCAACATTTAAGAAATTGGTATATGACATCGGAATGCGGCATTTTAGTTAGCTCAAGTAAAGTGATTATGAGGGGGAATGATACGCATTGCACTCTTTTTATCTTAGCTATGGTTTTTCTCCCACTGAGTTTTTTCCTAGCAAGGTTTTTAATGAGGCAGTATCCAAAACGTGTTTTGAATGATGTACAATCAAGGGGGAATGTTATGAAAACGTGTATAAACGAATGAAAACGTAAGAAAACGTAAGAAAACGAAAATTTAAGTTGTTCACAATTAGAAATTTTTAATGACTATATCGGTAATAAAACAAGTTGGTTTACTATATTGTTCACAATTAGAAAGTTTTAATGACTATATCGGTAATAAAACAAGTTGGTTTACTAGATGTGTATATTGGAGAAAGTAGGTTTCTAATAAATATACTTAACCCTAAAAAAAAATGCCTTGGTCTAATTAACAGTTAGACCAAAAAATCATTTCGGTTTGTTTTATTTGATACTCCTTATTTATTCATGTTAGAAACTACTAGTTTAAAACCCGTGCAGGCACGAGGTTTAGGTAGAGGTTATATTTCATTATTTTTGTTTTCACAGTTAAATATGTGACAATTCATAAACCCGTAGTTTTGTAACATCTAATGTTTTTCTATAAAATTATATTAAACCTTTTATACTTATATAGTTATAATACTCGTGCACGCGCGGGTTTTACGTAATTTTTTCTTCATGTATTAATATCGATTAATTTATGTATAGATTTTTGTTGCACGAGGGATTTGACTTTGTTTAACTGTCATAATGTTTAAATTGATCATGTTTAAATATAACTATTGATATCATGTTTTAGAAATTAAATTTTTAGAGTTTACTTTTAACAAAATTAGAAGATGGTTATAGAATAGCCCATATTTATCAAAATCTAGAAACCTTTTAAGAGTTTAGAAGTGCATACAACTAGAAATAAAGAACATTGTCTCTAGCTAAATTGCAAACACAGCCTTCCAATGGACTCGCACGCTAAAGGATTTAGGTTTGTGACAAATCACCTCTATAATGGAAAGATACCACATATCTAAATCATTTAGAAATGAAGAAACCAAATATTATTGATTCTTAAACAACCTATATTCTCCATGCTTAATCAGGAAAAAATAGATTATCCATCCCTAAGCAACCTTGGTTTTCTTGGTGTTTAGGCTTTAGCTTCCAGTGGTGGTGAACCATTCACGTACACTAGGTCGGCTAGATCACGCTCAAAGAAAGCCTCATGTAGAGCCTTAACACATTTTTCTGATTCGCTTTCGTTAACTATCAACGATATATTCACCTGCATTAATCAGGAATCATAAACACTTGATCCCCTGCCTGCCAAGACCATAACTAGACGTGGCAAAATTCAATCTATTACTCGTGGACGGGTCGGTGTTGATTACCGTAACGCGTGAAGCGCGCAAAAAAAAAAAAAAAAAAAAAAAAAAAGTTGGTATAAAACTCTCATAAGGGTCGAGAGTCTACCAAAGTAAGTATATATTTGTTCAGAAAGTTAGATTAATAATACTAAACAAATATCATTCTTCTAATTATATTTGACACACTACTTGGTTATAAATTTTTTTGGACGATAAGTGTTTCGGCTGCCTGGACCTCTTTTGAACAACAATATGTACACTTTTAACCCAATCTACCAAATCTGCTCGTTTTGCCACCTCTACGGCATATATGAAAGCAATCATAGAACATAATCAGATGGGTGAATTACCTTAGAAGCTCCTTGGGATATCATCTGAACATTGACCCCATTTGTTCGAAGAACATGAAATACCTACATTACAGATAAAAAAGACCAAACACAAGTAAATCACACACAAAAGGAAAATGCAAGTTATACCTTGGAATCCGGAGACGGTATTTCCACTGGCACACTTAAATTGTAAAACAAATATTCTCAAAGTCAAATAGACAAGGCAAAATGGTACCTTTTCCAATATGAGTGACGATTTCTGAACATTACCAATCAGTGAAATAATTGAGCGGTGTTGTAGGAGATTTACTTTAGCAATTTTTTCAAGTTCTTCCACGACATTATCAAGTTCCTGTTAGGCAAACACGAACACCATAAAAAACCTACTACTTGGGACACTTGCAGATATGTGAATTTTTGGGAGTACAAAGAATACATTTCTGGTTTGGCGTACATTTGTCATTTGATGATTACAAAAACCATAAATGAAGTACCACGTAATAGCATTTCATTTAGTTATTACTAAAAGAAAACAAAACAAGACTTCAATATTCTAGGAAACTGCATCTCAAATTCTCAACATGATAATGTTGTTCAGATACTAATCCGTGACATATGAGTTGATAATCTGAACATGTGACAGCTCATGAGGAACTTTATCTATCAAATGACTGCATACATGATTGATGATCGTATACTTGCCTGCTGAATTAACTCCCTGCTCCAAAGTTTTGAAGGATCCAGTGTCAAGGAAAGACTAACTTCACTAGTAGCTACAACATCAACCGAAATACCCAAATCTTCAAAAGTGGCGAAAACCTATAGCATGTAAAAAAACAACAATATAAAAAACTACTAGAAAAAGATGGATAGCAGCATTCTCCATTTACCTTTGCCAAAAATCCAAATTGCCCAAGCATGCGAGTGCTAACAATATCCAACATGGTTACATTACGTTTCAAAACAATGCTAGTCAGTATTGCCTGAAATTAAAGTTGCAGGTGTTTAGGGTTTCAGAATTGTGACCAGAACTTTCTGATTATAATGAGTTTTGTGCTTCTGACCTTTGACATATCCCTTGATTTAGTTATTAGGGTACCTGGAGCGTTACGGTTGTAGGAATTTTTAACTCTTACAGGAATATCAGCCTCTCTTGCAGGCCTCATGGCCTGTGGATGCAGAACCTACAGAAAGAGTAAAAATGGGTATAAAAACTTAACAGGCAGAGCAAAGTGTCCAGGTTATCACAAATTTGTCTTCCAGTTATACTGAAACAATATTCGCAAATAAAAAATAACTACTTCGTCTCTAAGATGACTATTCAAACTAAGGGGCTGAAGCTAAGCACAGGTGGAGATTTCAATCTAATTGGTTATGAATCGGCAATGTTTAACAGATGAAAAAAGGACAACTGGATTGAATGAATCAAAAGGGCCAAAAGTCACCCAAAGTGTACTTGTAATGCATATAACCTACTAATCTCTTTACTCAAGAACAAAATATTATATAAAATATATATTATCAATAATCGTTTTTTATACAAATTGAATTAACCTAAGAAAACTGGACAAAAGGGCGTTGAAGTTTGCTTTTTGACCTATAGAGTTTATAATTATTCGGTTGTCAAGATAATTATTACCAGTTAACAATTAGTTTGAGAAATTAGGGTATATCCAGGGATTAGATAGCCACTCAACTTGGGTTCCTGTGTCTACCAAAATACAAGCTTTGAGCATTAATAAATAAAGAGTACAAAAAGTATCTTTTCTGATTTCTCACAAAGTCTTTAGGGTCAACCCGATACGGCTTGCATAAAAACTACATGTTTCACCAAACCTCGTCTTGTCCCGTTACCCAACCGCTCATTTTGCCAACTCTAAGGGGACAACAAAATTCCACTTCAAAAAAGGACATTATTAAAAGGCACTCTTCAAGAGAAAGGACATTTAAGACGTATAAAGCAAGTGGACAGCAATATTCAAGCATGGAGCATTATAACTAAACATGGAGATATTTTAATGCCATATAAATGAGCATAGAGACAGAAGTAAATACCTGGGCACCGAAATATGCAAGTTCAGCAGCTTCATCATATGTTAAATATGGCACAGGTTCAGCACCTGGATATATGTTAGGGTCACATGTCAAAACACCATCCACGTCTTTCCAAACCTGTATAAGACAAAAAGACTAAATTAGAACTTCTGTTTAAGCCGTACTTGACTTGAACATATAATGAATGACTTATGTTCAACAACACTCAATATTTTCTGCATACAAACTCATTTAATATTTTATATCCCTGAGTACACAATTACATTTGAGTTTTCAGATCTTTACCAACCTGAACTTCTCGCAAGCCCAATGCTTTACCAATGGTTGTGGCAGTCAAATCACTACCACCTCTGCCCAATGTAGTCACTGCACAAGTTTTCCAACCCTGTAAATCGACATATGGATTTAAGGAGTCAACTTTCAAAATCTACTTTTATATAAGTTTTAAAGGATGCAAAAAGTAGGAGACCTTCCCAAGGAAGCCAGTAACAATAGGGATTGCCGGATCACTAATCCAGTCACCATGAATTCTTTCTGCTACAGCTGGATAAGTTGCCTCCATAATATCCGCATTAGTAAAGTCATCCGTTGTTATAAAACCAATATCAAATGCATCATACTGCACAAAGGAACAAAAAAGAGAAAGCTATTAGCAAAGAATAATGCATAAAAAATCACTCATGTGTTTAATTTTTAAGTCATTGTTTATTTTGTTTCTCCAAGTCTTTCACCAAAATACAATAATAAGAATCAATAACTTTGTTTACACCCTTGACTCGTGAAATTTAAACGGCACTACCGCACAAAATTTCTGCTTTTCACCTAAAGATGTAGGACAATATAATACTTCTTGCTCAACTATTTCATCATTTTTATAAGTAAATGAAGCTTATCTGCACTGCATATGTAGCCTTACTAAGTTAGCTTTTGTCTAACGTGGCAATAATGATTTTGTCACAACAACGTAATTCATTGTCATTCTTCAAAATCGAGATTCTATCATGAGCTCTTTCTTCAGTTACATAAAAAATGATTTATAGATCTCTGGTAGTCGATCCTCAATGGTTAAGCTACCATGCAGGAAACCATCCATTCTCTTACTATATGATGAACCTATTGAGTTTGAGAGAGCATTCACTTAAGAAGTTCTGGTAGCGGACAGGCTCCCCCTTCGAGAGAACTTTTAAAGAAACACACACCTTCTATTTTTACTCTTTTTTAACCATCAGTCTTGTAGTTTTAGTTGTCCATTTACACTCAGTGTTTTTACCTGAAAAGCTTTGAATAAATAACATTATCCCACGTGCCGAGACCCCTCGGTGAAATGGTTACTTTTTCATTAAAAGAACTTTTTGTTTCGTTTTTCAATTTTCCTGAAATTTATTAAACGATGGATAACATATGAAATCTAAATACTTTCAGGAAGATGGTGGGCAATATCACCTACTACATCATATGTCATTTGATACTCATCTTTTAAGCTCATGTTTAACAAAAATCTGAGGCAACCACGCCTCAAGGTTTTAATTAGGTACACTGAAAGAGGCTAGTGAACAAGACCTCGTGATCTATATGCATAATGCTCTACAACCTAAACATCATGATAGTGGTTAGCACATTTCTTGCTTAGTTTATTTTTTGTAAGAATCTATTTCGGGTTATCGGGTCTTGTTGGCTAAATCCTATCTTGAGGTCTCAGCTAATCCCATGCTTCATAATTAGTTCTACTCCAGGTGTGTCTTGTATATGATATTAATGTCCCTACTTTATTCAGTCTTTCTCATTGTAACAATCCTTTAGCTATCTCAATCTCAGCTAATCCCATATTAAACAAGCACACAAAATTAGATTGTAGTTTCATTTAGGACATGGGTAATTGAGGACAGCTCAAACCCGTTTATACTCCAACATCTCAATGTCTAAGAAATTGGTGAAAGACACTCTGACCAGAGGTCTTTTGAAGTTCTGCATATCGCAAGTTGTCCAAGTAGGTAGTGGTTGTTAAAAATTATATGTCGAAATATGCAAAGAAGTTTATATAGGATTGCCTTAAGAGTAACATAAGTGGAGATAGTCAGAATAAGTTTTGTTAGGACTTGTATATATGATAGGTAGTTAAGAATTTATTAGAAGTAGCTTTGGAGGGAGCTCTAGTAGTTCAAAATCAGCATAAAGAAGGCTGTAATTTTGAATTTCCATATTGTCTATTTCTTATTCACAATCGTGACTTCCTTTATTCTCTTCATGAAAAGTAGATAACAAAAAGTTCATCCTTAAGCCAATCTTGTGGCAATATTTATGAAGAGTTGCTATGTGCCTAAAGCTTTCATATTTTTTCCAACGACGTCTACAGGTTTTCATTTGGGGTACTAAATCCAATCATACTGAATTTGAGACAGAAAATTATGGCAAGTTGATACATCTATCACCGAGTAGGAAAATTCAGTCATTATTTTACTAAAGTAATTAAGAAAATACATACTTGGCGGGCTTTGACACCGATTTTATTCAAGTAGGCTGCAAAAATTCTTGTAGACATGCACTCTCCAAAGGAGACTATGTAGTCCCTTTGACGTGGAGTCAACTCTTTCATTACAGCCAGCCCCTTCAAAAGTTGTTCTAATATATTTAGGTGGTCTGCAATACATCTCGCACAAGATACGAAACCATACATCAGTATGAGCAGAAAAACCAAACACTAGCCCAAATGAGCAAGCAATCAGAATGAACTGAAGAATCACAAATAATTAGTGAGTAAATGATTGTTAGCATTGAATGCGCACCTGTAATGAGTGATTTGTCTAATCCAAGCTCATCGATTGTCCTGAGTATATACACCAACGCTCAATCAGTATACACGAAAGTCTAAAACCTTTTACAGTATTATAAATACCAATGATCGAGTTTTTCACCTGTAATGAAGTTCTTTGATGAAGCTCAACTCTTCAATTTCAGAAACTTTGGCACAAGAGCTTGAAGCCAGTTCTCCAGCCTATATACACAACACACATATGACGTTAAACCTTCATCAATTGATAGAAAAATAACATTTTCACGTACTAATATCAGCTTGTTAGTTGTTTTGCCCATTGCAGATAAAACAATCACAGGACGCTCTTCCGGGAAACTAAGTATAAGCTCAGCCACTTCCTTCATCCTGTCAGCCGACGCCACAGACGATCCACCAAACTTCATCACACATGATAACCCTTTACTCGCTCCTTCTAAATATTCACTTTGTCCCGCAACATCACTCTTTCTCGCGTCACAAACAACCCTCACACCTCTCCCCTTACTTGAACCTCGAACCCTTAACGCTCCGCACAAGTCAGCTAGCGGATCAAAACCAATTCGTGACCGCAAGCTGCACAAAGATTGAACGCGCAAAGCTCTCTTTGAGAAACTATAAGGAGTCTTGACTCCACATAAGTGTGTAGCTGTTGCCATTATACAATATAGATTATTTATTGACAACAGCTAACTACACAATAAATATTTTTTTTAAACTATTCGATAACGAGCCGAGCTAAGCTTCGTTACCGAATAACCTGCAATTATTAAAATACATATGGTTAAATTAGCAACTGATTATTGTAACATAAATAAATAATTAGTAATCATAAAGCAAATGAGATTATGTAATATGTATTAGGTTCAGATCGGCGTTATTAAATAGAATTACCTAAAATGTACACTAATGTTTTAGCTTCTGTTAAGCATGTTATAACAGGAAACTAAAACAATAATGAATATATAAAAAAAAATGTTATAAAGGACGTACAAAAGTAGAAGAAGGTTAGGGTTTGATGATGAGGCGGAGATGAGAAGCGTAAACTCGGGCAATGGCGGGGACACCGGGAGGACCAGTTATGGTAGTGCTGATGTTATGTTTTTCACTAAAAATTTTGTCATTTTTCTTTTTGGGTAAATTGCAAAAACAGTCCCCTATGGTTTAGCCAAATTGCAAACACCGTCGATACAACTTTGAAAAATGTATGGGACCCGGATCGAACGAACATAAACCAGACCGGACCGAAAATTGAATTGCCCACAACACCGGATTGAAGTGTGTTCGATCCGAGTTTGGTTCGGTTTTTCGGTCAGGTCCGATCTGACGAAGCATAATGGCCGGTTTTGTGGAGACCGAACCGAACCGAGGATCAAATACGAGGAAAATGGTTAGCCAATCATGTTTCTCGTTCAGTTCGGTCCACAGTCTATCATGCTCAATCTCTGTCCGGCACACGACGCACCTAACTTTCTCACAAAAACTACATGTGCTTGCACTTTAGAAAATTTAAGGACTACATATGTAATTTGATCAAACCAAAAACAGTTTTTGCAATCTTTCTTTTATCTGAGCAAACCAACAATACAAATGCGATAACTAAATAAGGTGTGGGGTAAGTGGTGCTACTAGTGTACAATAATGTTGTGTTTTTGAAGTGGAGAAATTAGAGATGATCGTGATTGGAGAAAAAGTAGGGACTATAGTCCGAGTGGTGCTTGGCAACTCTTGTTCTAAATATTATTATAACAACATGATTATAATAAACTACAAATATCGTGACAATGTGTTTGTTTACTGTAATACATGTTGTATGAGTACAAATATATAACCCTATACACTTAACGAAGTATTCACTATGAAGCTTATTATAACCTAGAGGTGTTTAACTACTCAAATACAAAAAAGATAGAAGTATCTCTCTTTCACTCTAGCTGTCTTCATGTACAGTTTTAATGGTTTACCTCATTTTGTTTTAAGGTGTTTGTGAAGTTCATTAAGGTGTTGGATTCATGTACCCCGGGGTTGCATATAATTAAGTGATGAAGTTTGTGGTTTACTATTTCGTTTTATATCATCATGGCTTGTCAGTTGTCACATGTCAACGTGAGAGAGGTAAATCATGTAACGTCGTGATTAAAGGGTCACAAAGACGTGATTTGAACTCATGACCTTTGTTTTGCATTGCACGTCCCCAGTTTTGGGCTACTAATGCAGGGACGCTTGCTGCTATCACAGTAACGTGAGACATAACAATACGAGATTTAGCAACTTAAGGTGCTGCAACGGCATCATGCACCAACGTAGAGAGGAGATATACAACATAAGAAATAGGACGACTTTGTGGGTTCCAAATATTACTTTAGTTACATCAAAACAAACAATCAAGATCAAAATTGACGACATCTTATAAAACTCACACACACACACACACACACACACACACATGTATGAAAAACTTGCAAACAAAAGGACCCAAATCCATATGATTTAGCAGCTCAATGCAAGAATTTGACCCTCCATGAGTTTAGTATATATATGAATACCATGAACTAGGAGATCTCCAAATGAGTAAACATGTAAGTATTGCCCCTCATAACAATGCTCTTAACAAATAAGTAAACAGCAGCTTAAAATACATATCTCAAGCGACGTCTTTCTTTCTCTTTTTTTTCTTCTCAACAGAATGTTCTGAACCATGGTCTGAGTCATGAGTCGACCTGCTGGGCTTTAATTTCTTAGTTCGTGTCTTTTCTTCAGTTAAAGAACTTTTACGCCCACTGGTATGAGTAGAAGTTCGACCACTTCCTGGTTTTGTTGACTTTGTAGGAGTTGCAAAATTATATGCAGAATTAGTCAAAGAAGTTGCAGATGATCTTTCATTAAACAGTTTTAGCTTCTTGGTATCATCCTTCGGAACTTCACTAGCCTCCAGATAATTTACAAAGGAAACTCGTCTTGAAATCTTACCAGCTGTCAACAGAATAAAGAAACATCATGTAAATTTACAAAGGAAACTCGTCTTGCGTACAACTATGGGCTAATTGCATAAAAAAGTAACAAACTACGGTCTCGATTTTAGGTACCTATTAACTTATTTAGACCAAAGAGCATCAGAATTTCAAAAGAAAATTCATAAGGTAACCAACTTTCAGAAATTTTGATTTACGGTAATCTGATATAAGTCGATGGCAAATCTAGAGTTAACTAAAGTTCATTGCATACCAATTTTTGAATCTGTTGCAGAGGTTAAAAACACTGTTGTTGGTTCCTGTGATGCGAGGCTGACTACATCATACGACTTTCCTGTGAAGATGAAAATATGAACAGTAAAGAACAGCTATATTATTGCTACATCCACAACTAAAAGAAAATTATATCCAAACGGCATTTGATTGACAGCATATATTAATTCAGTCACCCAACTGCAAATTGTTAAATGTGGACAATAAGCGTATGCTCTCGTATTATATTTAATACTATAAGTTGATAGACCAAAGTAGGAAAATCAAACATTATATGTAGTCACGTACCAAACTTAACACTTCCGCAGTTGTGAAAATGCATGGTCATTTAAAAAAGTTTTGTTCCCACAACATATACGCATAAACATTCCTTCATATCAAGTACATTTGTTTTACAATGCATAAACAGCATACGTTTCAGAAAGAAACCTTAAACTTATGCTCACCAGATGGAACCTCAAAAGTGCCCAATTGCCCACCATCCTTACGAAGATCCAACGACAGTTCTTGCCCATCAAAATCAGGAATCTGTGGTACCAACCAACAAACTCTTAGCTCAAACAACAATTAAAGAAAAACCTATGACCGGATATGACTTAAAGCATGACACCATGACCAATTTATTGATACTCACTATATATCCTTTTGGAACTTAAAGAGTGTTTGGGAATGAACTGTGAACGAGATTATGGGATATGAATAAACAGTTGCAATAAAACAGGATGCAAATGATAGTGTTTCGAAGCCATGATAGTTAGACACTCAGTTGTTCAAGTGTTTGTAAGAGTCTAACTATCTAAGGATTTACAATTAAAGGTTGAACCCCAAATAATCACATTCATTAAGGGTGTTTGGGATTGAGTGTTATAAAAAGCTTATATCACTCACAAAAATAATAGATAAACGGTTCGTTCGAAGCACTCTCAAAGTTGCCCACCCCGCTCCCAATTAAAAAGAGCATGCGGGACTTAGAAGGGACATTCAAACGTGAATTCGTGAGAAACTGCACAGACATTGTGAAAAGGGGAAAGGGCGGTTGTCCGTGCGCTTTCCAGAAATGACGGAAATATAGTCAAGTGCCATAGTAATAATTATGTTTTTTCTTAGATTCCGTGCTTTTGTTAGGAGAAAATTATTTTGGGGCGGAGGGAGTAATAAGCGGGTGTTTGTCTAAGCTTATTTGATGAGCTTATGCCGCTTATGAGCTTATTGACAAATTGATAAGCTCATAAGCGTTTTCTTTTTGTTTGTTTTTTTTTTTTGTTTTTTTTGTTTTTTGACCTTGTGAGTTTATCACTTTATCCACTTGAGCTTATGAACTTTATAAACTCATACACTATGTTCTCAAGTCTTTTTTTTTTAAAAGAAAAGAAAAGAAGTGGAAAGAAGTTAAAAAAAAAAGTGTGTTCTCAAGTTAAATTTGGGAAGAAAGAGAAGAGAACAGGAAAGAAGTGTGGAGGGATCGTTTGCAAGTTTTGGCTCCAAAATCTTCCGCCCAATTTTGGGGAGATTAGGAAGGAAAGAAATAAAGGCTCACCTAACAAAAGTAAAATTTACCAATATGCTCTCTCAACCTCAACCATGTGGTCGATTTCTTTTGTCAAATCTGGTCTAAGTATGTATTGCAGAAGCATTAATGCGTAAGTTTGTTTAGTTTGTTGTTTGGTTGTGCAGTAGCTTTTTTGTTGCTACTGTCTTGTATCTTGGATGTACTCTTTTTCTTGTTTGACTCTCATTTGGAGCTTTGTTTTATATTATTTCCAGCCTTTCTGTTAATCTTATTATTTTTATTGTTTATATATAGGCAAAGCCTGAAGCTGCAAAGTGGAGGACAAAACCGATTAATCATTACAATTGAGATGCATCAGTTGTTTGGTAGAGATAGGGCTATGTGATGGCAATCTGGGTGCACCAACTCTAGAATAGTTAGTTCACTTTTTTGCTGATTATATTTGTGTTGGTGATGTATTTTGAAGCTAAAAGATAAACGTGAAAAGCAATCATTTCTGTTTACAATCTTGTTATTTATATTATTTTCCCTGTTCGTGATATGTGACTAGCTTGCTATGGATGAAAGCTTATTCCTTGCGGCGAAAATCAACAGTTAGCTGCAATTTACTCGGTTTGCCTAGTGGTCGTAGGCTTACCAATAGAAACAGTTAGCTGCAATTTACTCTATTTGCCTGGTGCATATCTCAGTTTAGTTTCATGTCTCCTTATAGCAATTTATCAAGGAAGGGCAGACATGTAAATGTGACATTTTCTTTTCCATCTCATCAGACTTGAGAACATGAATCTGTTTTTTATTTCTTTTCTTTTCTGCCTATCTCAAGAACACACATAAATTAACTTTACTTCCTTTCTTTTCTTTTTTTCTAGTTTCACTTCTTTCCTGTTCTTTTCTTTTCCACTTATTTGAAACTCAGGAACATAGTGATAAAGTCATAAGCTCAAGTGGATAACCTCATAAGCCTATAAAATGAGCTTATCAATTTTCCAATAAGCTCGTAAGCCCTTCGAATAAGCTTAGACAAACACCCCCTAAGCAGTATCAATAAAGAATCGCAAACACCATTTATAATCCAGTTACTTGGCGCAATAATCAAATAAAGCCCAATCCCAAACACCCCCAAAGGTAGACACTTTCTTTAACATAAACAACAAATTAAGAACAACATGTAATCCTAAACAAAGATGAATACATCTTACATGATCTTTAGGCCATTGAATAAGCCAAAACTCAGTAGAGTCAGTCGTATTCGGGTCGATTAAAGGAGCCCGTAAATCCTCTTGAAATTCTTCCACAGCTTTCACTCCTGACTGACTAACCTCACCCATTACACCTTTACTTCTCAAGAAAACAAAATATAGATTAAATACAAAGACTAATGATAATAATAACATATTTAAGGTTATATATGTTAGAGAAAGCTACCTGAGATGAATAATAGAAGTGGGTTTTTGTTGGTGGTTCTGTATCAGTGTTGGTGTAAAATCCGAGAAAAACAAAGAGTGGGAGAAGGGTTTTAGGGTTTTGGGGATAATTGCAATTCAAGGCCACCCTTTTGATAGTTTGACTTGTTGGGTTAACTACATTGAAGATCCTTGACTTGTGGTAAAACCTAAGTAGATAAAAGAAAATTTACCGGGTGTAAAAATTAAAACGAAAGAAACAAATTAAAATTGAGAAATGATATCTCTTCATATTAAAAATTCCTACTGATCCTCATATTTTCATACTTTCTGGATTATGATAATTGAAAAAACTAGACGAGTATCCGTGCATAGCAACAGGATTTATAGCGGCAGATAGTTTTAACGATAAAAAAAAGTTTATGAGTTATAAAACAAAAATAATAAAAGTTTGAGGATTAAACATAATATTTTGAAACCCGGTTCGACCCGGGTTGTTCAACCGGTTGAACCGTTCTGGTCGAAAAACGGGTCAATATAAACCAGGTCAACCCGACGGTTGGGTCGAAAAAAAAAGCTCAAATTAAACCGGGTCAGCCCGTCGGGTTTGAAGTGTCCTGGGTCAACCCGGTTTTCAATGTGTATTAATAGTTTCCTTTTGAAGTGTTGCCATAATAGAGATTCAAAACATTCCGTTAATATAAAGTTTCATTTATGATGTTTTAAGTTTTTTCTTACCTAATATAAACTTTTTTACATTTCACATATTGACTTTTTCATTTTTCCACATTGACCATTTTGTTTTTATATATAGTATAGATTGACGATTTAAATAAAGAAAATGATAGATATTACTACTTACTACAAATCTTCCTACTTCTATGATTATAACAAGTGTAATAAATAGTGGATTACACATGTCAAACTTTATGTGAAATAAGAGGATAAGTAGGATGAAATTGTAACAATGTATAGCATTGCTCTTTAAATAAAGTGAGATTATATGTGGAATAAATGGGTTATATTTTTATTATGTGGATATGAGGATAAATAGACACAAAGGGTATGAGAATATAGCAATACTCATTAAAATTTATAGCATTCGAGCTTTAGAGGGGTGATGGGCTTAAAGTCATATCGAAAAATGATAATACCTAAAAAAGAGGGTATTTGCGGAAGAAGGACCATTGGTTTGCTGGTTTGCTTAAGAAGTGTCGGTGTTACTATCTTATAGTTTTGTACGATATTTTTTTAAAAGGATGAGACTCGCAAATTTTTTCTGTTGTTTAACAACGCATTTTAACGGTGACCGTAAAACGCGTTGTGTCGTCATCGTAAAGTGAAATACTAGTTATGAAGAAGTATCGCTCTAATTCACGTCCAACGAAGGATTAGCTTATGATTTACACGAGTATTGGTCTTGTGTCATTTGTGAGACTTTGAATGTAGGGCAAATTGTCAAAGGCATCGAACTTGCCACATTTTTCTTTTGTGAGCATCGAACTTTTTTTTCTTCCTAAAGTAGCCCTAAACTTGCCTAATTTTCCTTTTGTAGCCTCTAATCAGAAATTAATTACATAAATTTACATAAATCGTACATGTAGCTCTAAACAATTACACCGTTCGTCCTTGTGTAACTTTATATCATAAAGCCTATCTTCTACTCTTTCTCACATCCCTTTTATTGCCTCTCCATCTCCCTCTCTCTCCCTAGCACCACCACACCGACACCACAGTCAACTTGTAGATGATGTTGATTCATGTATCTTTGGTGCTAGGAGTTTGAATATCCACCTACCAAACAAAGAAAGAAAAGTGAAAGTACAAAAGACTTAAAATAGGCTCTATTTATTTTGAGTGCATGTCATCATACAACCATGTAGTTGACAACAACATGGCGAAGCAAAAATGACAGCAAAACAAGAAACATCTGAGTGAACATATATTGATAAGAATGTATAAACATCATAGTTAAAATGAGGATGTTTACTAATCCGTATAATACAATTTTTTTTCTTCTTTAGAGTGGAGCTGATACCAAACTTCAATATTACTACACAAACTCTTGAAGTTCGTACCTGCGTTTGGAGATCATCGCCTGTCACAATGTTCCCAATAGTTCGAAGAGCAGGAATGAGTACTGAAGGCGAAGGATGCCTGAAGAAAAAGATGTATTTGTCAAACTCTGAAGCATTTCAATCTCAAACATAACAAGAACATTTAAGTTGAGCTCACATGAGCAGCTCCACAAGATGTGGGCATACACCAGCCTCGATTACAGCTTGTATTTTGTCATTTGTACCATCAGACAGATAGGAGAGAGCCCAACACGCATCTGTCAACACTTCTTCATCATTTGAATGAACAAGACGTTCAAGGGCAGGAAGTGCTGGTTTTGTCTGTAAATTTACAACTTTAGCAAATCATAGGATAATAGAAAAACAATAATGATCAGAACTTCATAATTTTTTATAACTGTTTAACACAAAGACTAGAAAACGACCAGCTCAAATGGGGGTTGTGGTTTGCCTCTACAGAAATTTGATAAGGTCCATGTTGCATTCCTCATCATGGAAAGTTTAGCATGCTCGTTTAACTGAGCCAGCAAAGGAATCAAGGCACCTTGGCCAAGAACGAGATCACGGCATCTGGGTGAATCTCCAGCAACATTTCCCAAAGCCCAAACAGCCTATAACAGCAAAAGAAAAAAATTTAAAAAAAAAGGTAGCCAGACGTGAGAAATTACTCATACGTATCTAGAGTTAAAATTGATTCGTAGTATAAAAATATAAGCAAAGAAGTTCACAAATTACCTGCTCTCGCACATCATCACTTGGGGAAGCAAGAAGCTTGACAAATATTGGGACAGCCCCATGATCAATTACTACCTTAGTATTCTCAGATGTACCAGAAGCAATGTTTGTGAGCGCCCAAGCAGCCTCAAACTGTTCAGAATGTCAATGAAAGGTTAGAGTCAAATCAATGACCCGAAAAAACAGGAGCGCGCACACACACATACACACTAGGAGTCAAACCTGAAGCTGTGGAAAATCTTCCCTCATTAGGAACTCCACAAAGCGCGGCACGACCCCCGGATTGTATAACTTCTTCAATTGGTGGACTTCGTTATGTAAATAAAAACACAACAAATATGATCGATTGCATGAACAATGATCCACAAGCAATCATGTAAAACATTAACTATACCTATAGAGAGCAATTTACGAAACTGTGTAGTTGCCTCTAGCTGCAAAGCATTATCATTTGAATATACTCCAGCAACCATAGAAGGAAGAATGTCTAACTGCAATAATCAACCATAGAAGCAACACTTACTGTAGAGGGCACTATAACTCTTATCCATACATCTAAACGAAATCTCAAAATCTCATGGATGCATATGAGATGAAACTTTGCTAAATACGAGAACATCAATCTCCATATACTGGACATGCAAACAAAACAGATGACGGCAAGATACAAATAATAATCACCAACCCTTGATTACACACCAAATCTGCAACCTTGTAAATATTAACATTAATAATGACAATACCATAACCTGCTAAATAACACCTGCTGCAATCCGTAAGCAAACCCAATTACAAGACTATAGACCTAACTAATCAAAACAGTCATATGCACTTGACAAAACAACTGATCCATTTAGTAGATTTATCATAGTAGAGTAATATAGTAAAAGTTGAAATGTCTGACTAATACCATAACTTTAACCTCTGGGCAACTACATATTGTATAATAATACTCATAAACTAACAAATGGCACCCATCCATCGACATAAACAAGTAGAAACACAGTCACATAACTTAAAAAGACAATCCATGTGCGAACAATTCAGTAACATACATGAATCACTTCAAACTATAAAGCTATATGATTAACAAAGTTTCTACTATCTAAGAGGTTGAAGTAAGATAATATACATGCTTAACATCAACCCCCTCGTTAACACGCTGAACTCAACAATTGCAAACACATAGCAAGCGGTAACGGATACTCATTATCCTTAACGCTATCGTTTTCATTCAAATCCAATATTTTCAAACATTTATCAGCAAATTCATAAACTTTATCAGGAGACTCACCTTCTTGATCAAGTTTAAGCCCGATTTTCAACAAAACAAACCCAAGTTCATTCCCATCAAGAATATGCTCCATTTTTCTCAAACGCCTTGATCATTTCGCTAGCGGTTTTTGCCTCTTAGAAAGCGTCAACAAGCTCTGATCTTTCATTGATTTTCTGTTGTCTTGATGAAATCTGAGAAATGGGTTTTTCTGGGTCGACTAAAGTAGTGAATTTCCTAAAAGGGTTTGATGAAAAATGTAGAAAATATTGGGTTTTAGGGGGTGTTTGGAAATGGGGTTAAGTTTTAGGGTGTTCAAGGACGAATGGTGTAATTGTTTAGAGTCACAGGGACGATTTATGTAAATTTATGTAATTAATTTCTGATTAGAGGCTACAAAAGGAAAATTAGGCAAGTTTAGGGCTACTTTAGGGAAAAAAAAAGTTTGATGCCCACAAAAGAAAAAGATGGCAAGTTCGATGTCTTTTCAGACAATTTGCCCTTGAATGTATTTGGAATTTGATATAATGTATCAAATGAAATATGTTTTAGTGTATGTGACGTTGTAGAAGTTGCATATTCTTGTGTAACGGTTGTATATAAAGATGATGGATTAGTTATTTTATTTTAAAGATTTTTGAGCATGTTACTCACCCAATCAAAATTTTGGTCATTTATTTTTGTGAAGTAGTTGTAAAATATTGTTTGGTCGTATTAATACTTTGAATGTAAGTCTGTATCTTTTATATAATAAAACAAAACTCTTAGCGGAAAATTTTCATTTCAAAAAATCAATTCATACCTTATTTAGTAATAATTCAATAATTATTTTTTTTTTTTAAATATTCAATTAAAAAAATCAAAATATTTCTTAATTTAGCAAAAAAGTTATCAAAATTCGTTTTCTTAAGTAAATTGGGTAAAAAGTGTATGTGTCAAAAATATAAAAAGATAAAACTTATAAAAGGCGGAGTAAACTACACAACAATTAGGGGTTAAAATTAAAATTTACAAAAACATAAGCGATCAACAATTGACTTCAACACAAGTTTTCCTTTAACACCAAAACCAAATTAGCTTCTCTCCCACAACCTCAAATCACAATCACACAATGAAAATTAAAAAACCTGAACCATAAATAGTTATTTTCCTCCTACAACAAAACTATATTGGTAATTATCGGTGCTACAATAAAGTCTCAAATTTTATAACCAGAACAACAACTTCAATTTTATTATTGTAACGCTTTGGATCGAAACAATGAAAACCCTAATTGGATTTGTTGGTTCTTTGGCATGAAGATAAATATCTAAAACAAGAGAGAACTTGAAAGTTCAGGTAACCTTATTCAAATTTTGTAATTTTTTTAATGATTTGGCTATATAGATTTTTAAATTTTATTCTTAAAGATTTGATCTTTTGTTAATATTTCCTTCACTTGACATATGAAAAGTTAAACTTGATGTCTACTCTTTTTTTTTTTTTTTTTTTTTTTTTTAATTATTATTATTATTATTATTATTATTATTATTATTAAAAAAACAACACTTTTATTAGAAACTCATAGGATTACAACAAATTAGTGGGGAGCCGAGAAACCAACTGGGCCCCCACACCTTTAGCAATGGCAAAACCAATCCTATTAAAAATATGAACTGCTGCACGCGCTCCAATGTCTTGAGTCATAGAGAATCGTCGAATACGCTTAAGTAAGGTAACTACATCCTTCTCAAGTTCTCCAAAAGAAGAAAAGGAAAAGGGGAGAAACCCATATCCAATATCAGCACATTTCGAATCGTACTTGACACGTTTACGGTGTGCAACATCAATGATCGCACGCCCTGGCATAAAATCAATCATCCCAGATTGCGTCAAGGGCGACGATCCCGTAAGATCGACACAAACATCACGCCCACTATCCCACGAGTAAAGTAATAGATCAGCTGGTCGCAAGGATCTGTCCCCATCACCAGAAAGCCCAATATCCACCTCCTTACGTGCAGAAATTCCGGACCGAGAGCATATATCAACAAGAACATCACGCACAAGGTTATGCCGATGTTTGATGCCAACAATACCCGCACATGAAACAGCATGATCACCAAAAATATCTCCAGGAAATACCTTAGAACAAGCTGAACATGGTACCTGAACAGTAAAAAGAGGAACACTCAACCGATAGCATAGCACACAACGATAAGCCCTGGCATTCATAGTTTGTCCCAGTCCAGATATCGGAGCCACCCTAAGCCAATCCGAAGTATGATCCTCCTTTAATGAACTCCATAACGCCATCTGTCGAGGAGAAAGATGGAAAGTAGACTCAACAGTTTGGGTAACCCGATCGAAATATATATCTGCCAATTTCTTCATAAGTTTGGGGGCAGCGACCTCGCTAGGGTTACTCAAAAGGTCAATATCCATATTCACATTAAAAGTACGAAGAGCATCATCAAAAGAGGGACCAACAGTAGCAATACCAGAACGAAGGAGAAGCTTAGACTGTAAGCTAGCAGATTGAAGTCTAGAAGCAAGAAATTCAAGACGTCACATGCAGAATACAAACCAAGCCCCCCAAAAGCAAAGGGTAAGGTGGCGAGTCTCCACTGCCAATCACCAAATCCGGGCCCAGAAGCAGTGACGATATTATTATTATTATTATTATTATTATTATTATTATTATTATTATTATTATTATTATTATTATTATTATTATTATTATTATTATTATTGTTGTTGTTGTTGTTGAAGTTGGAATTGAACTTACTATTGGTCATATGTGATACATTGATTTGTGTATGATCTAATGTGATTATATGATTAAGATTTGTCAGTAATTTTTGTGGAGTAACCACTATTAGATTTAGTGACTTTGAGGGCTAAGAGTTGACTATGATATTCAATTTTATTTGGAAGCCTTAATTTAATGTACACTGTGTTCTCAAGTTGGTTTTATAAAGAAAAAGGAAAGTAATGAAAGAAAATAAAAAATTTATCATGTTCTTGAGTTTTTTTATAAAGGAAAAGGAAGTAAAAATGGTGAAATTTTAGGCTATTTGGAAGTAAAGTGTTTCCTCCCAAAAGTGGGAGGAAATTGTTTACTTTACATTACTTCCATTTTCTTTATAAACAAAACTCAAGAACACACCGGTAGTTTTACAAACCACTCATTGTGTTGCTAAGGTATGTAATCTTTCAGAAAATTCTTTTATTTATATTTTAAATGGGTCGATATTGGGTTGTATCCTATCTCTAACGGGTTAGCTAAAGTTAGAAACATATCTGAATGGTCTAATAGGAGAACACGAACCAAAGTATTTTAAGATTCTTAAATCCTCCAAACTTGCTATATTAGGAGAAAAAACTACTCTAAAAAATATATTTTTTTAGCGCCCATACAACTTAAAATATCTTGAGGGGTCAACCTGCTGGTGTTGGTATCGTATTGAAAAATTACGTGTTTTGACCCCGTTAGGCCGTTACCTTTGGAACCCAACAATTTTGATTTGGAGATTAATTTAATGTATTTTAATTTGGTTTGTGGATATGATGGTCTTTTGAAAAGAAAAGATGACAATGAGTTTATAGTACTTAACATCAATGCAGTGGTTAGTTTTTGAACCCATTGATTTTAGTTTCGGGATTAATTCACTGTAAGTAATTTTGGTTAGTAATTATGATGATACATTTCTTGCTACGACCCGCTTGAACTCTTGATATGATTTAAAGTAAGCTTTTCGTAAAGAAACCATGTTATCGGGTTTTTATTAAAAGAAAGATCATATTAGTTATAATCATTCATGGTTTGACTTAAATATGTACCGCAAATCTCTTTCTAAACAGACAATAAACCTTTAAAAGTTACGGTGATCAGGTTGCTTTCCAAGTGTAAGCATTGCCACATTGTACAAGTCAAGGGTTATTGTAATAGTTGGAGAACAAATTTTTTTGCTACATCTTGGTAAAAGATATTGATCAAGCAAAGAATACATACTGCTAATATGTAAATTGATGTGAAATTTCAGTCTTTGGTTAGACGGGTCCTCATTATGGGCAAAATAGTAACTCATATCGTCGCTTTACATGTGGTGAATGGAGGGTCTCAGTCAGGTTGAAGTTCCTAATTTGTATAGCAGTATAGCATTTTTAACAGACATAAACTTGAATGAAGGTGTAATATGGGACGAGTAAAGCTGCAACCTGGAATTAAGGCAGTTGAAGAAGAGGCAAAAGAGTATGAGAATATGGCTTCTGATAGGGATAAAGTTGTTGTGGGATGCATGATTAACTATGAAATTGGTGTTGTGCTGGTTTTCAAGAGAAGGAATGTAAGATGGGGAGGTCGTTAATGGTTTACATAACAGTTGGATCAACTGCAAATCCCATAAAATTCTAGATGAATGGAGCATGGAAAGTTTCAAGGTCTCATTCTATCTAATGTCAAATTATCAACTTGCAGACAAAATTGTATATGGTGTAAGCTTATAGCAAAGTTTTATTTAATTCTATAGGAAATATCAGCAGTTGATATACCTCAATCTACATAAATCTTCATGAATGGCAGCTGGGTAGGGATCCACCGCAACCCCGAACTTGTGGTAATGACCCTGAGGCTGCTAAGGCGAAGTAGATAAGCGCGAGAAGAGAAAAATTAAGCAATCCAAAACACCCACTTAGTATAATGGGTCTAACCTTGATTAATTTGGATACAAAATTGAATGGTGATCAGGGTGTGTGATACATTGTTACATTATTATTGTAATTTGATAATGATTTAATTATGGTAGACAAACAGGTTGTTGGATCACATCTTATATGGGTACCTTTTTATGGCGAAAGAAGTGATCTTTTGATCTCTGAGATTGGTAACTATAACACGGGAATAAAATGAAGTAATTTGGATTCTCTTTTTCCGAGTTCTTAGAGGCATGGTGTCCCACAAACAAGACCAGATGATCCAGATAGCTCACATCAGGGGCGGAGCTATGTATGGTCCACGTGTGGCACGTGCCACATACGATTCCATACGACGAAGCGTAGTTTTCATTTGAAATTTTGTGATTTTTTAAAAGTGCTACACCCATTTTAAAGAGATGCACCACATAAATAAATAAAGATAGAAGAGAGACATGTTTTGAGTTTTTTTATAAGGAAAAAAATTACAGTAAAAGATATAGAATTGTTTGTTGAAGAAGATGAACATTAATGTTTCATTAAATAATGGCCATGTACTTGTTTGCTTCATGTTGGATTTTTTTTTGTCCGTATATAGATGTGGTGCATAGGCATAGGCAATAGGAGCTAATTGAATTTGTTTTATAGTAATATATATATATTGTGTGGGCCGTTGAAATTGCATCAAATATGTGTGGTAAAAGAATAAGTTAGTTTTGGTTAGATGTTATAAACTCCGTATAAGTTAGTTTTGGTTAGATGTTCAAAAAAAGTTTTGGTTTGTCTTTTCTTTTTTTCATTGGGTAATTTTTATTTTAGTTAGCTTGTTTAATTGAGGAGATGACTTGTATTGTATTTTTCGTTTTTCTCATTTGCGAGGTCTTAAATATATTATTGCCTTTCTAAAAGAAATATGAATGGCAAAATAATTATAAATAAGTCATATCTATATCTATACTACATATAATAGAAAAACGGTCAAAGTTGAAAAGTGAAAAGTTGAATTGTTGAAACTGGTCAAAGGAGAGAGAAATGCATAGTGTAATTAATACTCTCATTAAAATACACCATTACTTAAAAGTACAATAATTTATTCACATTGTACAACCAATTAAAAGTACATCTACCAAATTAAAAACAACCAATTAAAACACCCTTACTAAAAATACAATAAAATTTTCATAACGTACAATTTAAAGAAGCTACAACATAATCCAAAATATAAAACAATTAAACAAACTAATTAATGATATTTTTAAAACACCCTAAAATGAAAAGTACATGTTATTATACACATTATACAAATTAATAAAACACACAAAACTTCATACAAGCTAACAAGTTGATTTTACATATAGTTTTGATAACCGAACCGGACTGGACCGGACCAACGTGTTCAACCGGGAACCGGTGTCGCCACCGGTTTTCGGCTAACCAAATAAAGCCATTCGAAAACGAACCAGGGAGGACCCGTTAAAACCGATACAAACTGGTAAATCAGGTATCATCGAGATCTTTTCACGTTTATTTTGAACGTTATACGAAACACTTACCACAATATCGCATATCGTTTATTGTCTGCCGCTAGAAACCGATGCCGCTAGGCACGGGTACTCGTCTAGTAAGTTAAAATGAAGCCAACTCTATTTTTTTTGGAAAGTCAACATTATATAAAAACAAACAAAAAACATACAAATATACAACATTCTTTCTTTTTAAACAAAACGATTAAAAAGAAAGAGCCCGAAAAACAATAATACAATACAAAGTACCCGGATGAAACATTACAAATCATAAGACAAACCCCAAATACCCAAGCCAACCCACTAGATTTAAGACAACCAAAACACTAAAAATATCATGGGACAAATTCACTAAACCCAAACAACATACCCCTTATCCCATATGGAAGTGTCATACCACAAACCACCACACGCCAACTCTAAATTAAATCATTCTAACGTACTTCAATAGTTTTTCATTGTATTTTACTTTTATTTGCTAAAAACTTATAGGTAGAAAAATGTCCTCGATTTCTATTTTTATATATGAGCCAAAAGATTACTATTATTTCAATATGTGCTATGTCTAAGTTGTTTGGATCTAAAACCTGACAACGCAAAAAAAACCCTAATCAATAAACCACTAAAAGTAAGAGTTATTCGCGAAGCGAAGCGAGCTGAAATCGTGCCACATATGATTTAAAATTCTGGATCCGCCACTGGCTCACATTTGTTAAAGGTGTTTTTTATTATTCTAAAAAAATATCATGTTCGTTACATTTTCATTTAGTATTTGATCTTTTATGTTTATAATGCTATATTTTTCTTTAAACTTAGATGCTAAAAAACGTAAGACAAGAGCAATCCAAAGGCACTGGTGCTAAAGCTGATGTTAATGGTTCTATATGGGACCGAGCAGTTCCTCTTGACATTGGTCTTGTGATGAAATACCCTTCGCGGGGTGGTCAAGGAGCACCTTATGCTTATGTACACCTTTCAAGTGGATTTAAAGAAGCTAATGTGGCTGTTGATGAAGGATCTAGAATTGGAATTAAAGGGTTGGGAATTTTGAGCTCAGTTAATGTTAGTGGTGGCACAGTTGTACCAAGTAGCGGTAAACAAAAGTCTGCAGTTAGTCTCCGTGAGCCAGGGTCTTCGACTCCTATTCGGTAATTAATTGATTAGCCACCCAAGTATTCTTATATGATATATGAGTTTTACTGATTGTATGTGTTTGGAACTGAATATTACAACTTGAAGTCACAAATCAATTCTTATTTTTTGGATAAACAAGTTATGTTTATAATTGTATGATTAGATTAAGGGTCAGATAATCAGTATATACCCACAACAACACATCTTAAATGAACATTCAGTCACCTACTTAATCCTTACGTTTAACAGTAGACAAGGTTCAACATCTGCAACTTGCGAGATGACTTATATTTTATGGTGGTCAAGCTCATGACTTTAAAGACGTGCATCTAAAGATGGTGAGTTTATGCTTTGCTTCTTTTGATTCGTTCAACACGAAAAGATATCCGTGCAATTATAAAATGATTCTTATTCCTAGATGAGCTAATATCAGCTTTTATCCAAAACTCATTCTCTTACGAGCATGGCCATCAATAGCGGTTTTGATGCTTTTAGGAATGAAAAAAACCTTTGTTTGTTTCAGACAGATGCAATATTGGATATGGCTGGATCACGAGACGGTGCATGGTCAACAAATCTTTCTCAAAATTCAGCCGTAAAACCACGAGCCGGTGAAACTATTATGATGAATGGTGAACCCATTAACTCGGTTTGCCATTTGGAAATGTGTGTGGAAGAGTATATGATGCTGGGGAGTTCAAGCGATTAGATGTCTTTGCTTCCTGGTAAAGTTTTCTAATAAAGTACCCAGTCTGTTATGCAAAGAAATTGCTGATAATTTGTGTCATAATCTAAATCTACAAGTAGTTTGTGTGACATTCAAAATTTAAAAATTATTTCATCATATCAGGAGGCCACAAAAGTTTTTAAATGACAAATGTAAGAAGACCAACACGAGGTGTTGTAGAGCCAAGTACTGAAGAGAATTTGTGACGGGTCATCAGCAAATATTAAAAAACATCGACCATTTTTGTTTTCTTTGCCTGCTGAAATTTTACCTTTCTTAAAATGTCATAGTCAGACTGTGAGATGGTTGTATTTTGTAGGGAGTTGCAGTGGTGTCCATTTAGCTTTATATGTTTATCCGGATGGAAATAGTTATCAAGCTATTGTTTAACTACTAAAAATTATGACAGATGGTATACGAGTTGTCTTTGCCTAATTAACGGATCCCTTATATATTGGTAGATTGGTATGATATCAATTATACCAAACCACATGTTTTCGACCCATTTATAAGTTAATGGGAAAAAGAGGGTGGAACCTTTTGCAAAACTTCATACATAGTAAAAATACTCCGTATAACTCAAAACACAATGGGTTCTACTCGAACACTTTCATAGGTCACCGTTATAGGTTCTGCTTATAAACATCATAATTAAAACGAATAATAGGTTATCCTTCTCTATCATGTTGTCCAAAACTCTCATATAGTCTCTTGTCATATTTGATGTTTTGTGTTCGTGGTTATTTAAGCTGCATTATTTACTTTACATGTAAAACAAACTATGTTTCTGCTACTGAGAATTTAATTTTTGTATGCATTTTTTGAGAAATAGATCGAGAAGCATTAAAAAAAGGTGATGGCCTTGATGTGTGGCTATAACTAGCAATATTTGGTATTAATACTTAGTTAAAATATTATGTCAAAAGTAAATTATTGCTTAAATAATAATAATCAAAATATTATTGCTATCTTATCTGTTACTGATGTATTGTGGTTTCGAGTATCACCACATAGCAAAGAAGAGAGAACAATATATACATTTGTTACATTCATTTTTTGCATTGTACCAAAGTTCGAAAATTGGGCGGGTTTTATAATGGGTCGAATCAGATTTAGGTTAGAACATGGTAGTTATACTATGTCAAAAGAATCCTTAAATTATATAGCCTTTGGATTCATTTTTTTTCACGTACATTGGTGAATACTATCTCTACAATTAGTGATAAAGATTTGTGCATGATCAAGAGCTACAAAACAATTTAAAATATGCATCCATGTCTATTAGTTTGCTAATGACAAATATGAGTTTAGGAAATTTCATTTAATGAGAAATTTAAAATGGGTGGATATTGTTTTTTCGGCAAGTTCCAGCATGTCAATGGAGATTTTGGGGAGATTTAAATGGTATTGAATATGATATGCATAAGTTAGTACTTTGATAACTTTGAATGTCGAGCCACGTGGGTTATTTCACAATTTACTACATGTAACAATTACATGAACTTTGTAATTTTTTAAGTTTATTTAAAACCAATCAAGATTGTATTTCGATAGATTTAATAAAAACAAGCACCTTTATGTTTCTGTTGAAGATGGAACGAAAGGACTCGAGCTTTGAAAAGTAAATATATTGAGGAAAATAAACATATAGCAACAATTCAATAAAGAATCCCATCTAAATATTGATGTAACGTGTCAAGGAAAATAAACGTATATAAACTTTTGAATACACAACGACATATATATATATATATATATATATATATATATATATATACTAGTATTCGAAGCCCGCCCAATGGGCGGGCATGACTTATGATTTTTTGTTTTTTGTTAGCGTAAATATGTTTTAAAAAATTGTCATAGAATATTATAAGACGATTGGTCGGGCATTTTTTTTAATCATTTTTTGTTTTTTTTTTATTTTTTTTTTATTTTGATGGTGTTAGTAAACGGAAAATTATTTTTAATGAAGGCGAGCTTGATGTATAATTTTCATTGTGAACAAAATGATATTGCTTAACAATACAGATGACTAATGACCTATACCAAGAAAAAGAATGGCAAAATTAATCATCAAATCGTCTACTCATTGTGTGTATTAATTGAAACATATATATTACTAAAGTATCTACTAAGCGGTAGTTTGTAACGATACTCTGACTTGAATGACTAAGCCATTAACGTAGTTTAAAAAGTTTAGATTTCATGAAAAGGCGCTGCAATAATATGAAAATGGATCACTCACGTCTACACGTTGCTTGTGTACTCACTCTTATGATGTTAGTTGTTGAAGGCCCAGGTTCAGAATCTTGTAGACCTACAATGATTGGAACATAAGGCTATTAGTAACTCACCCATTACTCTAACTTCAATGACTAAGTTAGTAACGTAATTTACGAAGGTTAGATTCCATGAACAGGTGCTGCAGTAATATGAAAATGGTTTACTCACGTATTTGCACCATTGGTCGTGTACCCGCTCCTACGATGTCAGTTATTGAACGTCCAGCTTGAGAATCTTGTAGGTCTAAAATGATTGAAAGATAAAGAGATTAGTAAATCACCCACTGAGAGGAACGCCGAATATGACAACATTTGTATATAGTATTGGACAAAACATGTGCGCCTCTCAGTGAAGCCCCTTTTTCCACCAGTATATTGTGATCCCGTCGGTCGTGTATCACTTCCACAGCTTGTATAGAAGGCATATAAAGCTCCTCGATATAATCCTCAAACAAATCACTACCAAATACCATACCAAAAACAGCTGCAGGATCCACCATTGGTTCCCTGCCAAATGAATTGAAATAAATTGCCATACTTAAGTAAAATTCATTGTCACTCTCTAAGAGGTTGATAGAGTTTATGAATGTGACGAAAAGAAGGAACTACATCCATACATATTTATGTGTAATTTTGCAGCATATTTATGTGTTCGTCAAGTCATCGTGCCCCTTATGCCCTGGGCGACACACGTGCTACAATGGCCGGGAGAAAGGGTCGCGATCCCGCGAGGGTGAGGTAACTATACCTGATCTTGAATGTGATTTTTATCACTGCCACCATAGTAAACCACACAGATGCAATTGCAATAACCTGAGTGACCTGGTGAAAAGAAAATAAAGTAAGAAACTTTGATAAGCTAAAATAATAATTTCGAACAGTTTGATATTTTCATTTCAACGACTCAAGTTCACTTTAGTATTGGTGGTGTCCATTAAATTATAGTATTACTACCTATTTACTATCGTTCAGTGAACAGAACCTTCAAAAACAAAAGTGCTACTCCTCAACTTTTTGTGTTATGACTTTAGTTACCATACCCATAAAACAAAGAACTAATCACTTCATATGCACCATAAAACAGTAGTACGAACACCTGTAACAAATAAATAAGAAAAGGTGCCCGCAAATTTATCGGTCAACTGCACCATATATACAGCAATCAAAAAATATCAAAATTAGTATTATAGGTCAGTTGGTCTCGCCTGTTTATTAGCAGAAGCTAATGATCGAGGATCAATTTAAGCTCCATGCATCAATAGAGACCAGCATGTTTTTTGGGATGCTTTCCATTCTACCCAAGTGGTAAGTAAAATTCTAGCCGAAAAAGCATACAGTGGTCCGCCATCTGGTTATTATCAGATGAATGCCAAGAAAATGTCAGAAATTCAAATTTGGAAACACTTGAATAAGATACAATAACTATGGGGGTCAGAAAATGACCAAGCGCACGCCTCGGTTGGGCCACTAAAGAAAATTCAGAGTGATGAGCTCGGCCGTATAAAACTTTAGGATCACGATAAGACGTATGTCTCTTATGTATAAAAGGGAGTCAGGGGTGTTTGGGATTACGTTTTATGATAGCTTATGGGTACATAAACTATGCTTATTTGCTACTGCGGAGTGTGCATAGAATTTTGAATGTAGGACATTTTTCTACATACTCACTAAAAAGAGTTAGATTATCAAGTCTCATGGTTTAAAAATGGGCAACTGACCAAACAGATCTCCCATTTTAAAAAATAAGAGCATGTACACAATGTATGTAAAAGATAACATATGGATATGCTTCTGCATTTTAAAATTATATAAACAGACATTTGATTTCTATTTGTGCGTGGGGAAAAATATGAGACCAAGTCTCTCGAATGTAAAAGAAATGACCACACAAATCCTTTGATTTAAGGGATGAGAGCATATATGATGTTTGGGATATACAACTATATAAGAGATTTTGGTGGAAATACGTACATTATGTTGAGTGGGTTCACTGATAATGGTTATGTTTTCTCTAAGAACCAAAGCACTTGCAACCAATGGGCGGGGTTGGATTTCAAGAGGAGGTGCAAATATATTATGTCCACTAAGTTCCATTTTCTTTGTATATGATATTTGCTTTTTCAAACTTCCTTCTGATTCACCATCTATTGTGCCACTTAGCTCCCGTTGCTTAGCTTCAATGCATTCACAATTGGTACATCAGGAAACGTTTTCCACCCGTATAGTCTATCCACCTACAAATACGACAATAAAATACATACAAAATCAAACAACAAAAAACCAAAAGACAAAGATTCATATAGTATCAAGTTGCAACTCAGTACCTTATTCAATGCCATGACAACCTTTCAAATATTTTGTTCTTTCGTGAATGTTTACAGTTGGAATGTAAGTGGCACTAATTTGTTGGGTGATGCCTCCAGCCTCAGTTTTTTGGACATTAGTCCTTTTAATAGAATCAGGAAATTTGGTTTTCCCAGCATGAACATGACCCATAACACAACATATCTGGAACCTAAGTATCGTTTCACTTTCTTTTATTTCTACTTTTGATTTACCCTTATCAACATACTGCTGACTTTCCTTTGCAACATGTCGACTTTCTTTAGTCTCCCTCTTAGTTATAGGTTTCGGTTGAGTAGCTTTGTCCTAGTCAGCAAACACAGTGACATGTGGTAATTGGATATCAATATTATCCCAGCTCAGTGCATCCCACTCATCAAAAACTACAACCTTTGGCGCTTCCGTGATGTCTTTCTCTTCTGCAGTTTCCACGTCCACATCAACATCCTTTTCGGCATCTACAGAAGAAACATTGTTGTCCAGCTGGTTAGAAGAGGCGGCTTGGGCATTTGCCTCCTGATGTCATTTTTTTGTCGTCTATATGGGCCATTTTGTGGTTACAGGCGGCAAGACAAAAAATTTAGGAAGTTATTGATTCCTCTTATCCTTAAATTGTTGATCTTCTTCCTTCTTTTTATTTTCCCTTCTTTTTTCTTTTTCTCTTTCCTTTCTGAGCTGTTTTTTTCTCTTGTTTGATTCTTTTGAGTTCTTCTTGCCTTAAGCGCTCCTCTTCTTCTTTCTTTAGCTTCTCTTTTTCTTCCCTATTCTTTCTTTCCTCGGCTTCTTAACAAACACGTAAATTAGTGACCGCTACCTGTTATACTTTAATTATTTTATTATGGGTCAAAATGGGGTTTATTGACCCGCAAAACTTTTTTTTTAATTGTTAAAAGTATTTATACATAATGGACGCAGGTAAATAAGATTAATACGATCTATACCTTAGATATTATTTTATACAAATTAGGTACCACAGTCAAAGCGAGAGATTACCACGCGGTCAGGTAGACCGTTACAAACATTATTGTTAAGCAAATTTGTATAGCTATTTACCTCGAACAAATGGGTGCGTATGCTTGGCGAAGGCAGGAAAGCCAACTGATGCGTTGCTACCTGGTACATGAACACGTAAACAGTTAATAAAACATCAGCCTGGGAAAAAAAGGTAGACCAATATGAAAAATGATCGATGATTTAGCATTAAGTAGTTACGAAAGTAATGCACATATAATAGGCACAACAACCAAACTAAAAGCAAACATGATTACATGATCTAACAGCAGCATGTCTCCATGAATTGATAATGCAGGCCAATCAACCATCCTCAGCTAATGTGTAATTTGGTCACAACCCTTTTTAGTGTCCATAAGTATTACCATCCATGATATCATCCAACAGGTTCACCAATCTGAATAATAGGAGCAACAATTAGTCAAGAGTATATGTTAAGTGAGCATGCTTATGGCATTCATCTGGAATGCTCGTGGTTGTTTTTTAATCAGTTACGTTGATTCTGTCTTTTTCACTTTTTCTAATCACACATTAGAGATCGAGTCTTTAGTGGAGGGCTCATAAGATAATGATTATGATCCAAACTGTTCATAAGAAGATGCATGTATCTAAAGTTCCACGGTTAGAAGACCTCTAATTAGTTAAATAGGCTGTTTGATAATACTGTCCACTATCCAGGTATGTTCCTCTCTGAGCTGCAAGTTTTTGGATAAATAACGCTTTCCGCTCTACAAATGTAACTGAAATAATTAGAGATAGAAACATATCATTAAACATTCAACATTTGAATAATGTGGCATGGTCTGTTCTCTAAAGTGGGCTGGATTTATGGAGTAGTAGTGAAAACAAAAAAAAGATACATATCAACCCAAAATCTTAATTGGCATGTACAAAGTACAAACCTCAAGCCTTAAAAGTTCTCTTTCCAATGCAGTATGAAGCTTCTCGGTTTCCTAAAAATAAGTAACGCAAATTTGCATAAATATAATACCAAATTTACCAAACATCGTGGCTCTTTAAAAACAAAAAAAAGCCAAAGCCGAGTAAAATATCGATTTCTTGTAAAATTACTAAAGGACATTCATTTTCTTTTCTAGGTACCGTCTTGGTAAGTTTAATCGTTAGAGGAGGTGTTTTAGGTGCTATATATTTAGGCTTGGTTTTTTTTGTATGGATTTCCTTATTTCTATTGTATTTTCTAGAATAAGAGGGCTTGCTAAATATGATGAATCGGATGCCACACTACAGGGCTTGAAGAAACACCATTAACTTAGCTGGAAGAAGCTGAAGGTTGGTCAAATGCAAACGATTGAATAGACATAAAGTATTGGAAATTAATTTAAAATGAGTACTTGAGAATAACAATCAATGGCAGTTATAAAATCTTTATAACGAAAAGCTAAATCCCCGCGTTTCCTTGCCCATAACATATCCCTCATTTTTTGGGTCCACTCTTGAAAAGATAACTGAGACATTTATAAACCAGATAGCAGAGATCAGAAGCGTGAAATCAGAAAATTGCAGTTAAGAAAATGGATAATCATATACCTCGTAGGTGCCTTCATCATCTTTATAATGTGTCATAACTAATATATGGTGGATGCCAGTCAGACACATCCTTGAACATGCATCACCCATTGGAGACAGAGGTGTGGCGGCATGGCTGTTGCTTCTTCATGTTTCGGGATCCCGAGCGAACCTACAAATATAATGGTTTTCACTTTACTATTGCACGAGTATTGAGCTGAAGAAACAAAATCCACTGCAACCACAAAAGATGTGGCGACATGGGCGTGTCAGACGCGCAAAGTAACCGTCAAACTAACAGCTTTGGGTTCTTTATTTAGTTTAACTAAACATTATACATGCGTACCATGGCAACAAAACGGGCAGTACAATATTGTGTTCTACTGTTTAAAGGTGTAATAATGAGAAATCCTAAAACTGATATTTATTTGATAAATTACGCAAAAGGACATATCTGAGACAAAAGTTCATTCTCTTTTATATAGAGACCGAGTCCCTCTAGAAGCTTCTTTCTCAGCCTGCTCATGAGCCAGCTAATCACACAGATTCGCAGCTTCATACAATGATTCATCAAACAAAGGATCACCAACATTATGAAGGTTAGCTATGTTTGGCATGAGAATGAACTTCTCAATCTCGCTTAGATTGTCAATCTTTGCATACACATAAATGAGGTCAGTTTCCACTTTAGGTTCTTAGGTCTTCTGCCTAACCATCGACAAATACCTAATCAAATCATGATAACACTCATTATCCTTAGCAACACGAATAACATCCAAGAAATGAGTAGCATCTTTAGCATGCATGAATGACTCTATTGCATCCCTCACTAATCTATCCCTAAGTTGAGCTTTCGCCACCTGGCTCCATACAATATTTTCCTCAACATGGTATGCGAACTCCACAACCCGTGGAATACTTTGGATATCATCCAACCATACATTGACTGCTTGAACATGTAAGTTAAATTTCATAAATATAGCAAATGCTTCTTCATACAATTGTGCTTCTACTGTAACCACTCCGACAACAGGAATGTCAAAATTATCTAATCTGTTAATGTAATCCATAATTTTGGATGGATCAGCCTTAATGGCTGTCAATATAAGCAGGTTTTGCAAATTAAAATTACCGCCAAAAGCAGATTTTTGAAGAACAATCTTTTTTAGAAGCTCGATTACTTCATGGGGAAGATCAGCAGTCATAAAATCCTTAACAGCCCGGAAACCTGTTTTGGACTTTTGCTACCAGGTAATGAAGTTGAGACAACTTCATCAATGAGTTTTCTTCTGTATTTATTCTCGAGGTTAAGAACCTTCTCCCAGAGATCACCATTCATTATCTCAACAACATATCTAGATAAAACTTAAATATTAGTAAAAAATATATAACAACGTTACTTATTAATTTGTATATGCATACAGACATACCTTAAGATGTTCTCTAGACTGAACTTGAAGAACCGCAAACAGATGTGTGTACGTCTGAGTGGCACGTTTCACTTGACCCTGTGCAAGATGAAGCTTAGCATCCAACATATCTTCTTGACACATACGTCAATGGAGATCCCTTGAGGAGCTGATACTTATCACACATTGACGAATCTGGCTTTGATCGTGTGTGAAGGATGATCCATGTTTGAGGCCCAGTGCGTGGTGCAAACCTTATCGAAACTGGCTGCGGAGTTACCAGGAGGAGAGGAGAAGCAAGTTACTATAAATCAATGTTCTTGCAAACCTGTTGTTAAGCCAAATTGTATTAGCAGTCACTTCACTGATATTGTTGTACCTGCTTGTTCATCATTTTTTAAACAAATATGAAAATCATCAGCAACTTACTTGTAACTATGTTTAGATAAACTAAGAGTAGATTAATTACTAATTTACTCATTCTATTAAGGTAATATGTATAAAAACTTTGAGATAAACTCATGATTTGTTGCCAGTGTATATTGGAACCAGATAAACTCAACTAATTTACACTTGTTATAACCAAGACCCTTTGGTTTGCTTGATGGTTATTCTGTACAGATATTATAGATGGTTATCTGTTGTTAATCATTGTTAATAAATCTCAAGACGCTTAATAACTCGGGCGCACAATCCAAAAGGAGTAATCTTTAGGCTCGAATGAAAAGGGACTTTTTTTTTAATCGTTTTTCCTTCTTGGCCAGGTTCAATTGTTTCTCTGTTTGTGTTGTGTGTGGTTGAGGTGTCATACAGATGAGCTTGATATTATGCCATTTTATAGAAGAAAAGATTATTCTGGTGATGATGAAGATAACTACTATAAGTATTACGGGTAGGTAATGTAGATTTTCTTCACGTTTCTTATGGTGGTTATTGTCTACCATATTATGATACCGATTGCTTTGTACATATCTATGGCTTGTTCGTGTTAGTCTGGTTTTCTTTATGATTAGAGATGATATAGCATGTATGATGAATCAACTGAGTCAAGATTCAATATGAATGAGGATTTGGGTCAAGTGAAACTGAAGTATGTGTTTTCTGATAAAACTGGTACATTGACTGAAAACAAAATGGAATTTTAATATGCAAGCATTGCGGGTGTAGATTATGGTGGGGAAAAAACATATTACTATGAAGAACAAAGTGGATATTATGCTGAAGGTATTAATTTTTATAATGCTTATGCTAATACTCAAAAGTACACATCAATATTTTGTTCTCTAAAACTTCAAGCTACTTTCTATATTGGCAAATTCAACAACCTAAAAAGGAAAAGGGTCGATTTAGAAGATATTACGACATTTTTACATTATACATACCATAGCAGTCAAGCAATGCCTCGTGTTAGCCTAAGCTTCAAGGTATTCTCTGGTTTCACTAAAGTCGCCATTGTCAATCGCGATCACAGGGGTTTCTTTATTCGACTACAAAACAAACAAAAATTTATAAACTCTTATTATACAATCATATTTTTGTTTCTGAACTAAGATAAAGATTATACGTGATCTTGCCCATCCTTATGTGCAATTATATCATGCAGCGCGATAAGAATTACTAACCGATATATCTCATAATCCTTACCACTGGTGTAGTAACCATTATGCACAGATTTGTTGGAATCTCAGCTTGTATATCTTTTGTGCATATCTCTGACTTGAAACCTTTAATCAAATTCAATGCATAGAGACATAGACGGATTATACAATTAGACAGTTGCATAGATACTTAGGTAAATCAATAGGTAAAGAACGTTGGAATGTAATACTTTCTTTACCTCACATACTCCTCTATATTGCTGCTTAAAGACATTATATCAGTCTCGGTATCTCTACACTGGATTCAACTGGTGATTCAATGATATCTCAAAAAGTTTCATTAGGGTTTTGAGGGAAAAGATGCGTAGATTTTTTCTGGAATTAAATTTAAGAAAAGATATTATGATAAGTGCTATATTTAAAATACTAAACTTAAGGTTGGTTGCATAAGTTTATAGATTTACAGTTGTAAGATATAATCCAAAATAATGTGTTGGTCTAGTGGTTATCATGTTTATTAATATTACCAACACCCTAGGTTCGAATCTTGCAAGTGACCAATTTTTTAAAAAATTAAATCCGATTTTGATTAATTATATTGCAAAAATATGAAAATTAAATAATAGCCAATTAAATTAAAAATATTGCTTAGTTTATTAATAGCTTAGGTGGACTAATGTGATGACATGGCACTAAAAATAATTACTGGGCAATGAGGTGGCGTTTACGTGGCATTATCTACGTGTAACGCCTCCTGTTATATATAATATAGAGATATATGGTGGTATAAACCATAATTATAAAAAAAAGCTATTTGCTATTTAATAGAGATAAATACATTATTAAGAAATTTAGATAAAACCCCGTGCGTGCACGGGCATTATAACTAGTTAAATGATACAATTAAATTATATTTATAGCATTTTAATAGGGCAAAAAGAAAAGCCAAACGATTAGTTTAGGGGAAATTAGGTAAAACACTATTTTTGTTTAAGTTGAAAGGAGTTGAACTTAAAACGATTAGTTTAGGGGAAATTGGTTATATACGACAATGTTTGTAGTTTTGCGAAAATAAAAACTACTCCTACTATTTGCGTAATGGACTTTATACCTACAAGCTTCACCTTTTATCTAGTGTTAAAAAATTCACAAGCTTTAACCAATTTCACCAAAACTAAATTAATAAAACCTCCCAATCAATTCGTACTTTTGTCATTAATCAAGCATTTCCTCCTTTCTTTTTCTCCATCATCTTAAAACCTCCAAATTCATTGTTGGCCCTATCTTATCCCAAAACATTAAGAATAAGAAAACCTTTACTCATGTCGATGTCAACTCGATCTGATAATCCGGTGTCGGGTTGGACATGTAGTACGAGTATCTTGTTTGATTTCTTAATGGGGCACTTAATGGCACATATGTTGTGTGAAAAGCTCTCTAACAAAATGATTGTAGTTTTAAGTTCTCCTTAGAACATTCGAGATATATTTTTCATGAATATGTGAGATAATTAATTGTCCTTAAATAAAAAAGAAAAAAAAAATATGTATATATCGAGTTTACAAAAACATGTGGCATAAGGCGGCGTGACGGCATGACATGGCGGCATGACCAAGCCTCACCCCTTTGCGAGGCCTTTGCGAGCCTTTTAGAACAGTGGGTCTACGCATATAAAAGCATAAATTAGTATGCACTTGATCAATAACCCTAGATGACTCCACTTTCTATCTACCGTCAAAAAAGTCGCAAGCTTTACCAAATTCACCAAAAGTAAATAAAAAAAACCTCCCAACCAATTCATACTTCTGTCATTGCAAAAATAGCTAAAAACCCAATAAAACCTTTCACCCACTTTCTTTTTCTCCATCATTTAAAACCTCCAAATTCATTGTTATCCCAAAACAGTAAAAAAAAACATTGTAATAAACCAAACACCTAACATGTTTGCAAAGTGAAAAAAACTAAACTCAACATGTGAAACAGAACATACCCACTTGCTGTCTCTCTTTTTCAACTCCTTCTACTTCAGATCTACTTCATTTCCCACCTTTATTTTCCCCTTAACCCCAATATGTTGATTTCATATTCTCATTAGCTATCTAAAAAACATATCCAAATTTTTATTATTATGGGAGCAAATGAATCTACACAAGTTGCTGATGATGAAGATGAAGAAACTGAACAAGAAGATATTCTAATAAACAACTTAAATAACAGCAACCATGTAATGGAACATCTTCATGACAACTTGATGAAAAAAGTGGTTGAACAAGAACCTGAGCTCTTACCTTGTCATGCTTCAGCATCACCTTTGTCCCCACAACCTTCATCTTTTGGTACACCAAGGTTGCCTCCATCAATTAAGGTGTGGGACCCATGTAATGTTTTGTCTCCCCAGCCCGGTTTCGGCCGAAGCTATTCGGATATTGGGGAGGATGATAGGGGTGTGGTTGAGGTTTATTTTGTGTGTCAAGGGGAGTGTCATGTGGGTTTAAGGCCTGATTTGGTTGGAGGGAGGTGTCCTGAGGCGGAATTGACTGCCAATGGGAAACGACAAGCTAGAGCGTTGGCCGTGTTTTTGAAATCGCAGGGGGTTAGGTTTAATGCTGTTTATACTTCGCCTTTGGATCGGGCGAGATCCACTGCTCTTCCTATATGTCAGGTAGTTTGATCATTGGTTATTTTTGATGCGTAGATTATGTTTATTTAATACTCGTAGATTGCAAGCATTAGGTACTGAACTACTGATCTATAATTAGTAGTCCTTAGAACCTTGTGAATTTTGTGATCACTTTATTGCTTTTTGAAGACATTATAGTTGTGTTTCATGTTAGCAACTTAGCTTTGTGATTGATTCAGGATTGGATATTGTATGTCTAGAACTAAGGTAATGAAAAGGGATTAAGATTAGTTTAACTTGTGTCCGTTGATTGATTTCCATATCTTAGGCGTGGGCTTATGATTTAATGATCATGTTGCTAGAAAAGAAACAGGTTGTTCACAACTGCTTTATTACCATTTGTATGCTACGAGATCTAATAATTGGTGTGGTATGCATGTTGTCCTTTGTGCTGAGATCTCGAATTTGGAGAGAAAGTAATAGAAAGAAGGAAAGAGGTGAAAGAAGTACAGGAAATAAAGCAGACTAGTTTACATCATACCTTCACGTGTAATTTAGTTTATGTATGGGGTAATTTGGCCGTCAAAAAGTTATAAAACCTTTGCTTTCCTTCTATCTGTATGTTTCTATATTTGGGCGTGTTGTTTCGGAGAAAAATTAGCCCCTAGCTTTTCCCTCTCTCTCTTTTATCCTTTATCAAACCCTTTTCATTCCAAAGCACTTCCTTTCTTTTCAAATATGAGACTCCTCAAAATAGTGTAAGGATATCGAGCCAATAATGAAGTTACCTGTGCACGTTCAAACATTTTAAAGTTTAGCTCATTTATATGCAACCCTGATTTACTTGTTGTCTTTATGGGAACTTGGGAAATAAATGTCTTTACGTTTTACTTTTTGATGCATCCACTGTTTTATCTGGAATGCTCCCCTTGGAACCCTTCCAATATGACTTGTCCGTGTTTATAATTTCAGACTTCAATAAATAGTTTCTTGAGTTTAAGGAGAGACAGTTGACCTCTTGAAAGTAATAACTTTCACTAGGAAATGTTTAAAAGGTGATAACTCTTAAGCTCAGAAGATGGGTGGGTTGACCAATGGGTCAAAATGGGTAAATTTTGGTAGTCTTTTTCATTACTACTGTAATGTATTTTAATGAAATTTTAGAATGTTTATGCATTAGAAAACACATTGGGAAACCTTCAACCCATTCAACCAGTTTGACATGTTTTCTGTAGCTAGCTTTAGTTCCCACCAGAGATGAAACATGATTCCAAATCAACCCGTGCATAAATAGATCGGTTTGCTTGATTTTCCCACAAATTACTTATTACTTATTGCTTCTTTTAGACGACAATCAATATGATTTTGTCACTTATATTTAATTGTTAATATTGTTTTCTGTTTCCATCTTAGTTATAGTGGTTCATTTGCAGGAGATGAATTTTTCAGAACACCTGATACAGACATCAGATGCACTGCAAGAAATGAGTCACGGACTATGGGAAGGCTGCCTGCGTTCCGATATATACACCCCTGAAATATTAACCTTAACAGAAAGACTCCAACCTGATTTTTGTCCACCTTCTGGAGAATCACTCCGCCAGGTGGAATTCCGCATGCTTCAATTCCTAAACGGAACACTAGTGTGTTTACCGGATAAACTCCAATCTGGCTTTTCACCCATAATTGATGGACATCTGTCATGGGATTTAATGCAAAAACCCAAACCAATATTTGCAAGAAGAAAATCTGGCAAAAGCCGATTACAAATGGTGACAACCAACGGAGATCATGAAGCAGATGATGAAATGTCTCCACGGGACCCCCCTAACCATCATGTTAGGCTTAATGGTGGAACCCATAGTAGCCATAGTTATATGCCATCTTCTTGTATAGGTGTGTTTAGCCACTCGATACCTATCAAGTGTTTGCTGACGGGGATCCTTGGTTGTAGCCCGGTGATGGCAAACAAGATGTGCATAGAAGATTCGTCTGTGACAGTGCTCCAACATTCTTGGAAAACGGGCTGGCAGATTAAACGAACCAATGATACTTCCCATCTTAGGCTGTTGTAATAGGTGATTCTTTCAATTGTGTAGTATGACATGAAACATTAATTTATGATGATGGTTGGTCTGTTTGTGTTGATTCTATACTTGTACTTTTTTATTTGGAGGACACTCTATAATAACATTATTTGGCATTGTATCTTAGAAGGGATTATGTGATATGATACAATTAGAATAAGATAGCCAATAGTAACAATTAACAAACGAGCACATTTGATAATCGATACTCCTAAACCAGAAAATTTGATCTTCATTAATCATCACAATGAGCTTTAGTTTTGTGCTCTATCCGTGATCTAGTTGGTACTCCTAACTTGAATGTTTGAACCACTCCTAAAATGTTCATTTATGGAGGGTCAAAGTCTCAAAAGACATATTTTCTGTGGACTTCTTTATGTACAAAGAGATACGAGTAATAATTAGATAATAGTTTTTCAAACAAAACGGGGACTCAATTTTGTTTATTATGCGCGCTTATTAGCTTATTGAGATTAATAAATTTTTATAAGCTCATTGTCAATAGTTTATTAGCTTATCAACTCGAGCAAATTACTTGATTATAATTCAAGCTGATAAACCCATGTATATGTCAATAAACACTAGGGGCGGCAATTCTTGACCTGACGCGAAAGCCGACCTGAAATCGAAACTAAAATAAACAGGTAGAGGTCGAGTCTAAACGGGTTTCAGGTCGTGTTTGAGTCAACCTATCTAACCCGTTTATTAAATAGGTAGGTTCGAATTGGGAATGAGTTAAACGGGTCGACCCCGCAATCCGTTTAATTTTTTTTTTTTTTCATAAATTAAAAACTAAATATATTTGATTATACGGGTTAAATGGGTCGACCGACAAACTCGTTTAACCCGTGTAATGTGACAACTTGTTTCGATAATCAGGTTAAATGGGTCAACCCGAAACCCGTTTAACCTATTCCGCCCGTGTAACCTATTTAACCCGTTAACCCATTTATATATACGGCTTCGTTTGGTCGTGTTCGGGTTACATGTAAACGGGTTTGGTCGTGTTCGGGTGAGGGTCGGAGTTTTCTGACTCGCCAGCCCGAACCCGTGCCAAATTGCCCGAGCCCACCGACCCGCCGGGATGACAGATAAACCCATATGTCAATAAACACTATTCGAAAAGAAAAACCGGGAAATGAATGAAGACCACCAAAGCATCACTACTGGCTGCAACTTCTCCACACCTCACCACTTTCTTCAACAAATACGTAAACACAACCAATGTCTACTCATGGAACACGGTTATCGCGGACCTCGCACGCGCAGGCGACTCCCTCGAATCCCTTCTCGCTTTCGCCGCAATGCGAAAACTATCCTTAACCCCAAACAGGTCCACTTTTCCATGTACTCTCAAATCATGTACCGCATTGTACGATATTACCTCAGGCAAACAAACGCATACACAAGCATTTGTTTTCGGGTTTCATAATGATGTTTTCGTCTCATCTGCACTTATTGACATGTATGCTAAATGTGGTAGTTTAGCTGATGCACATAAGGTGTTTGATGAAACGCTTGTTAAGAACGTTGTTTCGTGGACTTCTATGATTATTGGGTATGTTCAGAATAAGCGTCCCTATGAGGCGTTGTGTTTTTTTAAGGATTTTTTGAGGGCGGAGAGTTTGAGTGGGGATGGGGATGAGGAAGTGTGTGTTGACGCGGTTGCTATGCGTTCTGTACTTGTGGCGTGCTCTAGTGCTGCAAATAAGAATGTTACGCAAGGGGTTCACGGGGTAGTTGTGAAAAAGGGGTTTGGGGAAAATACGACGATTGGGAATACTTTGGTGGATGCTTATTCTAAATGTGGTATGGTTGGTTTTTCTAAGAAGGTGTTTGATGAGATAGGTGATAAGGATGTGATAAGCTGGAATACAATTGTTGCGGTTTGTGCTCAACATGGGATGTCTGCACAAGCATTGGAACTGTTTTATGCTATGGTGCGAGATGGGGGTGTTAGATATAACGCGGTGACGTTGTCTTCTGTTCTGTTGGCTTGTGCTCATTCCGGTGCTTTACAAACTGGAAAGTGTATACATGATCAGGTAATTTAAATTGTTTTCGGATAATTTTGAACAGTATTTAGAGCAATACAACATGATTTTGAAACGAAATTGATAACTTATATTAGCTTTGAACTTTCATATGTTTGCTCTGGTTATTGCATCATAAGGTAACAAACTTTGTTCCGGTCTATTTTAGGCATGACACTTTATATATCTCCATAAAACGGCTCGGACTCTTATATAAGATGTTGAATAAAAAAACTCAAACCATAAAAAAATTGTTGAAAAAAGGAATAAAACTTTCAAAAAATTGGGTCAAAATATTAGACTGGTTGTTGACTTTATATTGCAAGATAACCTCTAATGAAAACTTTTTGAAATTTGACCTTTCTTATAAGTGAAAACAAAGTGTGTTACCAAATAGAAATTAGACCGAAGTTGGTTACTTATGCAATAACTCGTATAGTTCATAAAGCAGTTGAGAGTGGACTTCATGTAAAACAATTGCACATTCTTTTCTTCTATAGGTTATAAAGATGGGTTTGGAAGAAGAAGTAATTGTGGGTACATCTATTGTGGACATGTACTGCAAGTGTGGGAGAGTAGGAACCGCAAGAAGAACCTTTGACCGAATAAAGAGAAAAAACGTGCTGTCATGGACCGCCATGGTTGCTGGTTATGGCATGCATGGTTATGCTCGAGAAGCTCTTAATGTCTTCTATGAGATGGTTCAGGCTAAAATAGTGCCAAATTACATCACATTTGTATCAGTTCTTTCAGCTTGTAGCCATGCTGGTCTAGTCGATGAAGGATGGCACTGGTTCCAAACCATGAGACATAAATATTTAATAGAGCCAGGGGTGGAACACTATAGTTGCATGGTTGATCTTTTAGGGCGGGCAGGGTTCCTCAACAGGGCTTATGATTTGATCAAGAAAATGAAGGTGAGGCCTGATTTTGTTGTTTGGGGCTCACTTCTTGCTGCTTGTAGAATGCACAAGAACGTGGAGCTTGCGGAGATATCTGCGAGACAACTTTTTGAGCTAGACCCGAAAAATTGTGGATATTATGTTCTACTTGCAAACATATATGCTGATGCTGGAAGGTGGGAAGACGTTCAAAAGATGCGAGTATATATGAAAAATCATGGTTTAAGTAAAACACCAGGGTTTAGTTTAGTTGAATTAAAAGGTCGGGTACATGTGTTTCTTGTTGGGGATAAGGAGCATCCTGATCATGAGAAAATATATTCATATTTGGAAGAATTATGTATGAAGGTGCAAGAGGCTGGATATGTACCGAATATGACATCAGTTTTACATGACATTGATAAAGAAGAGAAGGAGATGACATTAAGGATTCATAGTGAGAAGCTGGCAGTTGCATATGCAATTATGAACTCAGTTCCTGGTTCGACTATTCATGTAATCAAGAATCTAAGGATTTGTGGCGATTGTCATGAAACCATTAAGTTAATAGCTAAGATTGTTGGTCGGCAAATTGTGGTTAGAGATTCAAAGCGGTTTCACCATTTTAGTGAGGGTTCGTGTTCTTGTGGAGATTATTGGTGACCTTTAATGACTCATATATCATATACACTTTATCGTTGATACATTGGCTTGTGCTAGTAGGATGGAATTGTACTGTACGAAGCACTCATAGCAGGTATTAGCTTTATTCATATGAAAGAAACAGAGTTCATTTTAAAGTTTCTCATATTTTCTAGAGTTTATAAGAAAAATGTGATGTTCCTTAACTAGGTATCAGTTCCTTTTTGAAGTTCAGAACTTCAGATGACATTACGCCATTATCTAGTGTCCTGTTAGTTTACTAGGATATATAAGAATAAGACTATAAAATTTTAGCGATAACGTTGGTTGCTTAAAGGGTGAGTAATGTAATTAGCTTTGCAAATCAATTATCACTGAGATTATGTCTCATCAAGTAATAAATAGGAGCCACATCTCTTTCTTTGAGACACTGAAACCATACCAAAAACTAGACTATCTCAGTCTCTCTTACTCCGTATCATTTACTATTTTCTTTTGATTCTCTCGTGTTACTGTTTTGCTTATAAAGAAGGCGCGTTTATGCTTGACGAAACACTCCAGTTATGCTGATCTGATTTTCTGTAGTTGTTAATCTTCGGTATTGGACAGAGGACGAATCTACCTAAAAAACTGTGATCGTTACATACCTCTACATTTTCTATGTTTCTGATTAATGAGTTCAGTAATTGAAAGGATATTGCTTTCTATTTCTGAGTCTGTTTTTTTATTGCTCGTATTATCGAATTTGTCTGTCTCTTGTAGCAAGTACTACTTCTAACAATTTTGTTGCCATGTCATTTTGCTTAAACATCAAAAAGGTAAAAGAATAGAAAAGACAAAGAAAATTGGATCAGAGAATGACATCATTCTCATTGCTTTCATCTTTCTTTCACAAGGGGCGAATTGAAGCTAAATGATCAGAGAATGACATCAATGTATCTATGTCAACAATCTCAAAATGTATCTATGTTAACAATCTCAAAAAGTCATCTATTTTAAGAGATGACGTTTATTTTTAGTGTAAACAATCTCAGAATGACATCAATGTATCTATGTTAACAATCTCAAAAAGTCTTTTAGTGTAAAAATCGTCGGTTATATTTTGTTTTAGTCAGGGCCGTCCCATCGTTTTTGGAGGCCCTGTGCGATCATTATAATGTACACTTATTAAACACGAAATTTTTTGCATATTTGTAAAGGGCAAATCATCTAGAAATGTATTTAACTTGCCACGTTTTCCCATTGTATGTAGCATTCTTTTTTTTCTCTCATTCTGTCAATAAACTTCTATCGTTACTCCTTTGTGTGTACCCGTTACCAAAAAAACCTGCATCGTTAGTCCTTTATTCTAACGACCGTTAATAATTAACTTAAAATTTAGTTATCTTACGCTAAACTTGTATCGTTGGTCCTTTATACTAACGATTGTTAAAAAATAACTTAAAATTTGGTTTTCTTACGTTTCTGTTCGTTTTTTCACGTTTTCGTCCGTTTTTACACGTTTTCGTTCGTTTTAACACGTTTTTGTCCGTTTTTTCACGTTTTCATACGTTTTTACACGCTTTCATCCGCTTTTTCAAGTTTTTGTTCGTTTTTTCACGTTTTCATATGTTTTTACACGTTTTCATTCGTCTTTACACATTTTCGCCCGTTTTTGCACATTTTCATTCGCTTTTACATGTATTCGTCCGTTTTTACACGTTTTCTTCCGTTTTTTCACATTTTCATGTGTTTTTACACGTTTTCATCCGTTTTAACACATTTTCGTCCGTTTACGCACGCTTTCATCCCTTCTTACACGTTTTCGTCCGTTCTAACACGTTTTCATCAGTTTTTTCACGTTTTCATCCGTTTTACACGTTTACATCCGTTTTTGCACGTTTTCATCCGTTTTAACACGTTTTCATTCGTTTTTACACGTTTTCGTCTGTTTTTCACGTTTTCGTCCGTCTTTACACGTTTTGGTCCGTTTTAACACGCTTTCGTAAGTTTTTTCACGTTTTCATCCGTTTTTACACGTTTACATCCGTTTTTGCACTTTTTCGACTGTTTTTGCACGATTTCGTATGTTTTTACACAATTTTTTCTGTTTTAACACGTTTTCGTCCGTTTTTCTCGTTTTCCTCCGTTTTTACACGTTTTCATCCGTCTCTACACATTTTCGTCAGTTTTTTTCACGATTTCATCCGTTTTTACACAAAATGGGCAAACACGAACGAAAACATGAAACAACGGATGAAAACGTGTAAAAACGGATGAAAACGTGAAACAACAGATGAAAATGTGTAGAGACGGACGAAAACGTGAAACAACGAACGAAAACATGCAAAAACGGATGAAAACATGTAGAAATGGATGAAAACGTGAAAAAATGGATGAAAACGTGAATACGGACGAAAGCGTGTTAAAACATACGAAAATGTGTAAAAACATACGAAAACCTGCAAACATACGAAAACACGCAAAAACGGATGAAAACGTGTAAAAATAGATGAAAACGTGAAAAAAACAGACGAAACCATGTTAAAACGGATGAAAACATGAAAACATGTAAAACAGATGAAAACGTGAAAAAAACAGACGAACCCGTGTTAAAACGGATGAAAACATGTAAAAACGAATGAAAACGTGTAAAGACGAACGAAAACGTGAAAAACGGACGAAAATGTGTAAAAACGGATGAAAACGTGAAAAAACAAATGAAACGGGGAAAAACATAATAAAAGCGAAAAAACAGACGAAAACGTGTAAAAAGGGATGAAAGCGTGCATAAACGGACGAAAATGTGGTAAAACGGATGAAAACGTGTAAAAACGCATGAAAATGTGAAAAAACGGAAGAAAACGTGTAAAAACGGACGAATACGTGTAAAAGCGAATGAAAATGTGCAAAAACGGGCGAAAATGTGTAAAAACGGATGAAACCTGTAAAAACATATGAAAACGTGAAAAAACGAACGAAAACTTGAAAAAGCGGATGAAAACGTGTAAAAACGTATGAAAACGTGAAAAAAGCGAACGAAAGCGTGTTAAAACGAACGAAAACGTGTTAAAACGTACGAAAACGTGAAAAAAACGGACGGAAACGTAAGAAAACCAAACTTTAAGTTATTTTTTAACGATTGTTACTATAAAGGACCAACGATGCAAGTTTAGCGTAAGATAACCAAATTTTAAGTTATTTATTAACGGTCGTTAGCATAAAGGACTAACGATGCAGGTTTTTTTGGTAACGGGTACACACAAAGGACTAACGATAGAAGTTTATTGACAGAATGAGGAAAAAAAAAAGAATGCTACATACAATGGGAAAAAATGGCAAGTTAAATACATTTCTAGGTGATTTGCCCTATTTGTAAAACTAGTTAAGGTCAAAAAGCAAGATATTGCTTTAGTTAGTTACGTCTTCAAAAACATTAAAGCTGAAAACAAAACGTCAAACTTGTAACGTTATAAATTTTTGTTTGAATTTTTTTTTTTTGATAATAAATAAGATAATTTTTATAAATACACAAACCTATCATACTAACCTTTAATAATTTTCTCAACCTTGAGGGTTGAAATTGTCATATTTGTAAACCATATTTCACTAGATTAAAAATCATAGTTATAAGAAAATAATGTACAAACTACATAAGCTAAAGGGTGTAAAGTGCGAAATATTTAAACGTATCTTCTTCTTCATTGTAACAGAGACCCACAACCCCTGTTTATGCATTTTGATGAAAATCACTTAAAACTAAAAGTTTTTCATCTTACTTTATGTATGGATCAAGCTATATCACATTTCACAACACATATGAGTCAAAATTATGCTCGAACTCGAACTAAATGTATATACGTGTCTATAATCCTGGTGTCCCTATAAAATTTGAGGCTCTGTGCGGTTGATCACCCCGCACATGCTCAAATCCGGCCCTGGTTTTAGTTTAATCTATGGTTCGTAAGATTGTTCGCAACAATATATCGGCCCCAAGGGGTCACGATTATGTTTTCAGTAGAATAGGGTTTGCTATTCAGAAAGGGGTGGCGGCGCAGCTTGTTGCTCGCTTACCTACCACCTTGATGTAAATCCCAATTAAAAGAGTAAATTACACCGTTCGTCCTTGTGGTTTGCGTTGACCGCAGGGTTTCGTCCTTTGACCAAAAAAGTTGCACCGTCCGTCCTTAAGTGGCAAACGTTATGCACCATTCGTCCCTCCATCCAACTGGGCCCACCAATTCCCACTAAGGTCAGTTAACTCACTTTTTTAAAGGGGTATTTCCGTCATTTCCAAAGTACATACCATTTATTAATCCCATCTACCATGTCAGTCATGACTAATCCCCAAAACTAAAATCTTTTTCACCCAGTAACCCACGATTTAATCTTCTTCTTCCCCAAATCAAGTGTGAAAAACCCACTAACATTTGTGTTGATACTTCGCAAAGAATCAGATGGTGGCCCCATTGTATGAAATTAGAGCAAATGATATTCTTGATCGAGACCCCTATTGCATGTATCGTAAGTGACAGTTTTTAGTTTTTTTTTGACAATGTTGTTAAGTGACGTATGTTTTTAATCATTAGTGTATGCATTTTTGGGTTTGCAATACTTTGTTTGGTGTTTTAATGTCTAAAACCCTTGTCTGATTGATTCCTTTAATTATTTGCATATAAAAACTCTACTCTGTTTTCCATCAAGCTCAATTATGGTGGTTTTTTCACGAATGCACCCAACAGGATTTACAAGAATGGTAAGATTACTTTTGTGGATTTGATAGACAATGATCAGTTTTCAATCCATGAAATTGATTCCATGCTAGAAGACTTAGGTCATGATGGTCATAGGTTGATGTTTTACCATTTCTTGAAACCTGATTATGATTTAGACAATGGACTAGAGCCTTTAGCATGTGACAAAGATGTTCAGTTATTAGGCAAGTATGTGATGGAAGGTCTTAAGCTAGTTGATGTATATGTTGAGCATGAAAAGACCAATCCTGACATTTACATACAACCAAAGCATAAAAAACTTGTAATAGAAGAGTTAAATGAACCAATAACATCAAAGGCAGGGATTACCCCAGTGGCTAAGAAAGTAGTTTTGGATGTCAATGAAGGGTGTGTAGGTAAAGATATAGGTCAAAGCAGTGGTAAAGACCAAGGGCAAAGTATTGTAGTTGCTAATGATGAGTCTTCTCAAGTCCCTAGTCAGTTTGTAAATGATTTTTACTCTTCTTATGACCCATATGTAGAGTCACAAGATCCTAACTTTGACCCATTTGCTGACTTGGACATTATATCACCACCAATGAATGTTCAAACAAATCCTAGTGAGAATTTTGAAACAAATCCTGAGGTTGGAATGGGTAATCCTAGTGACAATGTTGAAAGTGAAGTTGAGGGTCAAACTGAGAGTGAAATAGAGGGTGAAACTGAGGATGATAGCCAAGACATTGATTTCATAGTAGATGAGAATAATAATGCAGATGAGGTGGATGTTGACATGAGGGACTTTAACTACACTATTGATGAGACTATGGAGTTTGTTGGGTGTAGAGAAAGGGAAGCAGATGGAGATGATGTGAATGAATTAGAAAATGACTATTTTGAGAGTGGATCAGGTAGTGACAGTGAAGGTAGTAGGTTAAGGAAAAAGAAGTTGAAGCAGTTAAGAAAACAAGCACATGCTAGTCAGAAAATTTACAAGACATATTTCTATGTGGGTCAAAAATTTGCAAACAGAGAAAAGGTGAAGGAGTACATTAAAGAGCATTCAATTGAGACTAGGAGAAAAATAAGAATGGAAAAGAATGACAATGAGAGAGTGAGGAATACATTACAGATTCTTTTGGTATGTTATGTTGGTAATTTGGTAACTGCACTGCACTATGATAGGTAAGACCAAGCACTGCACTAACTTATTTAAAACAGGTTCAAGTACACATTATTTTAGGGCCATAACAGGCATACATAAACTAAACTGAAACCATGAAAGACCAAGTGCTGATAAGACCATAAACAATGAAAGACCAGTGCTAGGTACTAGGTGCTTCTAACCCATCCTTTTGTTTCCCTTCCCCTTCCCTTTTGGTGCTGCAATTTCAGTTGGTGCAACATAAGGTTTGACACCAAATTCTTCAAGAGTGGCCTTTGCAGGCAATCCTAGAACTTTAGGCCTTGCATCAAATAGAAGCTTTTGAATATGTTTTTGGGTTAGTGGCTTATCATCATCCTTTGCATTTTTTCTTGGTTCAACAGGAAAAGAGCTTGAGCCCACCTTTGGTTCATAAAACTCTAGCTCATCAGGTGGTACTACATACTGCAATGGAAAATACCCTGTCCATGTGTTACCTGAACTTGTGTCATCTGTACTTTGAGATGTATCACTGGAAATGCAGATTACTTCTGAAAAAAAAAGAAAAAAAAAAAAAAAAAAAAGTATGTTTAACATATAAGAGATGGAAAAGGCACATGAAGATGTTTATAACCTTTTCTCTTGTTGGAACCCTTGTTTCCTGAACTCATGTTTGCAGCAAGTATGAATAGATTAGGAAGATGTTTGATATGGTTTTGTATTATCCATATGTGCCCTTATATAGAGGTGTGGTAATGTAGAACAGTAAACTGTATAACAGTAAATTGCAAGAATGCAGCAAAGTGGCATTGATTCATTAACTGCAGCAATGTAGAAATAGTGTTGCATTGATAAAAGTGACTGCATATGCATAAAAGTGAGAAAATGCAATAGTAAAATTCATAAAAGTGACTGCAATATGTAGAACAGTAAATTGCAATAATGCTACAAAGCTTGTTTTCATTACAATGGTGCTACATAACAGACACAAAATACATCTAACATTAAACACCCAAAATACATCTATCTCTTAACACCCAAATACTACACTGCTAGGTCAATATGTTCTACATAACAGACACAAACAACAAAATACATGAAACCATAAGATACTTCTTCAATGTTGATCTTTCTTGCTCCATATTTTGTAGGATTGCTTGATGGTTGTTCAAAGACCTTAATAAACCAGGTATAACTACCATTGAACGATGGCACATTTTTTGGTCCACCCAATCAACAAATCTGTTACAATCCTGTAAAACAAAATTAAACAACAAATCCTGTAAAACAAAATTAAACAACAAATACTTATATTGTTCAATTACAAAGTTAAACCATTAACACATACAATTTGGGAACAAGCATAAAACCTTCGACCTGGGTTTCTATTTGTCCATGATGTTTTCATAACTGCAAGTGATTGGCAACAAGGACATCTAACCATGATTTTGATTTGATTTGAGAAAACCCTTTGTTTTGAAAATGGATGGTGGAACCGATTGGATTTAGGATTATGTGGGTGGGTGGGGTAGATACATAAGTATATAGGGTTTTAATATAGGCGGGAAAAAGGGGGGGTTTAGAAATGACGGATATGCCCTCATGGGTTAAGTGAGTTAACTGACGTTAGTGGGAATTGGTGGGCCCAGTTGGATGGAGGGACGAACGGTGCATAACGTTTGCCACTTAAGGACGGACGGTGCAACTTTTTTGGTCAAAGGACGAAACCCTGCGGTCAACGCAAACCACAAGGACGAACAGTGTAATTTACTCCAATTAAAATATAGTTTTAGACATAAAATTTTACAAAAAAAAAATAAATAAATAAAAATATATACATCAATTTAGCTACAATAACATATTGTTTTGTATTTTTAAGAGATGACAGTTTATTTTTAACTTCTCGTTTTCACTAACTATTATCAATCATCCTTATTAGCTCTTATCTTCTGTCACCAAAAACCACCGTGATATTCTCTGTCTAATGTCGCTGCATTATGCGGGTTTCCGCTGTAATAATGTGACGAGTAGGGAGGCTTAAAAGTTGTGACTAAATTCATGCCTAAACATGTGTGTCATCATCTTGATGGCTTCAATAAGAGGACCCACTTTTCCACAAACCATCAAGATCATGACACATATGTTTAGGCATGTATTTAGTCACATAATTAGGTCTCCCTATTAGCGTCTCATGATCATCTCATATTGAAATGTATACTCATTATGTAAGCAAAAATAAATTTAATATAATTATGAGTGCTCCTAATGGTACTTTAAGTCTTGATCGGTTTATTTGTTAGTATTGATGGACATACTAATGTTTAAGTATGCCTAGTACTCTCTCTACTCAAGAGACTTGTAGCTATTCATCAAGCTCTCTACACACTCAAATAAGTCAAGAGAAAGAAACTAGTTATGTTCAAAGTGCCTATTATATCATGTCAATATCCATTTTGGCTTCCAGTATGTTATTCTGTTTATGTTACGTACTTACGTATGTGGTTATCATCATATTTTAAATCTTTGTGACATACTCCGTAATAAATTAATGTGTTCATTATGTTTATTGATGCTAATGTCTGCATTAAATTGCTTACATCCGCTTCTCTGGTTTATAAAATAAGTGAGAAAAAGCAATTGAAAAAATAAACTTAAACAAACGACTCCTGAAAATATTCTTGTGGTCCATATATAAACTGAATTCTAACAACATCCTTCACACTCCCACGAATTACCATTGTACCCTTTAGGAAGTTGCAAGGAAGTTTCCTAATTAATACTCCGTTTTATTGTGCAAGTTAACTGCAATTATTTCAGCACATATTTTCTCAAAACACATTTATCTTTCATTTCTTTACAAATTAGCCCACATTATTCTCATCATACTTTAGGCAATACACTTGATTTCAAAAATTTCATAACCCAACATCCTAGCTTACGTCGAAATTTATATGATACTTGCATAAAACTTTGACCCGAATATTTATCTATACTAGATACTTTCTCCGTCTCAAAATAATTGTTCATATTTTCTTTTTTCATGTATAAAAGCATCAACTATAGTTCATCAACCAATTTCAACCAAACCAATGTTTTTCATATTGAGTAGTGCACTTTATTTTCAACTACAAACTGGCTACTTTTAATCCATATGGCTCTATCATGGCCATTTTAGTCCATATGACTTTATCATTGCCTTGAAACATTTTTTTCTCTCCAAATATTCCTCTTACCTACATATGTATATTGAAAACCGGAAAAAAGAAAAGAAAAAAAAAACTAAACACAAAAGCAAAATGCAAAAATGATTGGCGTGCAAACGAATTGAATATACATATGATATAACGAAATTAAATAGTGTCATTTATATATGATTTTATGGGGTAACATACAATAGCTCGAGATTACACCTTTATATATTTATTGTAAATATTTAAATGATTTAATTATGCGTAAACATTAGGCTTAATTAGTTTGACTAATTAAAAGAGATTAGGATTTGACCAAAATCAAAAGGGGCGAACGCATTTTGGGCCTTGGGTTCGGCCGACCACTCTAAGAGGGTTTCGGGCTAGGTTTGGTTCAATATCTTGTTTAAGAAGGTAATGATATTATTAGATAATATCAAATCTTTTAAACTTGGTAATTATCCTCTTTTTATTTATAGCGATTATCTTGTTTTTAAACTTGGTAATTATCGTGTATATAAGATGATAATTAGGGTTTCATAAGGATTCTAGAATTCACCAAAATACCTAACCAACTCCTCCTTGTGTGTTCGGCCGAAGCAACCCAAACATCAAACACATTCGTGTGTTTGGTTTTACACAATTAGATTGATCGTAGTTGTTGATTGGATCAACCGCTAGCATGCTGCTATGATCGTTTGAGGGCTAGTATTCAATAATCGTGAAAAGGCTATAAGGCCTTTATATATTCCGTTGCTTTATTTTGTTCATTGTTAAAGAAAAAAATAATTTTACCCTTACATTTTCCATCATTTACCTCTAGCGGATGTCGATGCAAACGAGTTTCTTTCATTCAGAAACGACTACACCCAATCTTATCGAAGCAAAATACGAAGATGTAAACAGTTACACACCGCTGCAACATAAAATAACCTAACAAATTAGCCCAAAAAAGATCCAAATGAAACATCATAAACTTTGAGGGCCAAACTAAAACAAAAAAGAAATCCCAATTTCTTTCCCCTATTTGCATTACATTACATTCGCTTCTCTTGCAAAACATGCACAGATATAGCAAAAGCTGGCTTAAACAAAACACACACACACACTCACTGCTTGAATTCTAATAATCCATTACATAATTCACCAAATCAGTAATCCAATAGCTTTCACTGCTCAATCCTTTATCTGCATTTTCACACCTCTGTTTCATAATCTGTTTATTCCTCTTTCATAAACCCTTAAAAAAACCCTCACTTTTTTAGTTACACATTTTGTTAAATTCAGCTGTTATCTGGTGATTTGTTGACTCTTCGTTGCGAAAGGAGCTCGAAAGGCTAAAACTTGATCATTTTTAGAGGTCGAATCAACTGTCTCGAAAATTAGGGTATTTGACTTATTATGCTAATGTGATATTTTAGCTTTGTGTTTGTAGATTGTAAAGATTTATAATCATCAGTATTAGTATCGGTGCGAAATTCTGTTATGATGTATTGTTTAGGGTTTAATAAATGTGTTTGTATGTAAATGTGACGCGATTTATGCTTATTGAGTTATTGTATCTGATGTATAAGTTTATGATTCGCTTTATTGTGCTTGAGTAGTTGAGTGATTGCAACATTTGTATTTAGGTGATAGCCGATAGGGCTAATGGTGTAGAATAGCAACTTATTTATGTCGTGGTTCGACACATGTAAATGTACAGTTTTCATGCCGAATTAGTTGTTAAGTGTAGTGAAATTGTTCTGTTTTTGTCGTTTAATGAAGTTTGATGACTAAATTGACACGACGTTTTGTATAGTGAGTAGTGTTGTAGCATAGCGACTTACTAATGCCATGGTTCCACACTTGTAAATGTACATTTTTCATGGTAAGATAGTTATTAACTGTAGTGAAATTGCTCTGTTTTTGTCGTTTGATGACTAAATTAACATGACATTGAGAAATGTTATAGCATAGCGACTTACTAATGCCGTGGTTCCACACTTGTAATTGTACATTTTTCATGGTAAGATAGTTATTAACTGTAGTGAAATTGTTCTGTTTTTGTCGTTTGATGACTAAATTAACATGACATTGAGTAATGTTATAGCATAGCGACTTACTAATGCCGTGGTTCCACACTTGTAATTGTACATTTTTTCATGGTAAGATAGTTATTAACTGTAGTGAAATTGTTCTGTTTTTGTCGTTTGATGACTAAATTAACATGACGTTTTGTATATTGAGTAATGTTATAGCATAGCGACTTACTAATGCTGTGGTTCCACACTTATAATTGTACTTTTTCATGGTAAGATAGTTATTAACTGTTGGTGAAATTGTTCTGTTTTTGCCGTTTAATGAGTTTGATGACTAATTTGACAGAGAAAATGTGTAAAGTGACTAACGTTACAGCATGGCATCTTACTTATGTCGTGGTTCCACCCTTGTGATTCTACAGTTTTTCATGCTAAGATAGTGATTAACTGTAGTGAAATTGTTTTGTTTTCGTCATTTAATGAAGTTAAGTGACTATTTGACATGAGTCCATGACAATTTGTATAGTTACGAATGTGGAACATTGAGATATGTATGCTGTTATTTTTGACATTAACATTTATGTATTAGCTAAACTTGCTTTGTTTTAGTCTACTTTTAACTGTCTTGAAATTAAAGTAATGTTTTGGACTAAGATGCTGATTTGGCGTTTTACAGATTGAGTCAACATTATGGCACCTAGTAAAAAAGATTCAAAAACATCGGATCCAAGACCTCTAAATCTAAATGGTGCCAAAACTAAAAAGGCTATTAGTGCGATGGAAGAATTAGGACTTTCTGAGGATGTGGTCAAACCAGTCCTGAACCGTCTTTGGAAATTATTTAATGGGGAATGGAAGCTGATCGAGGATGATAATTATCGAACTCTTGCAGATGCTATATTTGAATTCATAGATGAAAAGGTATATCTTCTTATTCTTTGGCTTACATATTTTCCATCTTATGAAGCAATACTGTGTAATAAATGCGTATAAATTGATGTTATTACAGTATAACAACCGATTATAGTTACAAATATTGTAGAAATACTAGCAATTTGAAAACTGGATTGATTGGCACTATGTAACAGTGACTGATACTAATTTGAAGCTTCTTCTTGGGTGGAGGTTATATCTGTTGGTATCACTGTTTTTTACTGGTTTTGTGGCTTGGACCAAACTTAATAAATCTAAGAACTTACCTTAGCTGCATTCTTTTGCTATGTTTTTACTTCTTATGAGGTGATAATGTGTAATAATTGCATTAAATGCTTGATGTCATATGAGTATAATTATTAATTCAAACTCAAGCATCTTAAAAACTAAAAATAATGACACTATAGCACAGTTATACTAACACGAAGCTCTTTTTTTGGCTGCTGATATACATGTAAAAGCAAAGATTACTGAAATTTAAGAACTTACCCTGATCGCATTTCATGTTATGCAATTTAAGCAGATTCAGTTATGTGATAAATAACTTCCCACATGGTATATACTCTCAACAAGTACATGGTTTTTGGTATGCTACAAAATACTGACTTTGATGTTTTCTTTCTGAACTTTATTACGGAAGGGTAAAGCTATCACAGTGCAAGATAAGCAAGAACCTCCATCCAAAAGATCCCATTCAAGTACATATCATGCTTCATCTACACAAAAGAAGAGACGGCAATATCGCCAATTAGTAGATGATGATGATGATGATACGGATCATTCTAGTTCTGTAAATCCATCTGCCAGTGATAAAAAGTCTAAAATCAGTGACATAACAAAAGGTCAAGAGAAAATCAAGATAGCATTAGTGAACGAAATTGGCATAGAACTCCCTAAGTTTGTCTACATAACTCAAAACACGACCTTTCAAAACGCACATGTCTCTTTCTCATTGGCTCGGATTTCTGATGAAGATTGTTGTAAGAAGTGTAGCGGCGATTGTCTTTCTTCAAGAGTGCCTTGTGCTTGTTCTCGTGAAACAGGGGGGGAGTTTGCCTATACACCAAAAGGGCTGCTGAAGGATAAGTTCTTAGATGCGTGTATTCCCAATTACAGGGAACCACAAAACCAAAACCTTTTTTATTGCCAAGATTGCTGCCCTATGGAGAAGGCTAAAAATGCTCATCATCCTGAACCATGTAACGGTCACCCACTGAAGAAATTTATAAAAGAATGTTGGCGGAAATGTGGATGTACAATGGCATGTGGAAATCGTGTTGTACAAAGAGGCCCTACTTGCAAGTTAGAGGTACGTGTGTATCTTCTTACTTTAAAGAATAGCAAGCAGCTTTGAGTCTTTAGCGAAACTGCTTATATGCTTAATTTATATAAGTAGTATATAAGCAGATTGTAACCTGCTCGTTTCTTGACAGATATATAAGCTGTTTTTAAGTAAGCAACCCCAACCACCTCACTAGTATAACTCTTTTAGCAGCTACTCCTAAACTAATTTTTGATGCCTGATAAATTTTAGTACCCAAACACCGGAAACTAATTAGCTACAACTTGATAGCACAATAATTTGATAATCAATTTCAAAATGCAACGCCAAACACCATCTTATTTATGTGAGAACTCGCCATTCTAAATTGCTTATATATAATTGTGTTCCTTGTCTTAACACTGCTGTATGATAAATGTCTGCTTTGTATATTGGAAGTTCATTTTGCATATGCTAAATTCCCAGGTGTTCGCTACAAAGGGTAAAGGTTGGGCTATTCGAACCCTTCAATATTTGCCAAAAGGCTCCTTCGTATGTGAATATATTGGCGAAATCTTGACAAATACGGAATTATATGAACGGAACGAGCAAAGAAAGAAAAAAAATGAACGGCATACGTATCCGGTACTCCTGGATAACGATTGGGGCTCTGAGCAAGTGCTAAAGGATGAAGAAGCTTTATGCTTGGATGCAACCCATTATGGGAATGTTGCAAGGTTTATAAACCACAGGTATGTAAATATATATGTATCTCTTCTGTGCTGAAAAGGACATATAATTGGTGCATCCTACAATTGACATCACAGAAGTTGAATCAGCTGACTTTCAAATTTTTAATCTAGTATATTCTTGGAGATAATACGATGTTTCTTCAGCTTCTTGACATTAACTTGTTATATTGTCTTTATGTGAATATAGATGCTTTGATTCAAATTTAATTGATATTCCCGTTGAAGTTGAAACACCTGATCATCACTACTATCATGTAAGTAATTACTTTTTTTATGAATTCTTTTAAAATTTATACTGTGAAACACTCGATTCAGATATCTCCGTTGGTTTTATGCAGATTGCTTTTTTCACCAAGAGGAATATTGAGGCAAATGAAGAGCTCACTTGGGTACGTAATCATAGGACATATATATATGTGTGTGTGTGTGTGTGAATGTAACTATTTCAACAACTTGTCTAATGGGTTTGTAAAAAATTTTAGGACTATGGGATTGACTTTGAGGACAAAGAGCACCCTATAAAGGCATTTAGATGTCATTGTGAATCTCCGTATTGCCGAGATGTGAGATGACTAGGCTGGTGCAACGCTCTAGAGTTTTGGTTTTCTTTTTTGCTATTTCACTGGGAAAAGCCAATATTGCAGCAACTGACGGGCGAAAAACCAGTACACTGAATTTTTAAGGGGATCCAAGTATATGTTTTGCTGGCTTGTTATCTGTAAGAAGTTTGAACATCAAGCGGCCATAATTACGGCTAGTTATAGGTTCCCATTTTCTTTTCTTTATTGTTTAAAATCACCTTAGTTCATGTTATATTACGGTATAACTTTACTTGTAAATTCTTGGCTAGCATGGCTATATCAGCCTATTGGTTGGGTAGGTCCAAACATGGTTATCATGATGATATTCTTACTGCTATTGGATTGATATTAGACTGTCATATTTGAATTAGAAGTTTTTTTTGTTATTATTATAAATCTCTAATTTTCTTAATAAGTATAACCTCAAACCATGCAACTAAGTACTTCTGGAAGCATGGCTCGCTGAAGTTACAACTAATGCCCATAAGCAGATAGTAAATGCCACAAGTAGTGTGACTAAACAATTGGTGATGCTCATTTATGATGTGGCTCGCTATGCGTAATAGGCTTAAAACTCATGAGACTATGGGGTTGTGGGAAAGGAAAGATGACATGCTATGTGTTTTCTGCAAGTCTGTCCCTGATAGCTTATGTCATCTATTTTTTGAGTGTAAATACTCAAATAAAGTTCGGAATGAGCTTAAGTGTCTTGCCAGAATGGATATTGTTCCTGATAGTTGGGATGCCATAATTTGTTTTATGCTTAATAGGCCAATTAACAAGTCTGTTTGGAGTATATTTCAAAGATTGATTTTAGGGGCTTCTGTGTATTATGTGTGGCAGGAGAGAAACCTTAGATTGTTTCAGGGAAAATCTAGACCTTCCACTGATCTAATCTAACTTATTAAAGATGTGGTAAGATTAAGAGTGATGAGTTTAAGGTTGAATACGTCTAGGCAGGTTTATGAAGCTGCTGACTTGTGGGGTTTTCATGTTATTCAGGGTCATGTGGGACATAAAAATAAATTCAAGTCATGAAGTGTGTTGTTTCAGTGAAGTTTAGGGTGGAAGGGTGGTGTTATAGTCTTGTTGCAAGCTATGGTTTGATTAGAGTTCGTTGCAATGTTTGGCTTTGGTATTTTTCTGCTAGATATGAGATTGGGAGGTATAAAGATGTTATTGTTTTTTTTTAGTGGTTTTCGGTAATGTATGAAGGTGGGATTCGTGTTTTGAGGAGCTGTGTTTTGGTTAGTTGTTCTGTTATTTCTTTTGCTTATTTCTGTTTTGTAAACTTGAATTGCATTACTCTGTGTGTGCATAGCTCTGATGGAGAGTGGTATTTTTATGTTTATGAACTGTATTTTATTGGAAGTGATTGTCGGTTCCGCTTTTGCACAGGGGAGACATAAGGATGTTATGATCTTTATTTCGGTTTTAGTTCTGGTATTGGGAGATATAAGGAAGGTATTGCTTTGTTTGTGTGGCAATATTTATGGTTGTATGTGGTTGCGGTTTTTCATTCCTGCTGGGATGAGAGAGTTTTGGCTAGATTATTTCATGCTTCGGAATATCCTGGTTTTAGATTTGTCAGGTTTCATATTATTCATGAGTGATGCGTAGTTTTTCGGTGGGTCCATAAAATGGGGTGTGAATGTGAGGTTTCCTGGGATTCATTATCCTGTTGCTTTTCTGAGTGATGTGTGTAGTTTGTTTGAGGATAGGTTGTTTTTTGCTAATGTTTTCTATTTTGCAGGTTTTTATCATGGCTATGGCGCTTCTTTGTGGTGCAGTTTCTTTGATCATTGTGGTGTTGCATGTTCTGATTGCATTTTGGAGTTTTGGATGTTTTGGTGTTGCGATATTGATGATGTTTGCTGTATGGTGTATGCTTATGGCTGGGTTATGGTTTTCGGTCTCTTTCGATGGTTTGAGAGTTCTATGGTTGCTTGGGTTATGATCTGCGTTTTTTGTTATTTTTTTAGAACCATTAGCCTTGCGTTTGTTTTTTACTTGATAGTCCTATGTGGTGTAAGCCTAGCTTAGATGACATGTGGATTAGCTTGTCTTTTGTGCTAATGGTTCATGGTAGAGAGGCCTATTGTTTGACTTATTATTCTATATTGCGTGTGCCTGTTATATGCTCTTATGAACTCACATGACAAGCACGTGACACATTCAATCACCCCAACACCCATAACTGATTTTCCCTCCTTATCACTTTCTTTAAATAGTTACATTTCTCATTTTTCACATTTCTCAGTTTTTGATGTAATCTCTCTCTTTCCAGTTTGTAACAAACTTCATAATTCCAATAACAAACCCATTTACATTTCACTCCAATTTGCATTCTTGATATTGTAAATTCAGTGTTATGTTATGATTAATCTTCAATCTTATTAGGATTCAGATTAAGCATGTACCAAATTGTATCAGAGCAAAATCTTGCGACCATTGTTCACCATTAATGGCTGGAATCTGTTAGAGAGTAGTTAGGAAACCGTTTTCTGTTACAATTCTGTTACACCGGAAACTTTTCTGATCATTGATCATCCACCATACAAACATCAACTCCGGTCACTCTAGACCATTCGTCCAATCCAAAATACGTTTCTTTATCATAATTGATCCGTTTTCTAATCCAAAACACGTTAGTTAGGCTGTGTATGGTGGAATACTCTGTTCTGGTGTAAGCTACAGTTTCTTTTCTGAATTAGTTGTTAGTTTGTTAGTTTGTTGTAACAAGAAAATGGTGGGAACAAGAAATAGCAATACAATGGAGCCACATGTAGATGATAGCATCAAGAATTGGGTTACTAATCATGTTAGTACTTCTATGGCTTCATTGGAAGAAAGAATGCTCAATCTGACCAATTGTGTTACTGATTTGATGACTCAATATCAAGTGATGACTAATGATATGAATAGAATCAGAACTGGTGAAGGCTCAAGTAGATTCAGTAGGATTAGGAGGATGGAGTTTCCCAAATTTTATGGAGATGATGTGAAGGGTTGGATGTATAGAATCAAACAGTTCTTTGCAATTGATGGGGTGACTGAAGAAGACAAGGTTAAGATAGTCTCCATTCACATGTATGATAGAGCTTTGACTTGGAATTTGCAGTTTATGAAGATACATGGAAATAATGTTACTTGGCCGGTGTATGAAGAGGCTGTTCTTAAGAGATTTGGTGAGGCTAATGAGGATCCAATGGCAGAACTTAAGAACTTGAGGTATAAAACTACAATGAAACAGTATCAGAATGATTTTGAAGCTTTGTTAACCCAGGTGAACATAACAGAAGATCAGTCAGTTAGCATGTATATAGATGGTCTTCCTGCTGCTGTAGAAGTGAATGTGAGGATGTTCAAGCCAAGAACACTTGCAGATGCTTTTAGTTTGTCTAATCTGCAAGAAGCTGCTTTGGCTCTTGCTAAACAAAGGTATACTACCCCCATTTTAACCAATCCTAAACCTGTGAATACTTTTGTGAATAGAAATGTGAATTATCCTACCAAGGCTACAACTACTTTAGCTTTACCTCCACCTGTCAGTCACAATGTGGTTAGGAATAATTCAGTAAGTGAAGTGAGGCCAAGAAGACAGTTAAGTCAGAAAGAATTTGATGAAAAAAGGGCAAAGGGTTTGTGTTTTTATTGTGATAAGAAATACTTGTCTGGTCATAAATGTGAAGGTCAGATGTTTACTTTGGAAGTGAAGGGATTAGAAGAGGAAGAGATAGAGGAGTGTATGGAGGAAGGGGAAGAACATGAATTGAGTCAATTTGATGAAGATACACCTCATATATCTCTTAATGCACTATCTGGTATTCCCACACACAACACTATGAGGCTTAAAGGGCATGTATTGAACCAATTGTTGCATATATTGATGGACTCAGGAAGTACACACAACTTTTTGGACTATCAAACAGCCAAAAGACTTGGTTGTAACATTAGGAAAACCTGTCCTCTTCAAGTATCAGTGGTTGGAGGTACTAAGATGGTGAGCCAGTATATGGTTAAGGGTTTTCAATGGAAAATAAATGGTGTTTTGTTTCAAACTGATGTCATGTTATTACCATTGGGAGGCTGTGATTTGGTTCTTGGAATTCAGTGGCTATCTACTTTGGGAACAATTTTATGGAATTTTCAGGAACTAAGAATGCAGTTTGTATACAAAGGGCAAAAGGTGTTACTAAGGGGTACAACTCAGTCTGAGATTGCTTGGTTAAATGGGAAGGATTTAGCTAGAGCAGTAGTACCAAACAGCAGTGCCAAATTGTCTGCTATGTGTTGTTTTGGTTCATTTGCTACACTACATCTGATGCAATGTACTAATGAAGAAGTGCTACCAATGCAGACAGAATTACAACATTTACTCACAGACTTTGCAGATGTTTTTGAGATACCCAAAGAGTTACCACCACATAGAAGTTTTGACCACACAATTCCTTTAAAAACTATTGATGTGAGTGTGAATGTTAGACCTTACAGGTATCCACCAGCTCAGAAAGATACAATAGAAGTTATGATTAAAGAGTTACTGGATACAGGGGTGATCAAACCAAGCAATAGTCCTTTTTCTTCTCCTATTGTGTTGGTAAAAAAGAAGGATGGTTCTTGGAGGATGTGCATTGACTATAGAAATTTGAACAAACAAACTGTGAAGGACAAATTTCCCATTCCTGTGATTGAAGAGCTTATAGATGAGTTGCAAGGAGCTCAGGTATTCTCTAAACTAGACCTTAGATCAGGGTATCATCAAATTAGAATGCATGAGAAGGATGTGTACAAGACTGCTTTTAAATCTCATGAAGGACACTATGAATTTGTGGTTATGCCTTTTGGTCTAACTAATGCCCCATCCACCTTCCAAGCTTTAATGAATTCTGTGTTTAAGCCTTTTTTGAGGAAGTTTACCTTGGTATTTTTTGATGACATTCTAGTGTACAGTCCTTCTATGCTAGAACATCTTGAGCATTTGAAATTGGTTCTGCAAGTAATGAGGGACAACACATTGTTTGCAAAACAGAGCAAATGTGTGTTTGGAACAACACAAGTTGAGTATTTGGGGCATGTAATTTCTGGTAAAGGAGTATCCACAGACCCTGGTAAGATTCAAGCAATGAAAGACTGGCTTGTTCCTACTAATTTGAAGCAGTTAAGAGAATTTTTGGGTTTAACTGGGTATTATAGAAGGTTCATTAAAGATTATGCTAGTATCAGTCAACCCCTTACTGCACTTTTAAAAAAGAATGCTTTTAAGTGGACTATTCAGGCTCAAGAAGCTTTTGAAAGTTTGCAAGCAGCAATGAGTCAATCACCTGTTTTAGCTTTGCCAAATTTCAATGAAGAGTTCATTATTGAAACTGATGCTTCTGGTTTTGGTATTGGAGCTGTTCTGCAACAAAGGGTCATCCTATAGCTTACTTGAGTAAATCTTTAGCACCTAAACACCAAGCCTTATCTACTTATGAGAAAGAATTACTTGCTGTGGTTTTAGCATTGCAGAAGTGGAGAGGGTACTTATTGGACAGGCACTTTAAAATAAGAACTGATCACTTTAGTCTGAAGTATGTTTTGGATCAAAGAATTACTACTCCTTTTCAGTCTAAGTGGTTGCCAAAGTTACTTGGTTTTGATTATGACATAGAGTATAAAAAAGGGAAAGAGAACACAGTAGCAGATGCTTTATCAAGGATTGAAAGACAAGGAGCCTTATTCACCTTGGTGACTGCTGGTGTTACTAATGAACTGATGACTGCAGTGGTGTCTACTTGGTCTAGTGATCCAATTCTTAAGAAGGTGGTGGAGGAACTAAAACAAGGGACACTTACTGGTAGTAAATATACTTGGCATAATGAACTAGGGATGGCACCCGTGGGTAATGGGCACGGGTACCTCTAACCCGTCACCCGCCCACATAGTTTTTTCCTCACCCGTCACCCACCCTTCACCCACCAATGGGTACAATTTTCTACCCATGCCCATGCCCGCGGGTATTTATTGCCCACGGGTAAACCCATGGGTTAGTGTAATACAACAAAACTACAAAACCATGATATGAAAACTAGCTAAGAAATTGCATAACAAGACACCAATCAATTTGCCAAATACCAAGTTCACAAAATACTTAAACATGTGTTTGAAAGTAGCAATTGAACATCATTACACCAAATCACATGTGTACAACTCTGATTATATGATCTTTCATATTCTCTTTTTAGTCTTGAAACTAAAACAAACTTTTAGGTTAATGTGTTTTCTTGAGACTTGGTAACTATTAACTGTATACCATGCAATATCATACATATTTTAATTAGAATAATTAATTTTAACATGGGTTTATGGGTGCACCCAGGGTATTTTGAAAGGTATACCCATGGGTATTTTAAATGGGTGTCATGGGTTTACCCGCGATGGGTATGCCTCACCCGTTACCCACCCGCCACCCACAAATGGGTACAGATTTTCGCCCACGACCCACCCGTGGGTGAAAATTGGCGATTTTACCCACCCATTTATGTGCGGGTACCCGCGGGTTGCGGGTTTTTTCTCGCCCATTGTCATTCCTGTAATGAATAGTTAAGGAGGAAGGACAAGTGGGTGGTAGGCAAATATGAGGATCTTAGAACAAAGTTAGTGGCTCACTTTCATGGTACAACTGTTGGTGGTCATTCTGGAGTACATGCTACCACCAAAAGAATCACCACTTATTTCTATTGGAAAGGGTTAAGAAAGATGGTTAAGCAATGGGTAAGAAATTGTGACATTTGTCAAAGGAATAAGGCTGATTTATCTGCTTATCCAGGTTTGTTACAACCTTTGAAGGTTCCAGATAGAATTTGGGAAGACATTTCAATGGATTTCATAGAGTCACTACCTATGTCTCATGGAAAAAGTGCCTTATTGGTGGTTGTGGACAGACTATCCAAATATGCTCATTTCCTCCCAATCAATCACCCCTATACAACTTCTCAAGTATCTCAATTGTTCCTTGATAATGTCTACAAACTTCATGGGTTACCAAAGTCTATAGTGAGTGACAGGGACAAGATTTTTATGAGTCAGTTTTGGCAATCATTGTTCAAGATGTTACAAGTGCAGCTGAAAATGTCATCTGCCTATCATCCACAAAGTGATGGTCAAACAGAAGTAGTCAACAAGTGTTTGGAGACATATCTCAGGTGTATGACATGTGAATCTCCAAAAGATTGGGTTAAGTGGATCTCATTGGCTGAATATTGGTACAATACTAATTTTCATAGTGCCATTAATACTACTCCTTATGAAGCTGTGTATGGTCAAGCTCCTCCCTTACATATTCCTTATATGGCCAGAGATAGTCCTGTTGATGCTGTGGATAGGGCTTTGCAGACAAGAGAGCAGAAAGTTCAGATGTTAAAGTTCAATCTCAAGAAGGCACAAGATAGAATGAAAGTACAGGCAGACAAGCATAGAACTGATAGAGAATTTGAAATAGGAGCTTGGGTGTATCTGAAGTTGCAGCCTTATAGACAATTAACTGTGAGACAAGGGAAGCAAAACAAGCTTTCTTCCAAGTTTTTTGGGCCATTTTAGATTATCCAAAGAATTGGGAAGGTGGCTTATAAACTTCAACTACCCACCAGTGCAAAAGTCCATCTAGTTTTCCATGTCTCTCAGTTGAAGCCATGTTTTTCTGAATCTGCTTCCATTGGAGATTTTCCTCAGTGTAATGATGAAGGATTGATAGCTGCTACACCATTCAAGTTGCTGGATAGGAAAATGGTGAAACAAAACAACAGGATGGTAGTGTTTGGTCTTATTCAGTGGTCAAATGGTGATGTTGAAGATGCTACATGGGAGAATTTAGTTGACATTGTGTAGAGGTTTCCAGAGTTTGTGCTTGATCCTTGAGGACAAGGATCATTTGAAGAAGGATGGATTGTTATATGCTCTTATGAACTCACATGACAAGCACGTGACACATTCAATCACCCCAACACCCATAACTGATTTTCCCTCCTTATCACTTTCTTTAAATAGTTGCATTTCTCATTTTCCACATTTATCAGTTTTTGATGTAATCTCTCTCTTTCCAGTTTGTAACAAACTTCATAATTCCAATAACAAACCCATTTACATTTCACTCCAATTTGCATTCTTGATATTGTAAATTTAGTGTTATGTTATGATTAATCTTCAATCTTATTAGGATTCAGATTAAGCATGTACCAGTGCCTAGCACAGATGGTATTTGGATGCTATTGTTCTTGTTTTGGCCTTCCAATATTGGTAATGGTTGGAGTAATATGGGAAATTGGAAGAACTTATTCTATAGTTTATCTCCTCATTGCTGCATGTTGCTGCTAGTATGGTTCTTTGTATCAAGAGGAATAATAATACTTTGAGTATTATTATAGCCGTGTTTTCTAAGAAGTATAAGGGAACGTGTTGGGCTGATTTTGGTACTTTGCGAAGGTCTCAATATGGGCTGAAGATAGATATTGCTAAATTGAAGACTATGGGTTTATTAGGCCGATTTAAAGATACGAATAAGGGTGCTTGCAGAGTTGCAGCCATTAGAGAAAGAGCATTAGCATTTATATTTTGAAATGTAATGGGTTATATTGTCGGGGTTTTTGGCTTGTTATTGTGTAAAAACTTATAGGCTAGTTTCTTTACTTGTCATGTACGTACCCGTCAAATATAACAACAACAACAACAACAACAACAACAAACCCAATCCCGCCGAGGCGGGGTACAGGGGAGGTAAAATGTAGACAGATCCTACCCCCACCCCAGTACATTAGAAAGGGTGCAGCTTAACCTGTATTTGAGGGCGGCCATGAAAGGGTTGGAAATTATACTAGGACTAACCCGGTGAGGATGGGTCCATCTTAGGTTAAAAAAAAGAAAAAAAAAACCTCTAATATATCTTATACATGTAGCAAAAAGAACAAGTCGTTATCATTTTTTACCATTGTTGATTTGTTGATGCTGTAAGACAACGTGTAATGGTGGGTGGTGTACAACCACGTGTGTCCCACTACCATCCTTCCCAACCGCACACCATCATCCTATTTGTGCATTAGTTTTTTGGTCCAAATCACCAAACGGTTTGCCACCTTCCTTTTATGTTTGTGTGTTTGTGAGGTATATTTATATCAAATGGGGTAATATATACGTTTAGTTTGGTGGTCACCACTATACTTGTTTGGTGATGTGTCGCTGACGTAAAAATGTTGGGTTTGATGACCATTACTCTTAGTCTAAAGGATATAGACATCAGCATGCATCAATAGAAAGAAAGTTGATTTGAAGTTCTTTTAATGACAATGTTTTTTTATAACAAGGCCTAGGGCTGAGCAACGGGTCAAAATCGAATTGAATCGAGCAAACCAAACCCGAATAAAAAACCATTTAAGAGGTAAACGTGAATCGAGAACCGAAATGAGTAAAACTTATTGAGATCGAACCGAACCAAATTGAATAAAACTTGGCGAACCCGACACCTAATAAGGTCAGTTCGGTTTGGTTTGGCTCAGTTTAGATAGTTTCAAACCGAATAGGTGTATATTGCCCGAACCGAACTGAACCAAACCGAGTAAAAACGAACTGAACCGAACCGAGTAAAACCGAAATAATTATATAAAACCAAAAACCAAACCGAATAAGGTCGGTTCGACTTGATTTATCGGTTCAGTTTGATTTTCGATTGATTTTGCTCAGCCCTACCAAAGCCTACTAGACATACACCGGTAGATTAAGTTTTTTTATATTCAAACACATGTCTTTCGCGAGCATTAAACCACAACAACTAAGTTAGAAATCATCTCACAATCTCACAAACTCTCGTATATACCTCTCAACTCAAACTCTTTCGAGTGTATTTTCGAAAATCGATGTCGAAACTCGATAAAGCACAACTCAAACAAACTCAAATCAAGCTCGACCTCACCGGTTCCAATACACGCTCAAAACTTCAAAATTCAAATTACCAAATCCGCACCCGGTCTAAAACTCAAACCGGTTTGCACAACTTTCCCCAATCAACTAGCAACAAATCCCACACCCCCAAAACGACACCGTTTCACAACAGCCCACCCCACCCCATTGGTCAACATCTAGGGCATCGTCACCACTATATAAAACCCAGTCACCACTAACTTAACCCCCCTCTTCATTTCATCGAGATCCAGAGAGCGCGTAAATCGGAGATACACCGAGTCAACTCAGTCAACTCAAAATATCTCCGATGGCCACCTCTCGTCAATCTCTAATCCCTAACTACCTCTACACATCTTCATTTTCATCACCTTCTAACAGTTTTCTAACAAACTATGAGAATAATAATAATAATAAGTCAATGATGACGTCATCAGTGAAAGAGATGAGAAATGATAACAAGAGTTTTGTGATTCAGGCACCGAGTGAGCCGTTAGGTAAGATTGAGATGTATTCGCCTCAGTTTTACGCAGCGTGTACTGTAGGAGGTATTTTGAGCTGTGGATTGACTCATATGACTGTTACTCCTCTTGATCTTGTTAAATGTAACATGCAGGTATATCTATTTTTCACCTAATTTTGTATTTATTATGCTTATGATGTTTATATATGGTCAATTCAACAAGTTATTGATACATTATGTGGATCTGGTTCATTTCATGTTGTTTTAAGCTATTTTTTTAGCTTATGTATTTAAAGCTAATTTTGTTAGTTTGCTATGGTTTTGTGTTGTTATCAGGTGTTTTGTGCGGTTAACTTGATAAGTTATTGATAGTTTATGTGGATCTGATGAATTTTGCGTTATTTTAAGCTAATTTTGTTAGTTTATTACGTCTTTGTGATGTTATGATTTGTTTTGTGCGGTTAATTAGATAAGTTATCAATGGATTACGTGGATCTGGTGATTTTGTGTTATTTGAAGCTAATTTTGATAGTTTATTATGATGTGTTTTTTGTGGTTAATTTGATAAGTTATTGATAGGTTAAGTGGATTTGGTTCATTTTAGTTTGTTAGGTATGCTTTAGAGCTGTTATGATGTCTATGTGTGGTTAATTTAAGCTAATTTGCTGTTTATTATCATTCTGAGAAGTTATGAGGTGTTTTGTGCGGTTAATTTAGCAGGTTAGTGATAGTTTATGTGGATCTGGTGAATTTTACGTTATTTTAAGTCAATTTTGTTCGTTTAATATGCATATGTATTGTTGATGTTAATTTTGTGGTTAGTTTGATAAGTTATCGTTAGACTATGTGGATTTGGTGAAATTTGAGCGTATTTGTTTGTTTATTATGCTCGTCTGATGTTATGATGTATTTGTTACGGTTAATTTAGCGAGTTACTGTTAGTTTACATTTGGCTCTATTATTAAAGCCGGTTTTGTTAGTTTATTATCTCGCGCGTTGTTGTGATGTTTTATTTTACGATTTACTGATAAATTATGTGGACCTGGTTCATTTCATGCTATTTTATGCGTATTTTCAGCTGATTTTGTTTGTTAATTATGCTTGTGTTGTTATGATGTATTTTGTACGGTTAATTTAGCAAGTTACCGATGGTTTATGTGGATTTGGTGAATTAAAGCTGATTTTGTTTGTTTATTATGCTTGTGTGTTGTTGATGTTTGATGTGTGGTTAGGTTAACAAGTTATTGATAGTTTGTGCGGATCTTGTGATTTATAATCGTTGATGTTGTTTTAAGTTGATCATATTTGTTTTGCATATATGATGTTATGATGTGTTTTGTGTGTTAGTTTGAGAAGTTGTTGATAGTTTTATGTGGATCCGGTGAGTTATAGTCTGTTTTGATTGATTAGGTTGTTTTGTTTATGTCATTGTGATGCTATTGTAGATGCGATTATGACTAGACCTGTGGTTTGTTAGCATGTTTGATCAATTTGCATTCGGTTGGATGCAAACTACGAATAAAATGAAAATAGGATGAATATAAATGTGAATATCAAGTATCAGCTGACATAGTGACATGTCTATCATCCAAACATATAGGTCATAATTAGATGTTAACTATGCAATTAAATTTAAATATGACAGATAATAGCTTACAAAGGTGTGTCAAAATGCACATAACAGCTAGTATTAGGTTATTAGGTAAGAACTAGCACATCACCAAGACGGATAAATCTATGTCATAACCAGATGCAAAATATTCATCTAAATGATAAATAAGACAAATCAATATCATACAAATCATGAATCAAAATCTAAGATGTTGACGTGTCCCGTTATCTTTTACCTGTGTTATTTGCGTTCGAATACGACCTAGAAAGGCTCTGGCTGGTAATACGTGTTAGTTTTTAGCTGATACTCATTATGCTCAGATATCCACCTTTTTGATTTACTACTTAAGAAGTTAAGATGTTGATGTGTCTGAATAAAGTTCTTTTTGTTTCGACTAAGTTGCTTTTCTAAATTTTTGTTTGTAGTTCCGAGGTACAGTTATCGGTGTTTGATATGTAATCGTTGAGGTACACTGAACCTAGCCTTGTTCTGGTCAAAGCTCTCCTAGAAAAGGGCTGTAGAGTACCAAGTTGGACCTAGCTTTATTCTGGTCAAATTTGGACATGGAAATAAATTCAATTTTTTTCAAGCCATGTATTGTAGTGGACCTTACCTAAGCGCCTCTTGTTTTCTGGTCTGGACCGTGTTTAGTGCACCCTTAATTTATCATTTGCTTCAAATTTTTTTTTCTTTCTATGTTTGTGGTTGCGTGATTCAAACACCAGAATTCTCAATCCTGTCTGGTTAAATGTAACTGTGCAGTTACGACCTCAAATTAGATGTACACTTGCACATGAAGTTGTAGTGGACCTTACCTAACCGCCTCTTGTTTTCTGGTCTGGACCGTGTTTAGCGCACCCTAAATTTATCATTTGCTTCAAAAAATTTTTTTTCCATGTTTGTGGTTGCTTGATTCAAACACCAGAATTCTCAATCCTGCCTGGTTAAATGTTTAATCAAGTAGAGCTTACGTAACTTAGTTGAACGTGTAAGTATTCTAAATAAACTGTGCAGTTACAACCTCAAATCAGATATACACTTGCACATGAAGTTGCTGTGCAAGTGTGCTTTATGGCATGCATATTTGGCACTTAATGCTGAAAACTGTGCAATTATAACTTTGAGTTTATTTACAATTCTGGGTGAAATAGTTGTGAGGATTTGCTTTTTGGAAGAAAAAAACATATTGGGTACTTCATGCTGAGATTTTATGATTTATATCACTATATTGTGAAATTAGATAGGATGTAACATTTAGATAAATCATTCTTCAAATACATGTATATTCAATTAAAAAGTTTTGACACTATGGCGTTTGTGTAAACATGAGATGAAGTGATGTGAAATACTCAACTTGAGTATATACTACACCCATACATGGTTCTGATAAACATGGTTTATTGTGCATGGTAGTTGTGTGGTACTAGTGAATCCAGTAGCACCTACTGTTTGTAAATTGGATAAATTGGATATTGACAAATATTACATTTGATGGACGATGCAAGTATGAAGATTTGTGGTCGCTTGTTGGAGATTTTTTTTACATGGTGCTTCGAGCAAGCATATGCCTATCCTGATTTTATGTATTAATTCTCAGTTTCATTCTTTTATCTGATTACTTGCTCTCCTTTGCTACAAAAATCATGCTAGTTTTTATCATATTTTTACAATCTAATCTCAAGTGTAACAAATAAATTAAGATATAGGTCTTCATTAAACATAAATTCCTTGCATTTGTAGTTCTGCTTGGTCTGGCTTTAAGCTGTTGCTTTGGGGCCATTAAATTCTGTTGTATATTACTTGCATCCATACCCGTAACCCATGTTTTATTCCCTCTCATGGTCTTTATTATGTGTTCGTAACATCACATCTTTGCAATCTGTTTGAGACCTTATTAATAAGCTCATGCCTTTGTTGATTACGCAGATTGACCCTGTTAAATACAAGAGCATCTCGTCTGGATTTGGTATATTGCTGAAGGAACAAGGTGTAAGGGGGTTCTTTAGGGGATGGGTCCCAACCTTACTTGGTTACAGTGCTCAGGGTGCCTGCAAGTTTGGCTTTTATGAATTCTTCAAGAAATACTACTCTGACATTGCTGGCCCAGAGTATGCTGCTAAGTATAAGACTTTGATCTACCTTGCTGGTTCAGCATCTGCAGAGCTAATTGCTGATGTGGCTCTTTGTCCCATGGAAGCAGTGAAGGTCCGTGTCCAGACACAACCTGGTTTTGCCAGAGGTTTGGGTGATGGACTTCCAAAGTTTGTCAAATCTGAAGGCGCACTTGGGTATGGCAATTTTTTTATTAGTTTTAATTTCTATTGAGTGACATCTGAATTAGTGTATCTGGGAGTTTTCTCATGAGTTTTGCCATTTTGCAGGCTGTACAAAGGATTGGTACCACTTTGGGGACGCCAGATACCATGTAAGTCAAAGCATCTGAGATGCTAATGACAATTTACTGTAAAAAGAAAATATATGCGTATCCCATCTGAACTGTCGGAATCAGGAATATTTCTTAGCTTTTGTTTGCTCACTTCCACAAATAAGAGATTCATTATATTTCGGATAGTGGCTGGATAGGCTTTGCAATTTGGTCAAAGCATGGGTTGTGATATAGATTTAGTTTTACTACAATAATACTGTTAGTATATTGTGAACTTAACAAGTTTTGTGGTTAAGGATATCATGACAATACTTTGTGGGAGACTAATCAGTAGTGGAAAAGTTGTAAAATCTTCTTTTAAAAACCCAAACATTATTTGTATCTTCACAGGCCAAACTTCAATACTTTATGTTACAGATATAAGTTTATCTAGATTGCTGATTGCTCTCTCTGTTTGATATGATACAGATACCATGATGAAGTTTGCTTCGTTTGAGACCATTGTGGAGAATCTGTACAAGTATGCCATCCCCACACCTAAGAACGAATGCAGCAAATCCCTACAACTTGGAGTTAGTTTTGCTGGTGGATACGTTGCTGGTGTTCTCTGCGCTATTGTATCTCATCCTGCTGACAATCTTGTTTCCTTCCTTAACAATGCCAAGGGGGCTAGTGTTGGAGATGTAAGTGCTTCTGAATTTTAATATGATGGGACAAAGAGTTCTGTTTATATCCCATGACTGCGTTAGTTCGTATTTGTCATATTGTTTCCTTTCTTTTTAATTCTCAGGCTGTGAAGAAGCTTGGACTTTGGGGTCTGTTCACCCGTGGGCTTCCCCTACGTATTGTCATGATTGGAACTCTCACTGGAGCTCAATGGGGAATCTATGATGCTTTTAAAGTGTTCGTTGGCCTGTAAGTATCGTTGCATCATCATGTCTCTCACCCATTCCCCTTGGTTTTGAAGCTAAACTTTTATTTTTTTATTGAACAGACCAACAACAGGTGGTGCTGCACCTCCTGCTGCTATTGAGGCTGCCAAGGAGTAGGATCGACAATGATGACAAATGATGTTTGTTTTGATCGGGCATGGTGCCTGGGCTGTTTTCTTTTCTTGAAACGAGGCAATAAATATAGGATTACATTCTACTTCCATCATGGCATGACATTAGTTTTGGAGAGTTTTAACTCTTTTTCTATCAGTACATTAGAAAGGGTGCAGTTTAACCTGTATTGTTTCAACCCTATGGCTGACTATTTTTTGGTATCGAAGAGGATTGTGTTATCAACCGCCTATTCAATTGAGAAGTTTTTGTTATTTTGAAAGTCAGGATTATATTCCCCTTGAAACATAATGGGGGCAGACAATTGATTACTTTTGGACCTTCCCTTTGTCAATGCAGTATATTTTGATTAATTACTTTACATCTATTGTTTTTTTTTTTTTTTGTAAGCAATGCATGAGATTGTTGTGTTTTGTTAGTACATGTTGGTGATTTTTGATTCATGTTTAATTTGCTTCAAGTCGACATATCGTCATAGCGTATGTTGATGATGAAGGGTCTTCGAACATGTGCATACAACAACAACAACAAACCTAATCCCGTCAAGGCAGGGTATGGGGGAGGTAAAATGTAGACAGATCATACCCCGTGGGTAGAGAGACTGCTTCCAACGAGACCTCCGGCAAGTGCATGTGTGCGGGTAGAGAGACTCTTAGAACATGTGCATGATGGTGCTAATTTCGATCTTAACTTAAAAGTTGTAGAAAAGATTTTCTTATATGCAGGCATATAACAGACACTAGTGAAGGGATGAAAACAGTTGAGAACAATGTCCCAGTATACACAAATCAATCTTTCATAAGATATTTGGTGCAAACAAACCATAGTGGCTACGCTCGTGTTGTGGTAGACTAAGATCCCGTGAATTATTCGGGTGAAATGTTGAAAACCACGGTTACCCAAAAAGAAAACGGTAAAAATTTCAAAACAAAAAGGGCAACACCTTTCAGAGTCTCTTGGGTGGTGTGGTGTAGGTGTGCAAAAGGCATAATGAACCTTGAGAAAGGGTAAACCCTGTCGCCTGTCGGTCACTGTGAGAAGGTTAACTAAGTATTGATTGTTTTACACAGTGACCAGAGGGGGAGATTGGTAGTGAAGGTTGATGTTGGCAGTTGAGACAAACGTTCCAATTCTTGCTGCTAAAAGCAGTAGTCGCTTGTGGTGGTGATTGCTAAATCATTTATCAGATTATCAAAGCTACGCAGAATGACTAATATGATGCTAGTTACCTGCGTTATCATACTAGCAACAATTTGCTATAAAGGTTACCTGGAAAACTACACAAAAACACCAGCGTATGCATACAAATCAAAACCATTCAAAACATGTATAGAATGCACTACATCACTGAGTACATGTATAAGCATTTAACCAAGAACACCCACAAGTATACAACCAGAGCCAATTTCTACAATCTTCTAGGAAATGCAACACAACATATGACACTCTTAAGCCGTTTATTTTTGAGTCTCCAGTTGCAGATTCTTTTAAGTATAAACAACACACAATGGGTGAAATGCATCATAATCACACCTATACCTGCGATAGATCCTCACTAGACAGATTGTCGAAGGAAGCACTCGGTTGAGTTGCTGGATGGTAATCAGTCATGAATTCATCCCACAAGCTGAACGAGTTCAGAACATCACCAAAGTAACTGTCATCATTCATAGATATCATAGCCAACGGATCCTCACTAGAAAAGTCGATAAAGTCTTCAGGGAGATTAGATGTCTCCAACTCGAGGCTACTAGAAACTGACCAATTCTGACTCGTGAGATCAGCCTTGTTTTCACTAATGGCAATCTCTTCCTTGTTTGCACATCCTTCAACTTCACAAGCTTTAACAGCTCGAATCATCTGATTATAAAGCAAAGTTAGTGTTGTTATAACCCCTACACTTCCTCCTTTTTGTCTGTTTAACAGCTAATGTTTTTATTTTTTATTATTATTATTTATTTATTTTTTCTTTTTTGCAGATTTGTTCATTTACCCTTTTTTTGTAGTGGCGTAACCCATAAACATTGTTTGGTACTCACGAACAAATTGCAAAATAATATCAAAGATATCAATGGTTAAACTGCAAAAACTTGAAATTCTAGTGGTTTTACCATTATTAAACCTATAAAGTAAAACATGATTCTTTGATTCAATTAGTTAATGTGAAAACATATCAAGATTAAAAAGTTTCAGCATAGTATACATACATAGTTCCGAGTCATTATATCCATGTACATCAGCATATAGTCACCTGTTTCCAGTTTATGCTTCTTGGTGAACGCCCCTGTAAAAAGATCAATGCTTTACACGAAATAAACATTTAACGATTGACCAAGCATCGGTGTAAGAATGACAAACCTGTGCCCTCAAAGACATACATGCGGCTCTGGTTATTTGCCCAGTACCTGTACAAAAAAGCATACTAAGAAGATGCCTATAGAAGTCTAGAACTAAAGCCAATATAGTTAACTACGTAACATGCCATTTTTGCATATTATGTTTATTGGTTTAAAAGATTTAGCATAGCTGAGTAACGGAGTAAGTCCGACCAACCTGAACTTTAATGACCATACATCCACACCGTCCATGTCAATCACGGGTAATATCATACTTTCGTCATCTAAGAGCCTGGGTAGATGAGTCTCTGCTGGTTGCTGGAATGAATGCATATAACAAAAAAAAAATTATAGATCTATTCAACTTACTGATTACCAATTTAAGTAAAACCAACCTTTGGCAATACAATTCTGCCGACATTGTTGACGTCACTTTTCTGCAGCTTCTTGGGGAATAGAAACACCATCCTCTCCTCATCAGGGACCTAATATTAAGAAAAGAAAGTTATATGTGGTTAGGTTGAATAACATAAGATCTTGACGTGGGATAAACAGCCTTTATCGGTTCATGCCTTCATGGTAGGAACAAAGAGACCGAGTAACGACAAATTATGCATTAAGCTTCTACAAGTGTCAATTTATTTACTAATTTAAACGAGTGACGACATGTGACAGAACAAAACCGATTTGACTCCTACCAATTCAGCCAATTAACGGTAACAGACTTTTTCTTTTCCTTTTTGAGCAATTCACCAATTAACGGTAACTGCCACATTTATGCATGTAAAAATACAGATCATAACACACGGATATTGGAGGAAAAGGATGGATAAATAGTTAACTAACAAGAACAAGTTACAAGTTATGGGGGTATTTGGATGTATGGTCTGAAAATGACTATGATATTGAGTAATTAAGATTTGATAGTTGCAATAAAGTGATGGTAAAAGATTATGTTTGGATGTGTTTGCACAAGCATAATCTGAAGCAAAATCCGCTAAATCCAAACACTAAAAACTAATTCAACTACTATCATTTTTAACATAATCATTCCAAAACACAAATCCAAACATCCCCTTACATAAACATGTAACATGTCATTTGTATTGCATGCTAGACAAACTAATCATGCACACATAAGACTCTTTATGCGCGTATAAATAATGACCGTTAGCAAACCGTAAATCCGCTTATACACACACACATATCCGACACTATAGTATGTAGATTTGGTTTTTGTATGTTAGAAACAATACAATACAGATCTTATGATCTTATCTTATTTATGTCAACCTCAAATCTTACCAAAAAAGTCCTTTCTAGTCGTAACTAATACACAGTACACTTAACCAACAAAATCAAACCATGGGTGTCCTCTTTCTTAGTCAAATCGATCTTATAATTTACATAATCACTTGGTTCATAGGGTGTTAAGCAATTTTTATCCAAACTGCTTATTCATCATGAGTAAAGTAAACCCGTTTTAATAAACAACTGATAACATCTTATTCAAAACAGTTTTCTGAACCAACAAAGCGCGGTAAAACCAACATCATCCACCACCTTTTAACATATCAAAAACAAGCCACACATATAAACATTATCATAAATAACATCTAACACAAATAAACCAATTATGAATTATATATCAAAACAGATAAAATAAAATAAAACCATACATAAGATGGCAAAGGAGGAGGAACAAAGGTAAAACCGCGATAAAACGTCGTTCGTTTCTTCCGCATTAACCCTTTCTCCTTTTTCACCACCATTTTCCTCCTTCGCCTCGCCTCGGCCGCAGCATCAATTTTTGACGTAAAATTCACCTGCATTTCGGTTCGGTCCATTTCTCTATATCTAATAACAATGTACGTTTTCTTTTTATTTATTTTTTTTACAAATGTGCTATGAAAAAATGAATACCATCATTGTGAAAAATAAAAATAAAAAGTTGTTTGTGTATTAAATCTGTTATTACTATTTTTAGAAAGTGACTGGTGTATGAATGAAACGGTGAGGTTTGTACATGATAATGATGATGCTTGCATTGTGTTCCTTAATCAAGATTTATTAGTAATGGTATTAAGGTAATGACGTACGAGATAAGTGGTTGGCCGGAAAAGTAATGGGTGTGGTGCTGTTGACGGTGGTTTTGTGTTTGGTTTCGCGGCGTATGCCACGTAAGTTGTTGATGGGACCCACTAAGAGAATTTGGAGATGACACGTCTATATGCTTTTTGGTATATTACTTGGCTGATTTGAGATCAATATAGAACTTATATTTGCCATAGAACAAATGAACCAATTATATCCCTCCATTTTTTATCTAAATTAATAAAAAATTATTTTCCACTTTTTTTTTAAAACAACATATCTTACAAACGGTAAATCTTCAAACTATAAAAAATACACCATCACGACAAGAATTAAATTATCTTTTTATAGATATGCAGTTTTATATAATTTCGACAAATATTTTTTTTCAAAAATCTCGTCCGAAAAAATCATATATGATTTTTACGAATCATATATGATTTTCACAAATCATATATGATTTTTGTTGACCGAAATTTTGAAAAAAAAAAAGTTGTTAAAAATATATAGTAGTGCATATCTATAGAAAGATAATTTAATTCTCGTCGCGATGGTATATTTTTTATCGCGTAACGATTAATGGTTTGCGAGATATTTAATTTTTTTAGAAATGGTGAAAGTTTATCATAATAAAAAAATGAATGACTATTATTGGTTCATTGGATCTATGGTAAATTTGAGATCTATATTGAACTTTTGCCATACTTGGCACCGTTTCTTTTATTTTTTTTTGGTTGAAAGTCAAACTCTATTTTGGGATTGTTATTTGTTAGTAACCATTGGGGTGTGAAAAATGTCAAAGGGTCATCTAAATTTAGTAATAACACAATCTTATGGTGATAAATACTTGCCTTACAATAATTTGTTATATTTTGTAGGGCAATTTCATATCTTCTTTTATTTTAGTTGAAAATTTTATATATATTTATACATGTACTGAAAACATTATATATTATGCATTTAATACTTGCACTTTAAGTATATATGAAATTAATCATTAGAGTAGGGTAATATATAGAAAGAATCCTATTGTGTGAATCATGGCTTGGGTTATCGATAGCTTGTAGGTAAAGAGATATGTGTTAAATTTGATATAATATTTTTGTGAGTTGTGATATGTTTCGAGATATTTTTATTCGCATGTTGCAACGGGTGAAAAAAAACTTATTTTGTTATTACGGGATATAGTTTTTTGTGAAAACGTGAAGAATATATTAACTCAAAACTTATAAATGGCAAAGATTCAATGATAGATTCATGGACATGCCCATGATCCTCAATATCAAACTAGAAGAACATACAATCTGAACATATCTATCAACAAATTCTTCACCTTATTCACTAACAATAACTACATTTCCCACAACAATACGTAAAGCTATTCTAGTGAAGAACAACTTGAAGCGCATTATTAACAGGCCGCATTATTGTTAAAACTCACTTGCATTAACTACATTTCCCTTATAAAGGCAGCCTTATGGATACACCACAACATCATCCTCACAACATCAAATGCAAAGAGCTTGTTACCTTTGATTGAAGACTACATTTATTTTGTAAATACCTACTTACGACCATTATGTAGCTTCCATCATCACATAAATGGCCTAAGTAACCATCTACACAAGATATCATCCACAATATCAGAGGCCCAACCATCTCTATAACTCAAATCCAAACATTGCTAATAGCTAGGATACAAATTATTTGTTGCATCATCCAAACCCAAACAAACCATACAACTCTTAGAGCCCGTTTGGTTTGTAGGTGGGTTTAAGATTATGATTTGGTGTGGGTTTGAGAAAAAAGTAAGAGAGAGAAAATGTAATATAAATTTGTATTATAAATTAGTGACCAGTGAGGTGTAAAAAATGTAAAAGGGTAATCTAAATTTAGTAATGTCACAAACTTACACTGATAAATACTTGCCTACGATAATTGGTTATTAGGGGTGTCAAGAACGCCCATCCGACTCGGATATGATCCCAATTTAATTTATTTGGGCCAGGTTATTCGGACAACCGAGTAAACTAAATACTAAATAGAGTCGGATATCAGGTTGAAAATGTTTGACTAACTCAAGTCCGAGTATGTTTTTTTAGCCTCAACTCGAATTGGACCCGACACGAATTGGCCCGATCCGACCAACCCGATTGATACCCCTAGTTATATTTTGTGAATTATGGCTTGCGTTATTGATCGAGGGAAATATGCATTTATGTGACTCAAACTTTACTCACATTTGTGATATACGCTCAGTTTAGGATTTCTTTAAAATGTCAAACTGCCCTTATCTCACATAATGTCGTATCGTGTTCGTAGATTTTGTAAAGTAAATAAAAAAAATATTGACTTAGTTTGTAGACTTTGCAGAGATATCACTTTATACAATTACAACTATTTATATATTTTTAATAAAACTCAATTTGTTCTACGGAGATCTTCAAATTTTGGTTACAAAAATAAATCATGCGAAGAAAAAATTGTGAAAAACTAAAAAGGGGTTGAATAGTTTTGCCGATTTCAAAACTTTAGATTCAATCTTATGTGAAATCTTGTGGATGAATAGATAGTACCAAACAATAAATAAAGTAAGTAAATAATGCAAGTAAAGTAAGAGATAGAAAGTAGCGACACAAGTGATTTATAGTGGTTCGGCTACAAAGACACATTCCTTGCCCTACTGCACTCTCCGAGTACCCCACTCAAGAGTTCAAGCACTATGTCAACAAGCTCCTTCAAATCGGAGGAGAAGCCTCACAACGTCGCTTACACTTTTTCCGGTACAAAGCTAAATACCGAGTTCTTCCACGAGGTAGAAACAACCCTTTACACAACTATTACACAACAAATATGTGAAATAAGGAATACAAGATAAGCTACTGAAATCTTGTGGATGGACAAATCAATTCAAGGACCCTTCGCTTGGATGACTTGTATGAGTAACGTGATCTCGCCTTCATAAAGGACCTAAAAGAGAATCACAACAAACGAGAGAAGAACTACAAGAATGATCAAGTGATATGTGGTTAGAAGAGTGAGATAATATATGAGAGAGTTGTAAGAAGAAGGGTGAGAAACAATGGAGAAATGGCTCACTATTTATAGACATTCTGTCTAGAGGTCAGCTGGTTCCGGCGGATCCCTCACCCAAGGGATCCGTCCAGTGTAAACTGAGGGATTCGGCCTCTGGGTCAGTCAAGTCCGAATTTTGGATACCAAACCGGGTTATGGGTTATGGGTTATGGACCATGGGTCATGGACTTTTGTTGTTCCCTATTCACTATAGTATAAAAACAATTTAAGTAAAGTAAACAAAACTAATAGTGAATCAATGACTTAAAAGATATAAATAAAACACAAGAGTAATTTTCAACGTTATATTCTTATTAGAAATGAATCAGAAGAATACGTTACCCTAGTACTTGCGGAACAGTACTTGCGGAACAGTACTAGGGATTGAAATGACAAAGTGTTTGATAATCTCTCTAAGCTCAGGCTAAGTCTGAGCACAACTACAAGTACCCACTGAGCTATCTCAGGGATTAAGTTGTATTTGGAGGAGTGAAAGATGGCTTGCATGTATGTGTGTTTTTACAATTCACAAGCTTAACCTGTCACTCCATCTCTTATGCTATTTATACAAGTATGAGTTTTAACTCTTTCCTAAGTGACAAACTGACAATTTTGCAGAAGACAAAATACTGATGTATTTTGTCTCTGTTTACAAAGATTATATTAGGTAAAGGGACCAAGTCACTTTCTTCATGTCAGTACTGATGCTGAGCCTTTTAGGGAAGGTTGACTTCTTGAAGATAAGTACTCCATTTATAGCTTCAAGCATAACCGTTTTGTCCCGCCCATTCTTCAGTCTTCATAGTCTTCAGTCTTCAGTTTCAGTTTGTCTTCAGTGTTTGTAGTTGGATAGGAGTTTGAGGGATTCAGTAAGTTATTGTCATCACTTACTGAATCCACCATCTTCTTCTTGACTCAGTCTTCACCCTTTAAGTTCCGCCTTACTGAGTGGAGAGACTTCTTCTATGTCTCTTACTGAGCGTCCTGAAGATGGCTCACTGAGAGACTATGCACTCAGTGACCTGTTAGTGTTTAACGGTCTAAGCACTTAGGTTATTTTCTATTCAAATCCTAGATTAAGGGGTTTGGGTATTTACTGAACCCAACAGTCTCCCCCTATTTGGATATACAAATAGCCTAAGTGTTTGATCAGTGTAAGTGAGCAAATGGCTTCTTCTTACACTGAATGTACTAATGAATACAATAAGGAACACTGAATATTTTAACAAAACATACATCGTTTATTGATCAAATTACAAGGTTCTTATCACTAGTACAAAAGATAATTCAAAATGATGTCAGTCCAGATGGATTCCCAGTGCTTCAAGCTTGACTTTCTTGGTGATAAGTGTTTCCCTGTCAGGATGGTCTCTTATCTTGGCATTTAGGTCAGCACAGAACCTGACATTTGCAGGAGTCTGAATTTGAGAGGCCACCGGTATGTAGCTTAGCATTGCAGGCACACCTGCCTGATCAATGTCACTCTATCTTTGAAATGCTGGGTCCATAGACATCAACGTAGAATAGCCCTCTTTCAGGCTTTTCAATCACCAGACAGTTCATCGAGTTCATCGAGTTCAGTGATCCCAATGTCAGTGAATTTCAGGGGATCATGAACCTCGAAGTGTCTTTTATCATCCCTTCTGTAAACATTCATGGCCAGTGGTTTGGTATTGGGGATGATTTGACATCTGTGATCTTTTCAGGTAGCATTCGGCTTGTCATCGTCCAGTTGTAATGCTCAATTCTGCTTTACCTGAGGGCTTCAGCTTTCTTCTTCTTTTCTTCCAACTTTTTTTTCATTTCAGCCATTTTTGCTGCCTGAGCATCCTTGAACTTCTGTCCTGCCTGACCCTTTTCAAGTTTCTTAGCATCTATTCCAATGTTTTCAGCTTCCTCAGCAACTACTTGTACCAGTGCTTCTCTGCTCTTTCTTTCCTCTTCAGCAAGTTTCTTTTTCCTTTCCTCCTTAGCAAGGTATGAACTTAGCTGTTGTGGTGTGAGCAGGTACTCAGTGTTGCCGATCTTAAAGGGAATCTTCTCAGGCTCAGGAGGTGTCGCCATTATGCCTTTTCCTTTGTCCTGGCCTGAAGAAGAAGATGCTACTAGGGGTGGTGTTGTTGTTGTTATTGGTGTACTCGCTGTCATTGTTGTTGTTGTTGATGTTGGTGGTGGGATTGATGAGATAGGTACAGCTGGGACTGGTGGTGATGATGATATTGGAGCTTCAGATGCTGGTGGTGTTGGCTCCCTCTCAGTGTGAAGAGGAGTTTCTTCAGCAGTATTCTCCCCCTCAACTGTTGCCGGAGCGTCAGTGAGGGCAAGAGTTGGTGTGGGTGCTGAGGGGGACGGAGCTGCTTGACCCTTGAAAGCCTGATAAATTTCAGTGATTATTTCCTTGATATCTGAAGTATCTGTTTGAATACCAGTGACTTTTGTTTCCAAATTTGCCTGAGATACTTCCAAAGCAGTCATTCTGGGCCCGAGATTCCAGGCCAAGGAAGAAGATGCTTGAGTCAAAGTAGCCACCTGAGTATTCACAGAGCCCAATGTAGCTTGAAGAGAATGGACTGAAGATTGAAGACCCTGAACATTTGCAGATTTGAGCATTTCGATCAGTTCAGTGAGGCTGGAGGATTGTTTCAAGTAGGCCTCTGTAGCCTTCAGCACTTTAGAGGTGAGCGATGGGTCTTCTTTGACAAATTCCCTGATTTCATCTATCTTAGTGCCTACACCCTGAAGGTGCCTGAGAAAGTTAGCCAAGTTGTCATCCAGTCGGTGAAGAGTGTCATACATCAGATCCCTATGCTCATGAATGTTTTCATCAAAAGCTTGTACCTCAGCTTTCAGATCTGCATAACTGGCACCAGCCTCAGTGTGTTGTTCCCACAATGTTTCAGTGACCCCGGAGTATAGCTTTTGTTGGATCGATGTACTCTAACCAAACTAACTATATAGCTTGTTAAGGGTTTAATAACTTCGGATAAATCCTAAGCTGTTAACAATGAAACACTGAGTAATCTCTATTAAGTACGCGGAATTTACTTAACAAAGCTAAGAAGAATATAACTTTAACTTTCAATGATTTTATTAATAAATCTAAATCTGCTTGTTATGCAGACTCTTAAACAACTCTAAAACTCTAATAATAATCGTACTTTAGGATTCTAAAACATATATAAAAACTCGTACTTCTAATGCCAATCTAGGGGTCTTTTTATAAGCTTAAGGATAACCCTAATCGGTTTACAATTTGTATCCTTGTACGACAAGTAATCTAAACAAAGAATATTCTAGAATAACAAAGCTTTCCATAAACGAATATAACAGTTCTTTAGCTTTGCAGTACTTTGACTTCGACATCAGTACTTTGACTTTCTCTTTAGCAGTACTGATGCGTGCCAAACAGTCAAGCTAAATCACACAAGCCCGCCACTTGTGAATGGCGGACCGTAACCAGCTTAAAACTGCTTAAGCACGAAATCAATGAAGATCTGAGGAGTATAGAGTCTCCCCGGGTCGTTATGTCCCAGCGAGCTGTGCAATGGATCATCAAACGTAAAGTGATCGAGAAATTTGAACGAAAAAGGGATCTGAATGATATTATAACTACAAGAAAAGCCAACAAATTACTGCGGCTTAAATGCAAATTAAAGAAAGTTAAAAAGATAAAAAAAATATTAAATAAACGCTATCACTATTTTTACAATGATGTTTTTGTGATTTTATAAAACAAAATATCTTAAATAAACTATTTTAATTAAAACGTAAACTTAAATTACTTAAAAACGTGACTTAAAATGAAAACGTACGTTATGTACAAAAATTACGCTGGAGCGCAAGATAAAACGTAAAGTTTGTGAAATAAAAGTCCTATGAATGTAAAAATAATTTTCTCACGTACTACATGACAAAAGAAAATTTTAGGAAAAAGCCGGGTATTTTTTTGAGTTTTATTTTATTTATTACGAATTAAAAACGATTTTTAACTAATTAATTAATTAAAAATACTAAACATTTTGAGAAAAATCTGAAAAAATCACAAAAACTACTTTAAATGAAATTGAACTAAAGAAAAATGAAAAATATACGGACTGCTTTTGAAATAAGCATTCAAAAAGGCCTAATAAGCTAATAAGGGAAAAACTGCTAAGTGTGTATAAATTATTGACTAAGGGAAACTTAAACAAAAGTTGCTCTAGCACAGATGGTAAGGTGGGTTTGTGCTCTGTGCGTGCAGGGAGACCAGGAGGTCGTGGGTTCAATTCCCACTTCCTCCTTTTCTGTTAACATTTTTCTTTTTTCAAGTTTTCTCTTAACAAACTAATGCTAAAACAAATTAAGCTTGTTTCTACAAAAACCAAACATGGAAAAACTATAATAAGCTGTAAACAGCTTATGTACAGCAGCAGTGAGAAAAAAAACTAAGGGACTGTTTGGATGAGCTAGTTACTAAGGGGCTGTTTGGTTAAAGGTTTCTAAAGGGCTGTTTGGTTAAAGGCTTCTAAGGGGCTAAAAGCTACTAGAAACTAATAAGTAAGCTAGGCAATTGACTTTTTATTTAAAATAACTAATTCAAAACAAGGCAACAAATATGAATGACAGGTTGCTTCGATCACAGATTCAAGAACATATATAAGCTAAACCAAACACTCCTAATACTAATGCACTAAAAACTCTTAAACGAAACTTACTCTACTATTAATAAGCTAAAGGTAAACTAACTACGTCTAATCCTAAATAAACAACTGATCTAAGTTACTTAAGTAATTATAACTACTCAATAAGCTAAAAGAAAAAGAAAAAGAAACGAGACCTGTTGATGTGCAGGCCCTTAATCAGCCTGCTGTGGCTACTTTGGAGCTTATTTTGGATAAGCTAGAATGAGATTTAGCTTCTGAGCTTCTGGGCCTAAAGAGTCCACCTGGCTGTCTACCTGTTGCCCCCTTGGTTGGCTTATGAGGGGCTGATTACAGCTTATAAATAAGCCGAGAAAAGTGGTGCAGGGGGCTGCTGATGCAAAAAGAAAGGGAAAAAAATGAAAGTGGACAGATTGGACTTCCAATTCAACCAACTTAGAGTAATCTTTGGTGCATAAAATTGAAACTAGACTGAGTTGGTAATACAAGGACTTAAGAAAAATAAGCTTTGCCAACTTTGAACCTTAAATAAGCTGTAGGAAAAAGCCAAGAACAACAGATGTTGCTACTGTCCTGATCAGACCTGAAATCAGAGAGAAAGACCCCTTTTTTGCTAACTAAACTTGTGAACAACTTGATAAAACAGATTCGAACATGCTAAACTCATTTAACTTGTGAAAAGAACTTTGACTACATAAGTCAAACGGGTAGAAGCAGGTATTTAACCAATTTACAAGCAATAACCAAAAACCCCTGAAGAGAAATACACTTCAATTCAAATAGCAGATGCGTAAACTGAATTGCAAAGACTAAAATTAAAGGCAACTTGAAATTAAATTGCATTGAAAAGTAAAGTTTACAAGGAATGTAAATGATAGTAAAACAAAGATGGAACAAGAACCATCAAATTCTAGACTAACACTAAAAACTAAATTAAAACTAAAAAAAAAACTCACTAAAAGCTAACTACTACTCATAAACTGTTTTGAGACTAAAGGGAACTTGACTTTGAAAATTTGAATGGGTAAAAGCACTCTTTTGACCCATAAACCATACCAACCCAAACACTGCCTTTGGCAGAAAAGTTAACTGTTTTGAAAGTGGGGATATGGAAACATTAAGAACTAAAGTGCATCACCTTCACAAACTCAAAATGAGTTTAAACTACCTTTAACAAACATTTTTAAAACACAAATAGCAGGATGCAAGAATCATGAAGAGAAATTAAAACTGCATAAAACTTTGAATAAACTGAATTAAAAACTGAATTTTGCATTGAACTGTAAAGGGTTACAAGAAAAGTAAATTGCAGTAAAATTAACTTGGAACTAGAACATTGAATTACTACTAAAAACTAAATTAAAACTAAAAACTAACTTTTTTTTAAGAAAAACTAAGACTGCCTTATACAAATGGCATACAAGCTATTTATACAAAAAGCTACTTGGGTCTTCTCTTTCTTGTTTCTTGTGATGCTTTCTTGGGAGCTAAACTGAGCCTGACAGTGTTGGGAGCTGGGTACGTGATGGGCAAAAAGGAGGGGGACAGGCGTGCAAAAAGGGTGTAGGGGATGGGTAGAGTATTATTTTAGGGGAGACATGTTTTTTTTTTGTTTTTGTTTCAGGATTGGGATAAAGGGAAAAAGGATTTGTCAGGGAAAGGTATGGGTAGGTTGGTTTTTTTATTGTGTGTGTCTGGTTGATTTGGGCGGGAAGAAAGAAAAGAAGAAAAAGGGGGGTTGTGTTAACCATTGACCAGGTGAAAGGGGGTTGACCGGGTATGATTTGGGCTTGGACCGGGTTTAGGTATAGTGGGTTTGGGCTTAAGTACATTAATGGATTTGGACTAGGATTGGTATGTAAAATGGATCCATTTAGGTCTTTAAGGACCAAAGGTGTAATTCTGAAAATCCAGGAACCATTCATGTAATTTCTGAAAAGTGATCCAAGGGCTGGACTTGTAAATCTCAAATAATTGAAGGATCATTTTTTTGCCATTTGTGAAATTCCAAGGACTAAACATGACCATTTTAAAATCCAAGGACCAAAACTGAAATTTCTCAAAACTTTTGGATTTTTTCACCAAAGGACTAATTTTGACAACTTATGATTTTAAAAGGACCTTTGGTGACTTTTCTTTTGAAATAAGTGCTCAGGGACTATTTCTGACAACTTTTGAAACTTGGGGGACTGAAACTGCCAATTATGCAAACTTAGCTCATTTTTCATCTGATTTTAAACATTTTGCATCTGAAACATATAAAATGCAATTTTGGAATATTTTCAGTATTTTGATGCATTTCTGAGCATTTTTAAACGTTTTGCAGTTCAGATTTAACCAAAAATGATGAGTATTTACACACTCATCAATCCCCCACACTAAACTATTGCTAGTCCCTAGCAATCTTTTGAGAAAAACTTAATGGATTTGAATCTCTTTACCAAAAGCCATTACTTCTGGAGTAGCCAAATGTTTCAGTTCAAGTAAGAACCATGGTACACTGATAACCATGTGATTTTGAGCAAACCACCAGCTTTCAACGGATTTGATTTTGTCTTTACCAGAATCCGTTTGCTCTGGACTAGCCAACTCTTAGATAAATTATCAATATTATCTTTGGTGAGCTGATTACCAATTATGGATTTTCCACTGCCTTTACCACAAGCCATAAACTTGCGGGCTAGCCAACTCTTCACTAATTAAAGATATGGTGAGCTGAATACCATACAATTTTGGGCAAATTGCAAGCCGTCAACGGATTTGATATATCTTTACCAAGAGCCGTTTGCTCCTGGATTAGCCAATCCTTTAGTTTATTAGACAAGGCGGACTGATAACCAGATGAGTAAGTGCAAAACACTTACTCCAAAAAAAAAAAATTTTGGCCAAAAACGGGGGAATTAGGCGGTATAATTATATGATAAAATTCGTGAGAATCCCCCCCACACTTAGAAATGAATATTGCCCTCAATATTCAAAGTACCGGCGGTTATGCCGAAACAAAGAACGTAAAAGGGAAATACTACGGCCATTATTTAGAAAGTTTTTTTTTTTTTTTTTTTTTTTTTTTTTTTTTTTTTTTTTTTTTTTAAGAGTTTTACTTATATATATAACATGTGGGGCAACTCCCCCACACTAGGGTGGTACACACGGGTGAAAACCCATGTTAAGCTACTGTTTTTGATTACCGAGTCGCTAGCTTGACTCGACCCCGAATTCATTTGTTCATGGGGAAGTAAGTGGAAGAGACAATCTCCATCGGACTTTCATTCAAGATGTTTGGACAAACATTTGAAGCACGTGAAAGTTCCACACCGATGAGATATAGAGAGAACCGGCTCAAAAATGATAAATGAAAATGCCGGGATCAAAAATAGTGTCCTCATTCCCGAAGGAGAAAAGGGAACGAGAAGTCACACCGTATGTGAAGAAAAGAAAGAAAATCATGATATAAATCATGACTAACTCCTCATTATCAGAAGGGGAATTCATGATTTTTGGATCATGAATCTCATCAGTGAGGATAGAATCGTCATCACATGATGGAAGAGATAAGTTAGAATACAAAGGTGGGACAAGTGGTGTGCTCTGAGAGCTAGCAATTTCCACCACTTCCGTGATGGTCTCTGTATCGGCCTCAGACATTTCATCGAAAAGAGGATTTACTTTCCCAAAAGTGTAGTCATTATTAAATTCAAAAAGAGGATTTGAGAAAATCCCGGAAGTAACCTCAGAAATGTCAAGAGAATCACAAAAAGGCAAATCACAATCACTATCGGATATATCCTCAGACTCACTTGGGATTGGGACAAGATCCTCAACACTAGACGATTCCGTTTCCGAAATAGTGCTGAGATGATCATCCTCCATTATGAGAGAGTCTTTGGAAGCAATAATAGGTAAGATAGGTGTGATAGCAATAGACTGAGGGAGTTGAGAAATAAGATCGTTCAATTGAATAACACTCTCCTCGTCGTTCTCATAATATTCCTTCATCTGAATACTATCCTCATCATCATCGTCATCATATCTGATTCTTATATTCATCTGCTGAAGCTTACACACCATTCTTTTCATTTGCAGTTTCTTTCGAATGCGTATTTCTTCAGAACTTTGAGGAAGATTACACTCCTCGTAATCATTGAAATGATGTGAAGGCTCGGAAGTCTGATGACTGATGGAATACTGTGGGGGTTGGAAATTGTCAAAACCGGGAGAATTGGAATTTTGAAAATTTTGATTCACCGGCTGACATTCAAAAGTCGCATGAGGACCCCCACAATTCTCACAACAGAGATAATTGGGAAAATAACTTTCACCAAAGTTCTGATTGTAACATGGTTCCGGTTCATAGACAAGCGGGACTTGTGGTGGACAATCAAAACCGTAACGAGAATCATTCTCACAAAACTCGTATGAGTAGGATTCGTATTGGGGCTGTGGAGGTAGGTAGGAAAAATCGGGTGTTTCATTTGAAATGGGATCGGAATTACCGACAAATTTGTCCCCGAAACTCACATTGGTACATCGCCGACAATTTCCACCGTTAAATGGACCTCCACACCAGGAACATGTCGAAAACCATGACATCAAGAATTAAACGGTTAAGAGGGATAAGAGATGAAGAATTAAACAGATTGGAGGATAAAGGAATGGAGAATTAAACAGATTAGAGGGTAAAGATGAATATTTTTGGATTTTTGAAAAATAGGCTATAGAAACAAAGAATGAAAATATTTTTGGGTTTTTGATTTTTATAAGAAAATATAAACACATACAGATGGTATAAACAAAGAGTGAATATCCAAATCACTAATCTGCTAGACGGAAGATAATCAGCACAGCTCCCCGGCAGCGGCGCCAAAAATTTGATGCGTGCCAAACAGTCAAGCTAAATCACACAAGCCCGCCACTTGTGAATGGCGGACCGTAATCAGCTTAAAACTGCTTAAGCACGAAATCAATGAAGATCTGAGGAGTATAGAGTCTCCCCGGGTCGTTATGTCCCAGCGAGCTGTGCAATGGATCATCAAACGTAAAGTGATCGAGAAATTTGAACGAAAAAGGGATCTGAATGATATTATAACTACAAGAAAAGCCAACAAATTACTGCGGCTTAAATGCAAATTAAAGAAAGTTAAAAAGATAAAAAAAAATATTAAATAAACGCTATCACTATTTTTACAATGATGTTTTTGTGATTTTATAAAACAAAATATCTTAAATAAACTATTTTAATTAAAACGTAAACTTAAATTACTTAAAAACGTGACTTAAAATGAAAACGTACGTTATGTACAAAAATTACGCTGGAGCGCAAGATAAAACGTAAAGTTTGTGAAATAAAAGTCCTATGAATGTAAAAATAATTTTCTCACGTACTACATGACAAAAGAAAATTTTAGGAAAAAGCCGGGTATTTTTTTGAGTTTTATTTTATTTATTACGAATTAAAAACGATTTTTAACTAATTAATTAATTAAAAATACTAAACATTTTGAGAAAAATCTGAAAAAATCACAAAAACTACTTTAAATGAAATTGAACTAAAGAAAAATGAAAAATATACGGACTGCTTTTGAAATAAGCATTCAAAAAGGCCTAATAAGCTAATAAGGGAAAAACTGCTAAGTGTGTATAAATTATTGACTAAGGGAAACTTAAACAAAAGTTGCTCTAGCACAGATGGTAAGGTGGGTTTGTGCTCTGTGCGTGCAGGGAGACCAGGAGGTCGTGGGTTCAATTCCCACTTCCTCCTTTTCTGTTAACATTTTTCTTTTTTCAAGTTTTCTCTTAACAAACTAATGCTAAAACAAATTAAGCTTGTTTCTACAAAAACCAAACATGGAAAAACTATAATAAGCTGTAAACAGCTTATGTACAGCAGCAGTGAGAAAAAAAACTAAGGGACTGTTTGGATGAGCTAGTTACTAAGGGGCTGTTTGGTTAAAGGTTTCTAAAGGGCTGTTTGGTTAAAGGCTTCTAAGGGGCTAAAAGCTACTAGAAACTAATAAGTAAGCTAGGCAATTGACTTTTTATTTAAAATAACTAATTCAAAACAAGGCAACAAATATGAATGACAGGTTGCTTCGATCACAGATTCAAGAACATATATAAGCTAAACCAAACACTCCTAATACTAATGCACTAAAAACTCTTAAACGAAACTTACTCTACTATTAATAAGCTAAAGGTAAACTAACTACGTCTAATCCTAAATAAACAACTGATCTAAGTTACTTAAGTAATTATAACTACTCAATAAGCTAAAAGAAAAAGAAAAAGAAACGAGACCTGTTGATGTGCAGGCCCTTAATCAGCCTGCTGTGGCTACTTTGGAGCTTATTTTGGATAAGCTAGAATGAGATTTAGCTTCTGAGCTTCTGGGCCTAAAGAGTCCACCTGGCTGTCTACCTGTTGCCCCCTTGGTTGGCTTATGAGGGGCTGATTACAGCTTATAAATAAGCCGAGAAAAGTGGTGCAGGGGGCTGCTGATGCAAAAAGAAAGGGAAAAAAATGAAAGTGGACAGATTGGACTTCCAATTCAACCAACTTAGAGTAATCTTTGGTGCATAAAATTGAAACTAGACTGAGTTGGTAATACAAGGACTTAAGAAAAATAAGCTTTGCCAACTTTGAACCTTAAATAAGCTGTAGGAAAAAGCCAAGAACAACAGATGTTGCTACTGTCCTGATCAGACCTGAAATCAGAGAGAAAGACCCCTTTTTTGCTAACTAAACTTGTGAACAACTTGATAAAACAGATTCGAACATGCTAAACTCATTTAACTTGTGAAAAGAACTTTGACTACATAAGTCAAACGGGTAGAAGCAGGTATTTAACCAATTTACAAGCAATAACCAAAAACCCCTGAAGAGAAATACACTTCAATTCAAATAGCAGATGCGTAAACTGAATTGCAAAGACTAAAATTAAAGGCAACTTGAAATTAAATTGCATTGAAAAGTAAAGTTTACAAGGAATGTAAATGATAGTAAAACAAAGATGGAACAAGAACCATCAAATTCTAGACTAACACTAAAAACTAAATTAAAACTAAAAAAAAAACTCACTAAAAGCTAACTACTACTCATAAACTGTTTTGAGACTAAAGGGAACTTGACTTTGAAAATTTGAATGGGTAAAAGCACTCTTTTGACCCATAAACCATACCAACCCAAACACTGCCTTTGGCAGAAAAGTTAACTGTTTTGAAAGTGGGGATATGGAAACATTAAGAACTAAAGTGCATCACCTTCACAAACTCAAAATGAGTTTAAACTACCTTTAACAAACATTTTTAAAACACAAATAGCAGGATGCAAGAATCATGAAGAGAAATTAAAACTGCATAAAACTTTGAATAAACTGAATTAAAAACTGAATTTTGCATTGAACTGTAAAGGGTTACAAGAAAAGTAAATTGCAGTAAAATTAACTTGGAACTAGAACATTGAATTACTACTAAAAACTAAATTAAAACTAAAAACTAACTTTTTTTTAAGAAAAACTAAGACTGCCTTATACAAATGGCATACAAGCTATTTATACAAAAAGCTACTTGGGTCTTCTCTTTCTTGTTTCTTGTGATGCTTTCTTGGGAGCTAAACTGAGCCTGACAGTGTTGGGAGCTGGGTACGTGATGGGCAAAAAGGAGGGGGACAGGCGTGCAAAAAGGGTGTAGGGGATGGGTAGAGTATTATTTTAGGGGAGACATGTTTTTTTTTTGTTTTTGTTTCAGGATTGGGATAAAGGGAAAAAGGATTTGTCAGGGAAAGGTATGGGTAGGTTGGTTTTTTTATTGTGTGTGTCTGGTTGATTTGGGCGGGAAGAAAGAAAAGAAGAAAAAGGGGGGTTGTGTTAACCATTGACCAGGTGAAAGGGGGTTGACCGGGTATGATTTGGGCTTGGACCGGGTTTAGGTATAGTGGGTTTGGGCTTAAGTACATTAATGGATTTGGACTAGGATTGGTATGTAAAATGGATCCATTTAGGTCTTTAAGGACCAAAGGTGTAATTCTGAAAATCCAGGAACCATTCATGTAATTTCTGAAAAGTGATCCAAGGGCTGGACTTGTAAATCTCAAATAATTGAAGGATCATTTTTTTGCCATTTGTGAAATTCCAAGGACTAAACATGACCATTTTAAAATCCAAGGACCAAAACTGAAATTTCTCAAAACTTTTGGAATTTTTCACCAAAGGACTAATTTTGACAACTTATGATTTTAAAAGGACCTTTGGTGACTTTTCTTTTGAAATAAGTGCTCAGGGACTATTTCTGACAACTTTTGAAACTTGGGGGACTGAAACTGCCAATTATGCAAACTTAGCTCATTTTTCATCTGATTTTAAACATTTTGCATCTGAAACATATAAAATGCAATTTTGGAATATTTTCAGTATTTTTGATGCATTTCTGAGCATTTTTAAACGTTTTGCAGTTCAGATTTAACCAAAAATGATGAGTATTTACACACTCATCAAGTACTTTGACTTTTTTCAGTACTTTGTCATTCTTCAGCACTTTCATATCCCAACAATCCTCTCCTAACTTGAATTCTACTTGCTTGACTTCAACTTCCTTTGTAAATTTAGCTTTAATATCTTTGTCTTCAAAGAGGGATTGTGGCTTTATCTTCAAATTTTGTCTTTGTAGATTCTGTGCTTATATCATCAAAGTAATCTTTATTATTTAGAAATTATTCTTTACAGCATCTTTGATCAGTAATCTCTTTTCAGCAACATTCAGTAAGCTCCATCTTTTCAGCAACATAAGACAATTTGTACATTAATTCAGTTTAAGTTTCAGTCTATTCTCATCACTTCCAGGTGTGTAAACTCCTGTGAGAGGTGAATCATTGAAAATTTAATGGATTTGATGACTCTTTACCAAAGACATTAACTCTGGAGTAGCCAAATGTTTTGATGTGTAAGATCATGGTACATTGATAACCATATGATTTTTAGCAAATCATCAGCTATCAACAGATTTGATTTGTCTTTACCAAAAGCTGTACCCTTTTGGACTAGTTAGTTCTTTCAATCATGGTGAACTAATTACCATATAATAGTTTTTCCACAGCCTTTACCACAAGCCATTTTCTTGTGGGCTAGCCAACTCTTCACATTTACTGATATGGTGAGTTGATTACCATCCAACTTATTAGCAAGTTGTCAACTATAAAACGGATTTGAGATATCTTTACCAGAGCCGTTTGCTCATGGATTAGCCAATCCTTTTGTAACCATGGTGGATTGATAACCTATTGGTGTTACCATCTCAAAAACCATTTATTTCATTCAACCTTTGTTTCAAAATATTTATCACTTAACAAAAGTTTTCATTCAAAATCATTAACTGGTTTAAAGCTGCAAGTAGTACTTTGATGAAAGTACTGTTTGATCAGCAGTACTTTGAATAAAGTACTGATACTTAAAAAATAATTTATTCAATAAAGATTCATACCAGTTATTCATGCATCATCAGCCATAGTCGTCCATCTGATAAACAATTTGATGACCAGAAGTACAGTTTCATTATCTTCTTCAACTTCCATTCCATGCTCTAGCATTCTCCTCATGACATCTGATGTAAGTGGATATCTTCTATCTGCTAGCATGTGAATCATAGTTCCATCTTCTAACTCTAGAACATGTACTCCAGATTCTTCAAAGAATCTCCAGCTAAGAATCTCCCAATCTTCTTGATTTTTCCAAATCTCTTCAGTACTTGTTTCTTCAGTTTCCCAAACAGTTGTGAGATCTCCAAGCAAGATTAAACCAACTCCTTCTGATGGAATGTGTTCAAAGTATTCTTGCACCAAATGATATAGATGAAACAAATCCTCTCTATCCATTATGTGCAATAAATCCCATAGCATATTAAACACTCTGAAGCTTTCATCTTCTCTGTGAAACATCAGATAATTTCCATCCTTTGATTCTACAACTTCAAAAGTAGTTATTGGAGACTTTTTCTTCTTCTTTTCTGTCTTCTTTTCTGCATCAGCTTTAGAATACTCAAATTCTACAATTCTTAAGTAATTCCTTAGTTCATCATTAGTATCCGATCTTAATTCAACTTTCTTTGATGGCTGAACATCTTTAACTTCAGTTGTTCTTTTTCTTTTTAAGCTTTCTTTTCTTTCATCTTCTTTCTGAGTATAAACCTCTTTATAGTCTCTGATACTATCAACTTGTTTCTGATAAGCTTCTCTAACAGCTTCATACAAACCTTTCATCTCAACATAATTCAACTTATTCAATCCAATATATCCTTGCTTCTTTAAATAAGCCATCATTGCATTCCTTTCCTTAGCAAGATTTGGTCTTCTTGGTAGAGCAGAAACAGGAATAGGTGACTGTAATGGTACAGTAGCTTCAACATTCATTTCTTCTTGTAACTTTCTAGCTGCTTCTTCATTCCTAGCTTCTTCATTAGCAACTTCAGCATTTAATTCATCTTGTACCTTTCTAGCTGCTTCCTCATTCATTGCAACTTGAGCAACCCTTATTTGTGCTAAATTAAGCTTCTTCTTCTTTGTTTCTACCATCTTACCTTTCCCTTTATATTTTGGATCTATAACAGGTTGAGATACTTGTTGTTGTTCTTCAGCAACTCCTGGAATGCTAATACTCCTTGGTTTTGATAAATCATGCAATATTTCAGCAATGGTTTCATCATCACTTGCAGTGTGTATTGGTTTGAGAGTATCAACTTCTTCTTTTTGTGGAATTGTTGAAGGACCAGCTTCTTCTTCAAAATCTAACACCCTTGGTGTAATTAATTCTTGTCGAGATGTTCCTTGAACGCCAGTACTTTGATCATCAGTACTTTAAACATCAGTTCCTTCAGGCTCAGTACTTTGAAGATTTACATGTGCTTCAGTACTTTGAGGTTCATTCTCCTTTTCTTCATGAATTTTAGCATCTTCTTTCAAATTCATGAAGTTTACCCCTAAATATTACCGTTGGAACATTACTTTGATACGACACGTGTGCAGTACTTTCAAAGCAGTACTTTCCAAGCAGTACTTTCATAAAACCAAAAAGCAGTACTTTCCCATTCTCCTCTTTATAACAGCAAACTCTTCAAATAAACATGAATTTCCTCCCCTCAATCAATGCATAGGACTATACTTACACTAAATAGTCCTCCCCTCAAATGTAGCTCAGTAATTAATCATGCCAATGCTTACCACCAAATGATTGAATCTTGAAACATCAAAGCCTTTGGTGAGTAAATCAGCTACATTATCATCTGTATGCACCTTGACAACATTAATGAGCCTATGCTCATAACAATCTCTGATGAAGTGGTGCCTAATCTGAATATGCTTGGTCTTGGAGTGATAAACTGGATTCTTCACAATGCAAATAGTACTCTCATTATCAATATCTTCTAAACCAGGCATGGTTGGATCATCCAAATCATCCAAAGTGCTGTTAACAGGTGCAGCAGTACTTTGATCGAAAGTACTATCAGCCAAAGTACTGTGAGTGAATTTTGCAGTCTTGTACTTTTTCTTTGCTTCCTCGTAAGCTCTTCTCTGTTCATCATCATAAGAATGTGCTATAACATCTTGAAAAAGCATCTGATTAAGTTCATCTTGAATAGATTGATCCTCAGCAGATAATGAGGATTTTGGCTTATCAGTACTTTTCTTTGGATCAATAGGTATGGGTTCTTCATCAGGAACAACATCAGGTCTAATATGGACTCCATGAACAACATACTGTAACTCTTCTCCATTTTGACAGGTTGATTTTCTTCTCTAACAGGTACATAGTTCATAGAAGGAGTCAAAACTTCAAGATCAAACATCCAATCAGGACCTTTGCCCTTCTGATTTTCTTGATCTTCTAAAAATTCAACATGAAGACAATCTTGAACCTTCTTGGTGACTCTGTTGTACACTCTAAAGCCTTTGCTGTTGGTGCAGTACCCTAATAGATAACCTTCTTATGATTTGCCATCAAATTTGCCCAAATTATCAATGGTGTTGAGCATAGTGAGAGGGCATCCAAAAGGCTTCAGAAATCGTATGTTGGGTTTAATTCCCATCAGCAACTCATAAGGTGTCTTCATCTGAGGTTTTGTGACTGATACTCTGTTAAGCACATAGCAAGCAGTACTTACAGCTTCAGCCCAGAATTGAATAGGTAATTGTGAATCTGCAAGCATAGTTCTGGCTGCTTCAATCAAAGTCATATTCTTTCTCTCTGCAACACCATTCTGCTGTGGTGTTCTTGCAATGTTGAACTCCCTCTTGATTCCTTTGTTGGCACAAAACTCATCCATAAGCTTGTTCTTGAATTCAGTCCCATTATCACATCTAATACCTCGAACCTTGAGTCTCAATTGGTTTTCAAGTGCTAATATGAGATTATGGATAGCATCAAAAGTATCATCTTTAAATCCCAAGAAAAATACCCAACTGAATCTACTGCAATCATCTGTCACAACCAAGCAGTACTTTTTCTTGTTTAGGCTTGCAATTGAAACAGGTCCAAACAAATCCATATGCAGCAGCTTCAAAGGTTCTCTAACTGTTCTTTCCTCAAGCTTCTTGCATGAAGCTTTGTGTTGTTTACCCTTCTTGCACGACAAACAGGAGTGATCATTTTTGTAAGTCTTTGAAGGTAAACCTCTAACTAAATTCCCTTTGACCAGTTTGTTGATATTCTTGAAATTTACATGGCCCAATCTTCTATGCCACTGATGTGCTTCTTCAGATGTTGCTTTTGCCACTAAACATGTGGCTCTCCCAGAAGAGTGAAGACTCTTCATATCCAGACTGTACACATCATTGGTTCTTGGTACTCTAAGAACTACCAAGTTATCATCAACAGGTTTGAATTCAGGGGAAAGGATGAGACATTTTGTGTCAGTGAATAACACAGGGTGCCTTTTATCACAGATTTGAGAGACTGACAAAAGGTTGAACTTGAGCTCCTTCACATATCTAACATTCTCAAAATCTATACGCCCTGCTTTGATGGTTCCTTTTCCAGTGATTCTTCCTCCATTTGGATCATTCCCAAATGCAACTCTTCCTCCACAAATAGATCTAAAATCTGACAGAATCTCCTTGTCTCCTGTCATGCTTCTAGAGCAACCACTATCTATAATTAGATGATCTTTAACCTCCTCTTCTGGGTTGCCCTGCACAAAGATAAAAGAGTTAGTGTCTTTAAGGAACCCAAGCCATTACTGACTTGTGTTCCCCTTGTGGAGTAACATACTGAAATTCCTTGAGTATGTAATCTTCACAGTTTTTGTAGACAGAATCAAGCATTATGTTAGCCTTAATTGTTTTATTAGAAGTGATGGTCATTCACGATTAGGAACTTTGTAATGTATGTTAGATATCGTGATAGAATAGTCAACGGGCTCGTGGACTTGGGCTAAGCTAATTGGTTATAAGTTAAGTTAAGCTAGCCTTATGTATGATGTAATCCAACCCAAGCCCAAACGAGCCCATGGAAAGCCTTTTAGGGCATCAAGTCCCTTGGACTATATAAACTCCTCAAAGTCTCATTTGAGGGGTGTGCTTGAAAGTGTGTGTGTGTGTGTGTGTTTTCTTTGGAGCAATACAACATCCTGTGTTTATCTTTCTCTCTTCACATACACGGTTTTAACATCAAGTCACCATCTTTCTCATCTTATTTCTACGCTTTGTTTTTGTTTGTGGTTAACGTGTTTCTACGCGTATTGTGATAACGTGTTGGGTTTGTGATAAGGTTGATAAAAGTAAGGTCCTACACATTATCTTTTGTTTTAAAACTTGTGGTGGATTTTCAGCAAAACTTTCTTTTTCAACAAAAATCTCCTTTTCTTTTACCACAAAATCATCTTTATCAAAAATCTCTGTTTCACCAGTACTTGTTGAAAGTACTGTTTGTTCATCATCAGTACTTTCCATCTTAACCCATTTAGTTTTAACTTCTGGTGTAGAGTCCCTTAATCTAGCTACTTTCTTGGAGTTGTAACGCCTTCTAGATTGATAGTAATTAGATCTCCTAGGGTTCCTATTCCAAGAGGTGTTTGGTGAAAACTGAGCAGTACTTTGAGAAAGTACTGTATTTTGCTTAACAGTACCTTGGAAAGTGTTTGAAGGTACTGGTGGTTTTGAAAAAGGTCTTCTCTGGTGAGCGTGCCTGTAGTATGGTGAGAAGTTTCTATGATTAACCCTATGTGAATGATTCCAAGCTGGTCTACTCTCCTTTGGTTTTTGGTTGATAGTTCTGTTCTTTGGGAACTTACTTAGGTACTCAGAATGTAAGTCACAATCCTTAATCAAATGATCAGGACTAAAACAAACAAAACATAGTTTTTGTTCTGTAATCCCAGAATTTCTTCTTCTATGTGTATTAACACACCTATCCTGATTTCTAAGTGAATGATTAAAACTGTTTTGACCAAAATTATCCCAAAAAGGTTTAGCATGATTGTGAAAAGGTTTTCTTAAAGGTACTGCTGAAGGTGTAGCAGTACTTTGAGGTGTAGCAGTACTTTGAGGTGAAAGTACTGCTTGGCTTTTAGCATCATCTACCTTAGGTGTCTCAACAGTTTCTTTTTGGGTTTCATACCTAGATTGACCAATAAGATTCTTTCTAAACTCTAAGCTATCTACACCAAAATGAGAAACATCAGGTCTAATAGTTTGATGACTACCAGTGGGATGTGGGACAGCATGATAACCCTTGTCTTTCTTATATTCAGGAGGTGGTTCACTAAATGATTCCTCATTACTAGATGTGTCAACATAGTTAATAAGCTCATCTTCACTAGTGGTTATATCCTCAAAATCAAGGTCATCCTTATCACTAGGTGGGTTTTCTTCTACACTACTGAAATCCATACCAAAACCTAGACCAGTCCTATTGTAAGCCCTTCTCTGTTTTTCGATAAGTGACATGAGACAGACCAGATTCTTTCCAAGCACTAAACTTTGCTAACAAGTCATCTCTTTCCTTAGTCAGTTTCTCAATTTCAGAGATCTTACAATTTAACTTCCATTCACTTAGTTTTAACTGATAATCCTGTTGTTCATACTTTTCTGCCCAAGCCATTTCATTATTTTCATGTGTTATAATTTTGGCTTCCATAGACTCTAAAGTAATTTGATAACCAGCTACCTCAGACCTAGCCTTAACACAATTATCTCTTTCAATCACATAACTATTAAGAACTTTTTGATAAAAGTCATGACAATTAGAGCATACCTCTGAGATAGGGGATGAACTTGGTGAATTATCTACCATAGAACAAGATCATCTTCACTCTCCATGCTCCAGTCAAAGCTTCCATAACCATCTTTAGACTCCATAGCAGCATGTCCAGGTTCCTCATCAAAAGCTGTGCTCCAGTCAAATTCTTCCATAGAATCCTCCACAACTACCATACAGTAGGTTACTGGTTCATCATCAAACTCAGCACTCCAGTCAACCTCTGATAAATTCTCTTGAGCAACCAAAGCTTTTGTTTCTGTAATAGGAATTTCTTTCAACTCTAGCTTTGGTTTCTCAGTCATCCTGTTTGCTTGATATTTAGCAAACCTGCATTCCCTTGCAAAATGTCCAGTCTTTTGATAGTTGAAGCATTCAATTTTGGATTTGTCAAAAGTGATTCCCTGTTTTGGCTTGAAGTCAATGCCTCTTCCTGTCTTCTTCATAAACTTCATAATCCTTGTAGTGATCATAGCAACTTGCCACATGATATCAATTTCTTCAAGAGCATCCTCTTCAATATGTGAGAGATCTTCTTCATAGGTGACATGTAAAGTAGCTTGTTGTGCAAAGAAAGAGCATACGACTTCATCTGAGTGGATGGTAGGTGTTGGTGTGGCTTGCTGAGCAAAGGTGGGGTTAGAATAGGCAAAAGTACTTTGAGCAACAGTACTTTGAGTAGGAGAAGCAGTACTTTTAGTGGAAGTGTTGCCTCTCTTTTCAGATGATAAAAAGGCAATACTGTGAGATTTTGAAATAGTTTGCCCATTCATCTCATGCTCATACACCTTTAGATGATTGTAAAGATCATCAAAGTCCATTACATCCAGACCAGGTTGTCCTCTGATCATGGTAGCAATCACATGCCATGTCGATGGCAAACTCCTTAAGAACTTTAGATTAGCATCTTCAACTGAAACCTTTGCTTTGTATAGCTCCAGCATGCTGAGAAGATTTTGGAATCTGTCATAAGCAGCATCAAGGTTTTCTCTTTCTCCAACAGTGAATGTTTCAAGCTGCTGCTTCAACAAATTTCTGTGCATCTTTTTGGAAGCATCATTACCTCCAAACCTTGTCTTAAGAGCAGCCCAAAGTTGCTTTGCATCTTTAGCATCATGAAACTTGAGTAGATGACCATCTGGGATAGCAGACAAGAGTATGTTGAGAGCCTTCTCTTGATTTCTTATTGTTGCTGCTGGTAAGACTGCTTTAGGTGCTTTGGGTTGTCCAGGAACATCAATAGGTTCTGGAACGACTTCATTACCATTGACAATTACATTCCATTCCATAGTGCATGGTCTGTAATTGCAATGTACTGTCTCATCTTCATGCTCCATAGGTCGTATTCTCCCTTCTTAATGATTGGTATTCTGAGTGAGGTGATTGATGGTGGTGGAACAGCTTCAGTCGACATCTTTAGGTTTTTGTTGTTTAACTAGGTTTTAGGGTTTCTTCTTAGTCAGAGTTTCCACACAAGCTCTGATACCACTTGTTGGATCGATGTACTCTAACCAAACTAACTATATAGCTTGTTAAGGGTTTAATAACTTCGGATAAATCCTAAGTGTTAACAATGAAACACTGAGTAATCTCTATTAAGTACGCGGAATTTACTTAACAAAGCTAAGAAGAATATAACTTTAACTTTCAATGATTTTATTAATAACTCTAAATCAGCTTGTTATGCAGACTCTTAAACAACTCTAAAACTCTAATAATAATCGTACTTTACGATTCTAAAACATATATAAAAACTCGTACTTCTAATGCCAATCTAGGGGTCCTTTTATAAGCTTAAGGATAACCCTAATCGGTTTACAATTTGTATCCTTGTACGACAAGTAATCTAAACAAAAAATATTCTAGAATAACAAAGCTTTCCATAAATGAATATAACAGTTCTTTAGCTTTGCAGTACTTTGACTTCGACAGCAGTACTTTGACTTTATCTTTAGCAGTACTTTGACTTTTTCCAGTACTTTGTCATTCTTCAGCACTTTCATATCCCAACAGCTTCCTTGAAGCTTTGGTGATCCACTGAACAAGCTGCCTCTCGGTTAGTGGAAGAACATTATCAAATCTTTTGAATTCATCAGTGGAGGAAGAAGAGTCATTATTGTCAGGCTGGAATGGTGATTCAATATGCTCCTAGGGATCAGGCTGGGGTTCTTGTTCAGATTGAACCTCAGCATCCACTTCTTCCCCTGCTGATAAAATAACATCTTCACTTTCAGCAGGTTCATCATCAGAGAAAAGTATCCCAGTAACATCAGCAACAGTCAACAAGGGGTTGGTGATGGGTTCCATATCAACGGGTGGTATATTTCCCTCTGAGTCTTTGTCCCCTGTTGACCCCTCAGACACTGGTGGGAGTTTCCCAGTGCCTTCTCTGGAGTCAGGATTAGGTTTGGGTTCCGTATCGGCGGGTTGTTCCTGTCCCTCCGAGTCTTTGTTCCCCTGAGACCCCTGAGACACTAATGGGTTTTTCCCAGTGCCTTTAGCAGAGTCAGTGAAGGTGATATCCCTATCAGCGGGTTGTTTGGTTCCCTCTGAGTCTTTGGGATCATTTAGTGTGCCCTCAGACAAAGGCTTTGATTTGCTAATGTCATCACTGGGCAAAGTGGAAGGCGCTCCCCTACCAGCAGGTTGTATGTTTCCCTCTGGATCTTAGGGAGTAGTAGTTTGGACCAAGGGCACTGATTGTGATTTATCAGTGTCCTTCGTTGTCCCTTGGGTGGATGTTTCTTGGTCTCCAGTGGGTGGCAAGGCAGTCTTGGGTTTTCTTTGCCTTTTGGCCAATGTTCCTGAAGCCTCAGGGCCCTGAGACTTAGGTTTGGTCTTAGTCCCAGTCTGAGACTTCCCCTTTCTCTTTTTAGGAGCAGGGGTTGTTTACATATGGGCCGTCAATTCAATATTAGTGACAAGGGATGGGTCCTTTTGAAAATTTGATTGACTCAGGATGCCAAGTAAAGCACAATATTTTTCTTCCTGAGGATAATTGGAGCCCAGTAACACTTGTAAAGCACAAGAGACAAACCTAGGATACGAAACGTATTTCGTCCTAGTTTTGCTCTGGAGCTTGGTTACGAGATCACTGTAAATGATCTCCCCGATGTCGACAATGACCTCATTCATCAAGCAGTATGCCATCATCAACTGAATAGAGTTAAATTGTTCAGTGGATGAGTGGTTCCCGCCGAGGACCTGAATCACAAAAGTGAATAGGATCCTCCAAGCCACGGGAAATGAACTCTTGGTGACTGGGGTATTGTCCAAAAAAGTTGGATCTAAAATGATTTGTTTTAACCCATCCTTCACTGTGGAGGGTTCAGGATGGGTGACATAAACTCCCTTGTTGTAGTCTAACCCTGTTGAGGTGCAAAATGTTTTATAATCCAGGGTGAATTGTTGTCCCCCGTTAAGACTGAACCTGATGAGATATTCCCTGAGTGGTCTAAGGTTGTTCTCATCAGTAGGGGGTGTCAGGTCAAAGGCCTTAGTTGTAGCCCAAAACTCCCTGAGGAGGTTTTGGTACAGAATAGAGGGACACTGAACAAAGGCAGTTTTCAGTGGGCAGTTTTACAAAAATTTCATAATGTCCTTATAGGCTGGGACAATTTGAGGATATTCAAAGTTTCCTATAACATTATTTGTTTTAAATTCAACATTGTTAAGATCACCTGCCCACTGTGAAGCAAACTGAAGAGATTGTGTTCTTGCCATTTCCATTAAAAAAGTTTTAGGGTTTTGAGAAGAATAACTTGACAAGAACAATCAAAGGTTTTTGAATCTCTTTAGTTGTGATGAAAAACTTTTGTAAAGGTTTACAGAGAAGATTTTTCAGAAAAAGGATTTGAAGAACACAAAGATTTCTGGGTTTGAAAAGAGATTTTGACAGAGTTTTGTTAGCAGAAATCTTTTGTGTGTGTTATAAGGATTTTGTGAGGGTATTTATAGTGTGTTTATAGGGGTAGTTTATGCATATTTTTGGATTTGTAAAGTCGGTTTTTAAAAACGTTTGAATTTCCACATTTGATGCCACCTTCCACTACCCGCAGTAAAATCCTGTTTTTCAAGGGAACAGTTGCAGTGCACAGTAAAAGTGCAATTTGCAGTAATAAAATATCCTTGGGATATTTCATGTGAGGAGAGGCATTTAATGCCAAGTGGGGTGAGGTAAGTATTTAAGGGACCCTTGACATGGATGACAGTAAGACAAAGAGACATATATTCCTTTATTAAATTGGTATGTTTACCAACCTAGGACATTTAAGTAACTAATACTTGGTGCATTTAGTTACTCATTCAATGTTCAATATCTATAGTCAGGGTCCCTAAATGAGTCTTACTCATTCAGTGAGAGGTTGTTTTGTGGGTTTCGTTCAGGGAGGAGGAACCATTTCAGAGAACTTACTGAGATTGGTTTTCAGATGCCTGACTTTCAATGTCAAGCATTCCCAATTCAGCTTTCAGTCTCCTGAAGGTAGGTTCATCCAAGGGTTTGGTGAAGATATCAGCCAGTTGATATTTAGTAGGGATGAAATGGAGTTCTATGTCTCCTTTCATTATGTGGTCCCTGATGAAGTGATATCTGATATCAATGTGTTTGGTTCTTTGATGAAGGACGGGGTTGTTAGAGATTGCAATTGCACTGGTGTTGTCACAGAAGATGGGTACCATTTTGTAATGGATGTCATAGTCACTGAGTTGACTTTTCATCCATAAAACATTGGCACAACATCCTGCAGCAGCCACATACTCAGCTTCAGCTGAAGACATAGCCACTGATTGTTGCTTTTTAGCACTCTAACAAACCAGTTTACCTCCAAGGAATTGACAGGACCCTGAGGTACTTTTTCTGTCCATGTTGCAGCCAGCATAATCAGAATCAGAGTAACCTTTGAGATCAAACCCTGAGCACTTTGGATAATAGAGTCCAAGGCTTGGGGTTCCCTTCACGTACTTGAGTATTCTTTTGGCTGAAGTGAAGTGGGATTCTTTGGGATTGGACTGATATCTTGCTATTAGACAAACTGAGAATTGTATATCTGGTCGGGAAGCAGTAAGATACATCAGTGAGCCAACAATCCCTCTGAAATGGGTTTGATTGACTGATTTTCCAGTGAGATCAGGTCCAAGGTTGTTAGGAGGGACCGTTGGTGTTTTCACTGAAGCACAACCAGATATCTCATATTTCTTCAAGAGATTCCTTGTGTATTTCTCTTGACTGATGGAGATTCCTTTATCAGTTTTCCTGATTTGTAGTCCAAGGAAGTATGTGAGTTCACCCATCATGCTCATTTCAAACTTCTTTGTCATCAGTTTTTCAAACTGTTTGCAAAGAGTGTAGTTTGTTGAGCCAAGGATGATGTCATCTACATATACTTGGACTAGTATCATATCTTGTTTTGTCCTGTAGATAAACAATGTGTTGTCTATCTTTCCTCTGACAAACTTGTTTTGTATCAGGAAGGCTGAGAGAGTTTCATACCATGCCCTGGGAGGTTGTTTCAGTCCATAAAGGGCTTTATCAAGCTTGCAGACATAGTCAGGGAATTCACTACTCTCAAAGTCTGGAGGTTGCTGAACATACACATCTTCCTTGAGTTCACCATTCAAGAATGCACTTTTTACATCCATTTGGTAAACTTTGAAGTTCATGTAGGTAGCAAATGCAAGGAAGATCCTGATGGCTTACATTCTAGCAACAGGAGCAAATGTCTCATCATATTCAATGCCTTCTAGTTGACTGTAACCTTTGGCTACAAGTCTGGCTTTGTTTTTAATGACAGTGCCGTTTTCATTAGTTTTGTTCCTGAAAACCCACTTCATTCCTATAACTATGACATCCTAAGGACATTTGATCAAGGTCATGACCTTGTTTTTATCAAACTGTTGAAGTTCTTCTTGCATGGCCTGAACCCAGCTTGGGTATTTTAGAGCCTCAGTGACACTTTTGGGTTCTATATCTGATAGGTAATCAGCATATAGACATTCATTGGCTGAAGCTGTAGTTAACTTAGCAGCCATGCTTCTAGTGAGCATGCCCTCAGTGGGTTCACCAATGATGTTTACAAGCTCAATGTCCTGAGATTTTTTCCACTTACTTTGTGGTCTAGGATCTGAGCTTGAGGAGGTCACTGGAGACTCAGGAGTGAGTTCTGGTGCCTGAGCCACAGAATCATTAAGAACATCTGTTGAGATGTCTTGTTCAGGTTAGGTTTCATGAATCACAGGTTCCTGATCATTTGGATCAGTGTTGCCTATCCCAGTAGGGACTGATTGATTATCAATGAGTTCACTGATAGTTGGTTGTGACAGGTTGTGAGGCAAGACATAATATGAGATGTCAGCATCAGCTTGGTATGAGGAATTGATTTCAGTGTAATACTCATTAGGAGAATATCTTGATGAGTTATCAATTCCTATTTCCTCCACTGAGGTGTTGGTGAACCTGATGCTTTCTACACTTTCATCAAAGGTGACATGAAAGGTTTCCTCAACTTGTTGTCTCCTTGTGTTAAATACCCTGAAGGCTTTGGAGATCAGTGAGTAACCTAGAAAGTATCCATCATCAGCTTTAGCATCAAATTTGCCTAGATGATCCTTGTGGTTATGAATAAACACAGGACATCCAAACACATGAAAGTAGCTGATGTCAGGGAGTCTACCTTTGAATATCTCATATGGGCTTTTGTTATGTCTTTTGACAATGATTGACCTGTTTTGAGTGTAACAGGCTGTCTTGACTGCTTCAGTCCAGAAATGCTTTGAGAGGGCTGAGCCATTTAACATGGTTCTTGCAGCCTCAATGAGAGTTCTGTTTTTCCTTTCAGCCACCCCATTTTGTTCAGGGGTGTAGGGAGATGAAAAGTTTTGGGAGATTCCCTTTTCATCACAGAAACTCTCAAGCTCATCATTTCTGAACTCAGTACCATTGTCAGTCCTGATTTGTTTTACAGTAATGTCATTTTGGTTTTCAATGTTCCTGATGAATGACATTATAGTATCAGCTGCCTGACTCTTTTTGGAAAGAAAGTATACCCAAGTGTATCTTGAAAAGTCATCAACAATGACAAGTGTATACTTCTCATACTGGATTGATCTAGGACTGACTGGTCCTAAGAGATCCATATGCAAGAGGTGAAGGCAGCTTTTGATGGAGAAATTTTGTTTTGTTTTGAAAGATGCTCTTTGATGTTTGCCTTTCTCACAGACTGAGCATGGTTTATCTTTTGCAAAAACCAGTGATGGTAAGCCAAGGACCTTGTTTTGTTTTGCCAGGTTGTTGATGTTTTTGAAGTTTAAGTGAGAGAGTCTCTTGTGCCACAACCAGTTGATAGTCTCAGTGGCTTTGGCAAAGAGACAGGTTCTATCTTGAGAAAGAGTAGACATGTCTAAGACATAAACATCATCTCTTTTAGGAGCTATCAAAACAACTTCTTTGTTGGCATTGAAAATGGTACCTTGTTTGTCATTGAATTGCACAATGTACTTAGCATCACATAGTTGACTGACACTGATGAGATTGTATTTGAGACCATTGACATAAGCTATTCTAGAGAAAACTATTCCATTGCAGTTTACTGAACCATAACCTTCAGTGGGACATAATGAGTTTTCACCAAATACTACTTTGGGTCCTGGTTCCTTTACATACTTGTGCAGATACTCCTTCACACCAGTCATGCTTCTTGAGCATCCACTATCTAGATGCCAAATAGGCTCCCTGGCGTGTCTCTGCATAAGTAGTAAACTGGATTAGTTTCTCTTAGTGACCCACTTACTAGTGGGCTTGGGTCTCAAGGTCTCTTTGAATTTGGCAATCGACTCATGGTCAGTGGTTGAGTGCATTGTGCTACCACATGTTTTGCATTTAGAGACTGAGGATGACTCAGTGATTTTGGGTTGCTTGGAACTTCTCCTTGCATGGATGACACTGTCATGCTGGGATGTCTTATGAGCTGGATTTCCGCAAATATCACAGCATGTGTTCATAAGACAATCATCAGGGTGATGATCATTAAACCCACAGTGTGGACAAGGAGGAAAGGGTTTTGCTCTAAATTTTTGAGCAGACTTGGAGGTTGAAGCATACTGATGACCAACTTTGGTATAGTTTGCTTCACTGAGTGAACTTACATATTGTAAGTGATCAGAAGTTCTGTGATCATCCTTTTTACAGATCATACAAAAAAGGATTCTATAACAGTTGTCAGTGGTATGACTTGTATAGTGGCATAAATCACACTTTTGCTTGGATTTGGGGTTTGACTTGGACTTTGAGGAACTAGAGGAAGCTGACTTTGTCTCCTTGATTGATTCAGGGACTTTTTCAATGGATTCCATCTTTTCAGTTAGCTTCGTCACAAGTTCAGTCAGTTGCTAAATTTGGTCAGCTTCAGTGGGAGTCAAGGATGTAGAAGTCTCAGTGGGAGTAGACTCTTGTTGAGTTGGTTTTGTTGGCCTTTTCAGGATGGTTCTACCAAGTCCAGTCCTTTGCTTTGGTGAATGAGGATTGAATTTCCTTGGAGTAAGCTCAGAGCTTGGTGCAGCACCCTGAAGAGGTTTCAGGGGTGGAAGCGTTGCATTAGACTCTGCTTCAGACTCAATGTGTTTAGTACTACTGGGCACATCAGGGAGTCCAAGCATGCTCTTAAGATCTTGACTCTCAGGCTCTAGAATTCTTCCAGAATCGAAATTAAGAAGCTTACTATCAGGATTAACCCGATCAATCCAATCACTGGACTTGGGACTAGTCAACATACTGGTAATCATACCACCAGACACAAATGGCTTAGGACCCTGGTCTTTGTTGAGAGAGTCAGGAAGATGATCTTCACCTAAGACTCTCTTTTTGCTACTGGGGGCTCCACAACATCAAAGACCCTGGGATTCTTAGCAGTCCAACTATCAAGAATATCTTGAACCTTTTTGAGTTCGTCTTGAAGAGCCTGATTTCTTTTAACTAGTTCAGAGTTTTGAATTTGCAAAGTGACAGCCTCAAGCTTAGCTTGTTTTAAAAGAAGCAATTCATCCCTACACTTGTTTAATTCAAAACTTAGCTTGTTGTATTTTGAAAAAAGATTCAGTCTTTGCTCTTCTACGAACATAAGGTCAACATTAAGATATTTCATGTAAGATTTCCAATCAGAGTCATCATCCATAGAAAGTAAAATATTTACCTTCTTCATTGTGATATTGACTCATTCTCCATTCCTGGCATGATTCTTTCCAACAGCTAGCTTCTCCTCTTCTGAGAGGGCCATCAGTGCACTGACATCCACCATTTCGTCATCTGATGACACTGGCTCTTCATCCCAGTCGAAGGTTTCAGCAACAAGGCCTTTGTTTTTACCCTGCACAGATTGAACACTTTTTGTTGTTTCTGAGGGACTGGCCTCAAGCAATCCAAGCTTAGCTTTGACTTTCTTATACTTAGCTTCAAAATCAACAGTTTTGTTTTGATCAGATTTGTTTTGAAAGTTTTGATGAGACTGATAGATTTTTGGTTGAAATTTGCTAAATCTTGAGGACTGATTTGACCCTGATGGTTTATAAGAGGGTTCAAAAATTGTTTTTGAAAAACAGTCTTTTGCAAAATGACCTCTTTTGTGACACTTAAAGCATTCAGTCTCCTCATTTGCTTTAGCATTTGAAAAACCTTTGTTTCTTTTTATAAACCTTCGAGAGTTAGCAAGGAGTGCCCTTTCCTGAAATTCAGTGTTCAGGTCATTTAGGTACTCGTCACTTGATCTCTCATCAGGCTCATCATCTGAATTTTCTTGAAAATCTTGAACAACATTGTTAGAATAGAAAGCAGTTGATATTGATGATGAGGTGGTGGTCAGGGACTTCTTGACTTCCTGAGACTTCTTTAAGTCAGGGTATCGTCTGTTGATGAGGTTTTCCTCATAGACAAATTTCCCATAAATTTCAGGAAGCTCAAGATTCTGGATATGATTAGCATTCCTAAGTCCCTGATAGAAATTCAACCACTTCTCAGGGAGACTATTGACAAAGCCAACATTGATTTCATGTTTGGACAACTTAACACCATCATTTGACAGTTCATTTAAAAGAGTTTTGTAACAGGTGTAAGTTTGAGACAGAGTTTCTGAGTCCTTTGCCCTGAAGGTATTATACTCAAGTTTCAGGTCCATAATCCTGTTTTCCTTGGTATCAGAAGGACCTTCATGACTATGAACTAGGTCATCCCAAGTTTGTTTGGCCGTACTACAGCTTATAACTGACTCCATAATATCGTCAGGAAGACAAGATATTATGATACTTTTGAGCCTTTGGTCCTGGTTGACCACTCTTCTCTCATCCTGAGTCCACTGAGCTTCAGGTTTAGGCAAACCTTCAACAGTCTTTGGGATAAATGGACCTTCATTTATACACTTGATATAATAAGGTTCCATCCCAATCAAATAGCAAAGCATACGCTTTTTCCTTTTGTTGAATTTTCCAACTTCAAGTCTGGGGGAAACAGCTGAATAAGCTCCACCCTTTTTATCGACTAGTTGGGGTACATCAATTTCAGCCATTTTAAAGATCCTGATTTAAAAACGTTTAGAGCGGCTTAAAAACAGTTTTATAACCAGCCTTGCTCTGATACCACTTGTTGTTCCCTATTCACTATAGTATAAAAATAGTTTAAGTAAAGTAAACAAAATTAATAGTGGATCAATGACTGAAAAGATATAAATAAAACACAAGAGTAATTTTCAACGTCATATTCTTATTAGAAATGAATCAGAAGAATACGTTACCCTAGTACTTGCGGAACAGTACTAGGGATTGAAATGACAAAGTGTTTGCTACTCCTCTCTAAGCTCAGGCTAAGTCTGAGCACAACTACAAGTACCCACTGAGCTATCTCAGGGATTAAGTTGTATTTGGAGGAGTGAAAGATGGCTTGCGTGTATGTGTGTTTTTATAATTCACAAGCTTAACCTTTCACTCCATCTCTTATGCTATTTATACAAGTATGAGTTTTAACTCTTTCCTAAGTGACAAACTGACAATTTTGCAGAAGAAAATACTAATGTATTTTGTCTCTGTTTACAAAGACTATATTAGGTAAAGGGACCAAGTCACTTTCTTCATGTCAGTACTGATGCTGAGCCTTTTAGGGAAGGTTGACTTCTTGAAGATAAGTACTCCGTTTATCGCTTCAAGCATAACTGTTTTGTCCCGCCCATTCTTCAGTCTTCATAGTCTTCAGTCTTCAGTTTGTCTTCAGTGTTTGTAGTTGGATAGGAGTTTGAGGGATTCAGTAAGTTATTGTCATCACTTACCGAATCCACCATCTTCTTCTTGACTCAGTCTTCACCCTTTAAGTTCCGCCTTACTGAGTGGAGAGACTTCTTCTATGTCTCTTACTGAGCGTCCTGAAGATGGCTCACTGAGAGACTATGCACTCAATGACCTGTTAGTGTTTAACGGTCTAAGCACTTAGGTTATTTTCTATTCAAATCCTAGATTAAGGGGTTTGGATATTTACTGAACCCAACAACTTTGGATCATAGATACCCAACAAGATACATTGTACCTAGTCAATGGGTCATGGGTCTTGGGTCATGTGTCATGGACTTTGGGTCAGGATCATGAATAATACCCAACATGATTTCATGCATGATGTCATGCAATGGGTCATGAGTTATGGATTTAAGCTACATGGGTATAACATGTTTTAATACATGGGTATAACATGATTTCATGCATGATGTCATGCAATGGGTATAACATGATTTAAGCTACATGGGATTTAAGCTACATGGGTATAACATGTTTTACCCAATCTATTACATGTTTTAATACAACACATTTTTATTATAACATATATGTAAATAACCAAATGTTATTATTTTGAAAAACAACATATATTCTTAGAATTATACTTATGATAACTTTATATTTGTTATCAAAAAAACTTAACGAGATCGCTAAATATAAACAAACGTTTTTATAGTTTATTTGTATTAACAATCTCCCCTTTTTGTTGATGGAAAAACATAAAGTTATAGTGAGTAAAACTTAAGATTAGATGTAGGTTTTGAAAATGTATGTAAGTTTTACTCTCTTCTCCTCTCTTTTTTCGAAACAAAAAGAGAGTCAAGAAAGAAAAAAAACGGTGGAAAAAAAATGTTCCACAAAGCAATAACTCCCCCTTGACGGTATCTCCCCCTAGAATAGGGCGTCAAGTGAGATGTAAAAAGATACCTAAAAAAAGTGTTAGTGATAACATATAATAGAACCATGTAGAAGACGAGAGAAAAGAAATAAGACCAAGGTACGTAAACAAGTCCTTGTAATAAAACCATCAACATGTAGTGGTATATATGCCACATACAAGTGTAAAAATAAGAACAAGGGTTTGTTCTCTATAAAGACCCAAAAAGAAAAATCAAATAGAAGAAAAACATTATTATCGGTTTTTCCATGCTTGCATAGGGTCTAATGGTGAAAGTTTTGGTGAGCGATAATGTAAATGCGATCAAGAATGTGGCTAAGAATAAATCGCATTTCGTCCCTAATTTCTAGTGCGAGATCCCGAGTACATTGGAAATGTTCGCAAAAGATATGGTGAGGGAGAGGTGGTTGGATGTCATCCATCCAAGTTTGTTCATTGGATTGCGCATTAGGTGGTGGGAATGTTGGTAAAGATGGATCTATGTCGATGATCTCAGGGATTGGTGGTGGTAGATAAACTAGGTGTTCTTGTAATGTGATGGGTGGTTGAAGTGGTAGATTTTCAAGTTCATTGAGAAGAGTATTTAGAGATGTAGGAGGTGTAGAGAAAAACTAGCTTTTTTGGATTTACATTTGAGACTAGAGGTGGTGTGGACTTTGATGGTTGAGTTGGAGCGGGTGGTGGACTAGAAAACGGTAGTGGAGAGGTTGTTGGAGTCCTAAGTAGTTTCGCTAGAGTGGTTTGTGAGTCAATTTGAGACTCGGTTTGAGAATGTCGTGATGGTTTTGAGGAGATGGTGGTGGAGCTACATTGTAGTCGGATGGTGGTGAGAGAGTAGTTGGCGATGAGTTGTTTGACAAAGGTTTCACAAAGCAACATGGTCGGACACTAATCCGAGCGGTTTTCCTAGCTTTAGATGGTGGTGGTATTACGGAAGGTGGTAGGATAAAGTTGAGGATATTTTGGAAAGGGTTGTGTTCACTAGGAAGGTCATCATTGTTTTGAGATCTTTTGGAAGTTATGATGAGATGTGTTTGTGAGGTTGAAGGTGATGGAGATGCAAGCATTTTGGAACCTTATTTATAGGAGAAATGATGCATTGCAATGAATGCTAAAACCACAAAAATGAGCCATAATCTAATGATTAGATATGAATTTAAAGCAAGTGATCATGAGAGCACAAACATTAAGTTAAATACTCAGTATGTGATAAAATAAAATGTTGAAATTTGAAATTTCAAGCAAAAAGATTAAAAAGAGGGTTTAAAACAACCTTCTGTTCACCGGTTCCCACGGATCCATCTCAAAAGGGATTCGTCCTGCGTTAATGCAGAGATCCGGGTATCTAGTGTTATTAGGCAGAAAAAAAATCGTGTAGAAAACCATGTGGAGTTGCGGTTATCTCGACTCTTTAAAAGAAAAGAGAAACACATAAGTGAAAAATACGTATGTATATGTATACGTGAGATAACCCAAAGACTCCTTAATTCATTGTTTCTTCGGTTGAATGTACCCGACAATACATATTGATTATGTATTCCCTTTAGCATTCAATAGACACATGGCATGCAATGAAAAAGTTTTTACTTTGTATTAACGATGAAAAGAAAAAAATGTTTATCCTAGACGTGAGAGTTCTTTTAAGACAAAATGAAACGGGGAGAAAATTTTGAAAAAAAATATTTTGAAGAATTTCTTGAAGAAAAATACTTTTTAGTATTATAAGAAATAAATCCCCATATTGTTTGTGAATCGTGAGAAATAGAATTCCTAAACTCAGGAGAAGAAGAAAAACACAATTTTACGTACCTTGTAGAGAATGAAAGGATTCAAGATGATTGTTCCATAAGACCAAGACCTAGACGGAGTAAGTTGAATTGCTCGCACTTCAATGGTTTGGTGAGGATGTCGGGTATGTTGTCTTCGGATGACACTTTCTCAATAGACGTGTTCCCTTTTTGAACATTATCTCTTAAGAAGTGATGACGAATCTCTATGTGTTTGGTAAGAGAATGCAACACCAGATTTTTGCTAAGATCTATAGCGCCCTTGTTGTCGCAGAGAATAGCAATGCCACTTAGATGGATGTCGTAGTCAACTAACGCTTGTTTCATCCATAGTGATTGTTGGCTTGCTTTGCTAGCAAAGACATATTCGGCTTCGGTTGTCGAGATGGCTAATGCCGTTTGCTTCTTTGAAAACCAAGATGTTAAGCAACACCCCATAAAGGTGCAAACACCACTTGTACTTTTACGATCAACGTAATCACCTGCATGGTCAGAATCTGCATATACAATAGTTTCTTCCCCCGTCCATTTAGGATACTATAATCCTAATTGAGTTGTACCTTTAATATATCCAAAGATTCTTTTGACGACTTCTAGGTGTAAAGTTTTAGGGTCTTCTTGGAACCTAGCACAAAGACATACGCTAAACATGATATCCGGCCGATTAGCCGTGAGGTAGAGAAGATTACCAATCATGCCATGATACTTGGTGTTGTCAATGGATTCATCGTCTTTATCTTTGGTGAGTTTGGTTGTTGGGAATTCTACAAGATAAGAATTCTGCTGAAGATACTGCTGACGGATTTTGCTGAAGTGCTGGATTCTGCTGAAGAAGTGATTCTGCGGAAGTAGTAAAACCGCGTAGTTTGTTTCTGCGGATATAGATATTCCGCGTATTTTATAGTTAGTTAGGATATGCATGAACTTTATTAGGAAGTGATAATGTATATCTCTTTTAGTTTTATGATTATACGTTTCTTGTGAAACGGTTTAGGGTTCCTTGTCTATAAAAGGAACACATTAGTATGTATGATGTACGGGTTTTGAAAAACAAGTTTTAGTATTATTAAAAGATCCATAGAGGATCAAAGTATTCTTAGTAATCTGTGTTCTTACTTGTGTTTGATTTCCGCTTTAGAATACAAGTAATAGAGACTTTCTATTAGTGTGTTTGTGATTACATAAACATAACTAACGATTCACGAGCGCTCAAAGATCTATCAAGGTCTAAGGTTCAACAAGTGGTATCAGAGCCTCGAGAGAGTCTCTGTGATACTAAGAAAATTCTTTTCTTTACACCCTCACAACCAAAACAACCTAAACAACCATAACAATGCCTGGGTCAGATGATGGAATAGAAGCTACTCACAATCAAAACACCACGTCTTTGCAACAACTCAATCTCACAAACAGCAATGCAAAGTTCCCATACCTCAAGAAGGAGGAGTATGGATTGTGGGCTATGAAGATGCATAATTGGATCTCCAATATTGATTGGAATCTTTGGGAAGTTGTTCGTAAGGGTAACAGTTTGAAGAAGTGCGTCGAAGATGCTGATGGTGTTATTACCATCGTTGGTCCCAAAACTGCTGAAGAGATTCTGGATGTTCATAGAGAGAATAAAGTTCGAATTATTCTCCTTCAGGCTATACCAGATGATCACATGGGTGACTTTCACTACATGGAGGATGCTAAGGACATCTGGATGGCAATCAAGGCTAGGTTTGGTGGGAATGATGAGTCAAAGAGGATGAGGAAATCAATGCTGAAACAACAGTTTCAAGAATTCCAAATCTCTGAGGAAGAAGGTATCCACAAGGGATATGACAGGTTTGATAGGATTTTGAGTCAATTGAATCAGATGAAGGCCAGGCCAGACAATGAGGATTGCAATTCAAAGTTCCTACGATCTTTACCTCCATCTTGGTTGCAAGTAAGCATTGCACTCAAAGCAAAAGGTGGGTTGGATTTGGTCACTTTTGATGATCTCTACAACAGACTTAAAACTCTTGAGCCTGATGTCAGAAGTCCCTTCGTTCATCTACTCCCACTCACTCAGCTTTTGTTAGCACCTCCTCCCATAAGATGACCTATGCTCCAAGCCCAATTTCCTCAGCATCATCATCCTACATCACCACCACATCAAATTCTCAACCTAAATCCAGTGGTGTACTGGAATGTAAGATATTAGTTTTCACATACACATCAAACCATAACACAAAGTGGCGTATAGATGGAATTCTAGAGAGAGAAAGTTAGAGGTTTAGGGAACTTAGTGAGAGAAAGTGAAAGATATTATTATGAGCTCCAACTCTCTACCTTGGAAGGTAGAGAGTATTTATAGTCTTACATAAATCGCCACACATCGGGCTGTGGATCAGGCATACAGTGGGTAAAGACCCGTCCGTCCTCCACGGTGTTACTTAACTAATTACTACTTAACTTAAAATAACTACGACTACGAGCTTTCTAACGATTACATATACTTGAGGTGACCGACTTTTTAATACCTGGAATTTCTAATTCCTAACAATCTCCCCCTAAAGGAGGTCACCTCAATCATGTACCAAAATTACATTGAATACAAATAGATATTACATTAAAAAAATTGTTCTTGCATTCTTGATGTAGTCCTTTGTTCCTAAGCTTGTAGTCATTGATTCTTCACATTGCATGTTTGGTTACTTCAAGTGGAGGTCTTTTACTGATCCACGTGATAGTAAATTTGAGCCAGCTATAGAGATCATCAGCAACCAAAGATCTCTGTGACATCCATTGTGGTGTTGGTATTATGTGATGTTGTGACATTCGGACCGACATGCTCACATTCTGGATCATGATATCTTCTCATTAGAGTAGCGGAAGCTTTTGTTGAATCATGATATTGGCAGCAGCGTAGCAGAAGCATGGAGTGAAAATATCAGAGTCATTGATGCACTAATCATGATTTCTTTAGAGATGAATGTGTTAAGTGAGCATGCGGCTATGGATTGACAGATTCATTCTGATCAGCTGCAAACGTCGGGTGTACCTGCATACAACAGTTAGCAATAAATTGCACGAAAGTGTCTTTGATCACTTTCGTTGAATTGAGGTACATGGCCCACGGTTCCCCGTTGATCAGTACATGTACTGCCTGTGATCAGGTATAATTCCGAAGAATTTCCTTGACAGGGTTTCGCAGCTGCTCTAGCTGTTCTCAAACCGGAACTTTTCAAAGACGACAACACGGAGTGAGTGAACCAGCGAAGTTAAGTCCACTGATTGATGAAAAGAGATTTGAAAAACAATCGTGTATTGCTCAATAGAAATTGTTTTTGCAATACAACGAAGGTTTTATTGAAAATCAATTATCAATCATAAAAACACCTTTTGGTTTGAAAAATTAGTACACGGTCGATGTGCTAAAGAAAAGAGTTATTAAACACAAAGACCGGTTTTTCAAAGGTATCCGTCAATCCATAACCTGAACCAGGATTGATTCAAAAGATTGAACCTCCCCATTGTTTCTGTTCAGTTGTCACATGGTTGATCTATATAAGAGATCTCACATGCCACCTACCAGGAGCTTGTTTGATGTTGGCTCCAGAAGGCTTTCCATCTTCATAGTGAATATGTATACACATCACTCAGATGTTCTGGCAATACCACAAGGATAATGCGTAGGACTCAAGATATAATCTCTCTTTCCTCATTGTGTGAAACAGAGAGTCTTCATTGAAAGTGTCATAATGAGATTTATTGATGATCTCGTGGCTCTAGACTCAATTTATGCATATTTGGATCCTGTACCGGAGACTAGGGAGAGGGTCTCCTTCTTCAATATCAACCATCTCTAAGAGAAAGTCGATAGATAATGTCGGTTCCCCGTGAGAATGAAACAAGTCCTTTTAAGAGGAACTTGAGTGGTTTGGAAAGTTGAAGTGCAGTGCGTCACTGGGTCCATGGCGTCTTGTCTTCAATACCGATGTTACCATCAGTAGCATATGAATTGAACCCGGTTTCTGCCCTAAAGTTGAATAAATGGAGGGCTATTTGTTTTCACCCTTTTCTCATTCAATTCTTTTTAATTCTTCAACCCCTTCAGTGCTTACCAAGACTTCATAGCAAGAAGCTTGTTGGGTTTGTTCCAGTACTTGCTCTATTTCAGTCCGCACTCTTCCCATATCTCACTTTTCTCCTTTTATCATCATACCTAAGGACTTCTACACTAACTAGTGGATTGTCCCTGGGTAGATCCCTCCGGTTCTGGCGGATCATGGGAACACATACCTAACCTTATCATCCTTATATCACCGTACATAAAGTAAAGTTGGTCGGTCAATTTGGTATTGTTCATCTGCCATTGGAACCAATTGAAAACCATTTGAAAATCAATCCAGATACTTGTGATATATTATCAAAACATTTTGTACCTGAATTGTTTTTGATATTTTTAGAATACGTGCTCCCCCTCAACATGTGCATCAAATGTTTGAAATCGTTTTGCACACGGAGGCAAGAGGAAGAATTTACTTCTTTGATTACCATTTTCTAAAAGATATCAACATCACTTCCCTGATCAAATCAAGAAGATAAAGCATTTCCGGGAAGGATGAGGTTTCCATAAATTTGCTCCCCCTCAATATGTGCCTCGAGATTAGAAAAGAGTTTTGCACATACTAGAGGGAACCTGCACATTGGGATAAATGATCACGTTTCAAATCATAGGTTTAAGATAGATGCTCCCCCTCAACATGTGCATTGAAAAATTGAAATCGTTTGTCACATGTGGGAAGGACAGCATGTACATCCTTATAAAACCATTTACCGAATTATCAGTTTAAATCCAACATTCTCCCCCGATCACAATTATCAAATCATTTGAGATTTGTGATCTCTTATAGATTTAAATTGATTTTGAAGACTTTTAAGGGGAATTGTGACTTGATTATGAAAGCGTTTTAACTGATAAGGATCGGATTTTAAGACTTTAAACTCCATTGATAAAACATGCATGATTATCTTTTGAAAACATTTTAATGCCAAATAACTTTTTAATTTAAATGAAATCATTCTCCCCCTCAATCAATGACATAGGTTGTTGATTGAGAGATAGAGATTTTGACAAATAAGTCCTGATGATTATCAACAATAGAGACCGAGTTATTTTTCAAAGCAGTTTGTTTTCAGCAGATAAATGATTATAGAATCAGAGCATGGAATTTGAAAACATGGTAAAACATGGCTCTGTTCTTTCTTTTAAAACCGGGTTATTGCCTGAAAAATGACAATAAACCATTGTTTCTCTTTCTCCCAAAAATATTTTTTTGATTTTTTGATTTTTTTTTTTTTTTTTTTTTTTTTTTTTTTTTTTTTTAATAAAAATTCGAACAATATCTAAAGTCCCGTGTCATTCTTTGAATGACAGCACAAAGACCGTAGATATAATCGAATCGAGAAGAAACATGACAGAATGACAATATTTTTTTGAAGATTTTTCGAATTTTTCAAATTTTTATGGATTTTGAAAGTTTTATATTTTTCTATTTGATTTTTGAAGGTTTTATAATTTTGTATTTTGTTTTTCAAATAAATATTTACAAGAGATAGATGAAGATAGACCTTTACTCCTCGTCTTCCTCCTGAAGACGTTTGAGAGTTTCTGGTTGAAGGCTTTTCAAACCAAGTCGTGGAAGAATAAACTCAAAACGTTCTCTTGGAAGAGCTTTGGTGAAGATGTCTGCTAACTGATATTCAGACCTTACAAAATATAGTTCCACCACACCTTTTTCCACTTGTTCCCTGATGAAATGATGTCGAATGTCGATATGCTTTGCTCTTGAGTGTTGAACGTTGTTGCATGAGAGAGCAATAGCACTTTTATTATCACAGTACAGAGGGATTTTGTTGAATTCAAAGCCATAGTCAGATAATTGAGATCTCATCAATAAGATTTGAGCACAACAAGATGACATGGCTATGTATTCAGCCTCTGTAGAGGAAATAGAAGTACTCATTTGCTTCTTTGAAGACCAGCTCACAAGCTTATCACCCAAAAACTGAGCACCTCCTGACGTACTTCGACGAGTATCTTGACACCCTGCATGATCTGCATCTGCATATGCTGTTAGTGACATACCGGTGTCTTTTGGGTACCAAAGTCCCATATTGATGGTTCCTTGGAGATACCGAAAGACCCGTTTAACCGCTTCAAGGTGCTTTTTAGTAGGCTTAGCCTGGTATCTAGCACACATGCAAACAGCGAACAAGATGTCTGGTCTACTAGCTGTGAGGTACATCAGGGATCCAATCATACTACGATATTTTGTTTGGTCAATCATGATCCCTGAGAGGTCCTTATCTAGTTTGGTTCGGTCAATCATGGGGGTGTCAACAGGGTCACTTGAATCAAATCCAAATTTCTTTAAAATCTCTGTTGCATATTTAGATTGATTTATGAAAATGCCTCCGGGACTTTGTGAAATTTGTAATCCCAAGAAAAATGACATTTGTCCCATCATTGAAATTTGAAACTTTGAACTCATTTCATTTGAAAAACGATCACATTCCATTGGGTCAGTCGAGGCAAAAATAATATCATCAACATAAATTTGAACATGAATTAAATGTTTGCCTGACTTCCTGGTGAACAATGTAGGATCAACTGCTCCTTTGATGAATCCGGTTGATAGAAGAAACTTTGACAGTGTATCATACCATGCCCTTGGAGCTTGCTTTAAACCGTAAAGAGCCTTCTTCAAACGATAAACGTGAGTAGGATGCTCTTGATTCACAAATCCTTCAGGTTGGCTGACGTAGACGACTTCTTTAAGATCTCCGTTCAGAAATGCCGTCTTCACATCCATCTGATAGACTACCATGTTCTTACTAGCAGCATTAGCCAGAAAGATTCTGATTGCCTCGATTCGAGCAACTGGAGCAAAAGATTCTTCAAAGTCTATACCCTCCTCTTGACGATATCCTTTAGCAACTAATCGAGCCTTGTTCTTCAACACATCACCATGCTCATCAAGTTTCACTTTGAAGATCCATTTAAGAGCAATAATCATAGCCCAGTCTGGAGCAGGTACTAACTCCCATACATCAAGTCGATCAAACTCATGAATTTCATCTTGCATGGCATTGAACCAGCTATCTTCATTCATGGCGGTTTTAACATCTTTTGGTTCGATCTTAGATAGTACGGAGTTGAAGAAACACCATAAGGCATCGGTTGCAAGTTGTTTCCGGGTTGATACAGGATGAGAGGGATTTCCAATGATGTTGTCTAATGGATGATCGTGAGTCTATTTTCTGAGGTGTTCATGTGGCAGTTGTTGAGGAACTAAGGTAGCTGAGTCGATGTCTCCTGAAGAAGATGGTTCTGATGATGATTCAGGAGTAGCAAATATGTTTTCAAATGGAGAATCTTCAGGAGTAGCAAAGGGATTAACTTCATCAGTGATGCCAGAAACATTTCCATGATGTACATTTGAAGAATGATGATTTGTTGATGAGACTGAAGGATCAGCAGCAGGTGCTTCTTGACTTAAAGATATTGAGACTGAGGGATTGACTTCATTCACAGGAATATGAACATCCTCTGTTGTAGGGATCAACACCTCATTAGTAATTGAATCATACAGTTCATCAAACATAGGATCAAACAATTTCTTTAAATCATCTTCAGATGGAGGTACATATGGAGTTTCTTGAGAAGAGTTTGGAACAAGGGATGAACCAATGGGACTGTTTTGAAGTGCGGGTCCTGAGCTGGAGTGTCCAGGAGCCATTTGACCGGTCAGCTCATCAAACGTAACGTGAATTGTTTCCATGATATTTCGGGTTCTTTTGTTGTAGATTCGGTATCCCTTTTTGTTTGAAGCATATCCTACAAATACTCCAATGTCAGCTTTAGCCCTAAGTTTGCCTAAGTCTTGACCCTCATTAGTTGGATAACACAATGCACCAAACACACGAAGGAAAGAGAGATTAGGTTTTCTGTTGTGGACAAGTTCATATGGAGTTTTTTCATGAAAAGTGTGAATCAGAGAACGATTTTGTGTGTAGCATGCAGTGGCAATAGCTTCACCCCAGAGAAACATTGGAACCTTTGAGTAAATCAGCATTGTTCTAGCGGCTTCTACAAGAGTTCGATTTCGTCTTTCAACTACACCGTTCTGTTGAGGAGTTCGAGGAACGCTTCTTTGATGGCTGATTCCAATGCTTTCATAGAAGTCACTAAGTTGTTTGTTAACAAACTCAGTTCCATTGTCTGTTCGGATAATTCTGACGATTTTGTTAAGTCGAACCTGCAGCTGTTTGATGAGTTTGATGATGATATCAGGAGTTTCATCCTTTGTCCTTAAGAACTTGACCCAAGTGAATCTAGAGTAATCATCAACCACAACCAACACATATTTCTTACCAAAGATGTTCTGCACTCTCATTGGTCCACACAAATCCATATGAAGGGTATGAAGAACTTCTGTAATTGAGTTAGTAGGTTTGGGTTTATGGGCATACTTCTTGCTTTTTCCCAATTGACATGCTGAACAAAGATGATCCTTTTCATACTTTAGTCTAGGTAAACCTACAACTAAGTCCTTTCTGGAAAGATCGTTGATGGTGCCGAAGTTCAAGTGATTGAGACGACGATGCCATAACCATGACTTTGTTTTTGAAGCCTTTGATAACAAGCAGATTGGAGAAGCCCTCATCATATCATCGATAGAGATGGTGTAGAGATTTGAGCCACGAGTTCCTTTTAACAGTTCCTTACCATTAAGATCTCTAACAAAGCAGGTATGTTTTCTGAAGGCTACTTCGAGATCAGAATCACAGAATTGACCAACAGAGAACAGATTATGACCCAAACCTTCCACATAGTAAACTCTAGAGATGACACTATCACCAACAACATAATCTCCATAACCCATAATAGCACCGAAATGATCATTACCAAATCTAACAGTCCCGATGAATTTGCTCACGAAGTTCATGAACCGCGACCGGTCTCCAGTCATATGCTTGGAACAGCCTGAGTCCAGGTACCACAGAACGATTTGAACGATCTGCAGTTGAACACAGACAAGAATGGATAACTGGATAATTGGGATCCCCATGCAAGAATGGGTTCCATTTGGTTAGTAACAATGTTTGGAACACCCACATCAGAAATAGAAGCATTCATATCAGAAAGTGAGGCAATAGAATCATTGTGAATAGATACAGTACTAGTGTCAGCATTAGCCCTGTACACAGTGTGATCACTTCTTAAGGGAATAGTTCTACCAGTAGGCATCCATTTACTAGTGGGCATTATCTGATTAGTCTTATGACCAACAGGTACCCAATAAAAGCCTATCTTACTAAATGTTCTTCCTGTGGGTTTCCACTGTTTTCTAACTTTCTTTCGTTTATGCCTTTTAGCCTTTTTAGCATGAATTTTTGCATTAACAATATTAACTGGACAATTAACATCATTAAGCGGAACATTAACACCACATTCATGATTAGAAACAGAATTCAAGCAGACATCAGTACAAGGTTTGCAAATAGTATCGGAATTCGAATTAATTACAGTACGCCTATGGCTAATACTAGAATCAACACGATTTGTTTTATTCAATTCAAGCTTAAAGTTCCTAGATTGTTCTTCTACTCTCTTCCAGTGCACATTCTTAGCTTGAGAGGTCCTATCATTCCTTGTATTGTCTTGAGACTTTGACCTTCTCCTTTTAATGTCACTGATTACTCCTGTAGAGGGAATGGGAACATTAGTTGGTTTAACTACTCTTTGCATCACCTGTTTAGATGTGCTGGGATCTGAACTACATGCAGGTGCACTATGGTTCACATTCTTAAAACTAGAGGTACTGAGATTTGTACTCCTAGAAGGCACACTTGAGTTCTCTTTCTTAGCATTGACAGATCTATAATCTGAACTACTCAAAGGCACACTACGGTTCACATTCAAAACATTGGGAATCGAGTGCATATCATACTTGGCATTAGGCATCGAACATGGAATCAAAGGGTTAACTCTCTCACCTAATGTCTTTGGGCATATTGTGATCAAGCATTCTAAGATTTCTTGAGATCGTTTGGCATATAAGCATGCATGTCCAATTGCATTATCATGAGGTTTCTCTAGCTTATCCTCTTCAACAATCTCACGCAGGCTTTCTAAGCAATCCTTAAGAGATGAGAAGTATGTTTGAATAGCTAGTTTGTTGTTCCTTAGATGAGGAGGGACATATGTTACAGACAAAGCATATTTATTACAAGATTGAACCTTTGATACACCATTCTCCCCATTGGTCATTGGCATTTTCCCTTTTACCTGACTCTTCAGATTCTCAATTTCCTTTTGCAATGAAGCTATTTGTTCGTTATTCTTGTTACGAGTGACCTTAATTGATTCAAATAACTCATTGAAATGACGTTTAACCTTTTCATTTTCTTCTAGAAAACTTTCGTTTTCCTTTTGTAAAGCATTTACTAAGTTTTGAAGATGAAACGTTTGAGAATTCTGAGAATCTAAAGGAGGAGGCATTTGGGAGCCTGTCATATTGTTCGTTTGACCCTTTAATTGAGAGATTTGGGCTTTCAACTTTCTGATCGTGTTGCACTGAGCTTGAATCTGTTCATCACGTTTGTTAATTTGAAAAACTGCATCAAACTCTGGAGCATCTGAAGATGTCTTGACATTTGAAGTTTTGACATTTTCTTTGAGATGTTGATATTTTAGTTGTAAATTAAAATGCTCAACTTCTAGTTTAGAAAAATGTTTAACGAAATTGTCGTGATCATCCAGTTCAATTTTCTCGTTTAGTTTAGAATTAGTTTTTTCAAGCTCAATGACACGATCATGGGAGACTTTCAGGGCCACAGATAGTTCATGAAATTTGGAAGCATTAATAGAGCAATTTGAAGTAGTGAAAAACACATCTTGAGCAACACATTCAGTAATAAGATTCTCATTTAATGTATGCAAGTTCTTTCTCTCAAGCTCATTATATTTCAGTGCACGCTCATAGTCACTAACTTCAACAACCATTGCATCAAATTCCTTTTCCATTCCCTTAATATCAGTTTCTATCCCCTTTTAAGACTCTCAAAGTGATCTTTTAGAAGTTTAAAGAAGGGCATGACCTCAGTTAAATAACATTCTTTCATTTGTTCAAAACCCCTTTCTCCTTCAGTTATACCAGTGGGTGTGATCCTTTTCTTGCAAGTTTTCTCAAAATCAACAAATAGTTGAAATATAACGTATTGGCTAATTAATGTCTTGCTTTTAGTGGCAATTGTTCTAGGTACAAGATGCATTGGTGTATTAGGAGGATACACAGTCGCTCTAGGCATTTTCCAAAGGGGAGGGTTTGTTTCAACAATATTTTCCGCTTTCTGCTTATCTAAATCCTTTTTCCAGAAGACTTGCTCGGGAGTCAGCAATGTCTGAGGCTTAAACTTGTTCAAGGAAATCCGGTTTTCCTTCTTGTAGTCATGAGGAGTGATAATTATTTTTTTCTCTTTGCATTTAGGATCATTTTGTTTCTTATTCATCTTTTCCCTGGTGATTTCATTTGATTTCTTATCTTCCTCAGTGCACTCAACACAACTAGGTTTCTGTCTAGGCTTAAGGATTTCATTACCATCATAAAGCACCTTATGAGCATTTCTAGCCTTTTTAATTACCTCTGGATTTGGTTCCTCAATAAGGGGAATGCTATGCTTATCGCTTAAGACTCGATGTTTAGTGACCATGTGAGCAGTCTGAATGGTGTTTCCTTGTATGTACAACTTGTTTTCAAGTTTGTTTTTCAAAGTTTTCAGATTAGAAAAATCTCTCAAGAGTTTTGATTCCTTTGCATTAAATTCTTGCTTAAGCAATTTCACATTTTTTGAAGTTCTTGTTTTTGCTTAGCTGTTTTAGAAAGTTTTTCTTGCAAGGAATTTAATTCTTGTTTCAATACTTCTTCTCTAAACTTACTTTTTCTAATTACTGTACGCACTTGGTCATCCATTTCCTGCTCACGAGTGGTCAACTCAAATTTAGCCCGTTGTTCATAAATAGCAACACGTTCTTTATAGGCATTTAGTTCAGAAATTACAGAATCATCAGGGGCACATGCAGTGTATTCATAAAAAACATAGTCATTGTTGACTGCAGAAGATGCATCACTTGGTACAACTTCACTTTCACTTTGTTTCACATATTGATCATATGGGACAATATCGATATTACCCATATTTTCAATATTTGATTCAATAGTTTCAGTTGATTGTACTTTGTCATGCATCTGTTGCACATCAGCATCATCGTATAGTTTTAATACCTCTGAGATGAGCTTGTCATGGGATGGGCCAGCTAGTGGTGAAGAAGAGACCTTGGGAGAAACCATTGGAGAAATGCTAGCCATAAAAATTATGTGTGCCGTAGGTCCATCATCCACATCAGAGTCGTATGCATCACAGTCAGCGACTTGAAAGGCATTCTGATGATTGTGACCTATCTCCTGAATAGGCTGCTCATCCACATCTGCATCATAGGTCTTGGCATTGCCCTCAGCAAGAAACATCAATTCCTCTTCATCCAAAGCAGCACCATTGTCCTGAGCTTGTGCCAGCAGCATCTTATCTCTGAAGTAATCAGCATTCTGTGGACGCTTTGGAGATGTGCAGTTCCTTGCAATGTGTCCCTCACCACCACAGTTATAACATTTGATTGGATTAGCTTGACCTTGGTTACCATTCCTTCCTCGATTCTGGTTGCCAACATAACCTCTCCCAGCTCCACCTCTTCCCTGATCATACTGTCTTTCCTGAACTGGTTGCACCACGATCCTTCCATCTTTAACAGTGGCTTGATTGTGTGGGTTAGATGCTGTTCTGAGGTTGTTGTTGGTTTGTGGGAGAGAATTCATGTTTTGACTAATGAGAAGAGCTAGTTGATTAATGAAGTTACCCACGTGTGCATCAGCATCAGCTTGTTTGAACATAGGATCAGGAATGAGTTTGTGATTACCATTACCCAAGGGTATGACTTGTGATGCTTTGGTTGTGATTCCGATGTTTGAGTAGAAAGCTGTTGAGTCATTAGACGAGCTTGTCTCTCCCTGGTTGGTTTTGAACTGATTGAGAATCAATTTTTCAAACATAGCATGTCTCTCATTCTGAAGGAGGAAGGCATAGAGTTGCTCATAGTTTGTATTCTTCAATCCTTTAGTGAGCTTCACAGCGGTGACAAACTTGTGCCATTCGGGATTCATGTTGTTCACAAATTTGGAGTTCAGCTGAATGTTAGGCATAGTCATTCTGATGTTCCTCATGTCATTCACTAACTTATGAAATCTCACATAGTACTCATAGACATTCTCATCTGGTTTCATCTTGAAGTGCTCAAATTCGTCATAGAGTTGGGATTCTCTGTCTTCCATAGTTAATTCTGAACCTGAGAGAAGCATCTTAACATTATCCCAAACTGCCTTTGCATCAGTGTTATGATTGATCAGCTTGTAGATGTCTTTAGGAAGACCTTGAAGAACAATGTTTGAAGCCCTGATATCTGCATCGAATCTCTTTTTATCCTTATCATCAAGCTCATCATACATCTTAGGTCTGTCCATTCCGTAAACAGGAGTACCATCTTCATTAGTATCAAGTATGTCTCTAGTCGTCTCAACTCGATATGGTCCTTCATCAATGGATTTGAGAATGTTGACACCATTTTCCTTTCCAAGGCAATACAATCTGATTCGTTGAGCCCAAGAATCGTAGTCAGTTCTGTCAAGCATGGGTGGACGAGTATCTGAGCCAGCTGCTTGAACATCCTCGGCAACAGTGGAGATGATAGTAGGAACGTTGGTAGACATGTTAACAGATTATACGGGATTTTATAACTCTATGATTAAACCGGGAAATAGATTCTTTCACGGGATTTTACTAAATCAAGAGAAAACCGTAAACAATCACTCAAGTCGCTAGAAGATAATGCACTAAGTCGCGTCGCTAACACTTAATTCGCTACACCACTAAGTCGCTAGAGTCCCAAGTCGCTAGACAAATGCAAGTCGCTAAGTAGTAACTCGCTAAGCCTCAAGTCGCTAGCAAAATTTTGGCAGCAATTCGCTACTCAAGTCGCTAAAGATACAAGTCGCTAAAGAGCAACTCGCTACAGACCAAGTCGCTATCCCCAAGTCGCTACCCGTAGTGGAGAGTCCACTACTTGTACTGTAAATCGCTAGATCTAAGTCGCTAGGTTTAAAACTGTAACTCGCTACAAATTTGTAAAGCAAGTCGCTACGAAGAAACTAATCCGTGAGTTAAGTCGCTAGCATGAAAAAACCACATAAACATCACTTTTCAATCCAAAAACAACCCAACCAAGATGATTTAAGCTTACCAAATGAAAACCTACACACTTGTGATGATTCTAAACATAAAAGTACTAACAAAATCCAAACTTTAACCCGAGAAATCAACCAAATGATGCAAAAACCACTAAACTTTTTCAAACTCAAAAACCACCTAAAAACCACTAGAAATCCAAAGATGTGCAAGATATGATCTAACCATGGCTCTTGATACCAATTGTAAGATATTAGTTTTCACATACACATCAAACCATAACACAAAGTGGCGTATAGATGGAATTCTAGAGAGAGAAAGTTAGAGGTTTAGGGAACTTAGTGAGAGAAAGTGAAAGATATTATTATGAGCTCCAACTCTCTACCTTGGAAGGTAGAGAGTATTTATAGTCTTACATAAATCGCCACACATCGGGCTGTGGATCAGGCATACAGTGGGTAAAGACCCGTCCGTCCTCCACGGTGTTACTTAACTAATTACTACTTAACTTAAAATAACTACGACTACGAGCTTTCTAACGATTACATATACTTGAGGTGACCGACTCTTTAATACCTGGAATTTCTAATTCCTAACATGGAAGACGTAATTCACTCTTTTGTTGCTGATTACGACAATCAACAGCAACTAGCTTTTGAGGATTTTGAACAGGTGGATCCACTTGATATGGAAGAGATGAACTTGAAGTGGCAACTGGCCATGCTCTCAATGAACATCAAGAAGTTAGAGAGTAAGTCTGGGAGAAAGTTTGGTTTCCAGGGAAGAGATTCAGCAAGATTTGACAGAAGGAAAGTCAAGTGCTAACTTGTGGTCAGATGGGTCACTTCTCAAGAGAATGCAAGGATAGGAAGGCTTGTGATGAGGTTAGGTATTCTACCTATCAGCAGAATCAAATGGAAGCTGGATCCTCCAAAGCTTTGGTCACTCTGGATGACCATGTCAACTGGAAGGTGCATGATCCTGATAATGATGAAGCTTCTGGTTCTGAGCAGAGTGGATTGCTAGCAAGCTGTACTACAGAGGATCAACATAATCAAGTTGCCTTAATGGGCATCTCTCAGGTACATAATTGTGTTTTTGGTTGTAGTGAAAGATATGATGAACTTAAAGAAGCTTATGATGAATTGAAACCTAAATATAATGAATGTTATGTCGAAGTTGAGGCTTACAAACAGGCTTTAAAAACTTTAGAAAGACAAAAAATTTGGTTTCAAAAGAATCAACTTGCTTATGATGAAAAGATAAGGGTGTTAGAAAGTGATTTGGAATGTACTAGAATTGATTTAAAACATACTGAGAAAGAAAAAGCTGATGTAGTTTCAGAAAACCAAGTGCTGAAAAAGAAACTAGATGAGGAAGTAGCTAGACATAAAGAATGATTAGTGTCATGTGACAAAGTAGCTAGATTTCTCTATGGTAGTCAATCTGTAAACTCTGGTTTAGGTTTAGGTTTTAAGAAGTATGTTGGCTTAGAAGCTAGGAATGATATGCGTAAATCTACACCAGCAGGATTAGCTAATTATGTAAAAGAAGGAGACTTACATGCTGTACCTGGACCTATTATAGGAGAACATATGCCCACTGACCTTGACATCACAATAGACTTTGATGGATCACACCATCTTTATGGCAAAAAGTCAAGAGACTTGCCAGACCCTGATTCTAAATCTACTGACTTTGTCTCTTGTTCTGACAGTGACAAGTCCTCTGACCAAGGGTCTACTACATATACCAGTTGTGATTCAAGTGAAAAGTCAGACCTTCCCAAGACCTCACCCAAGCCTACACCCAAGACTCCCTACAAGCCTTTTAGAGTTGTTGCTGAGGAATCAACTTCCAAGACAGTTTCCTCTGAAGACTTGTCATTTAATTCTTTGCAAAACAATGTCTTTAATACTGTTAAAAACAATTATGTTAATGTTTGTGGTTTGAATGCTTTTGCATGTAATGAAACATCTTTCACTTTGAATAAATCTTCTAAAAAGAAGACATGTTTTGTTTGTGGAAGTAAATTTCATTTGATTAAGGATTGTAATTTTCATGAGCAAAGAATGGGTGTATGTGCCAGTTAAAAGAAACCTAGACCAATGTGGAAAAATGTTAATGATATACCATCTTTTGTTCCACAAGCAACTCATAGATCAGTTGCTAGACCATATGTGAGACCAACTAGTTCATATTTTCAAAATGGTTTTTGGCCTGGATGTTTTGACTCAATGTATGTTGGCAAGGGATATTGGGATACTGCTGTGAAGCCCTCAGTAGGTTGTTCTTGGACTAAAAAAGGACCTAATTTTCAATGGAGGCCCAAGAACAATGGTGGATCTTATACATCTACATGGCCAAAATCTTATGATCCACAAGGCAGGATCAAGTCAGTGATGACTTGAGTCTCCATAGTGTACTAATCTTTTGTATATTTTTATTGTTGTTATAGGATCATCCTCTGCAGAGTAAAGAAGTAGGCATTGTAGATAGTGGTTGTTCTAGAAGCATGTCAGGAAACAAAGAGAAGATGCATGATTTTGTACCCATGGTAGGAGGAGGCAATGTGACTTTTGGTGGAGGAGATGGTAGAATCACTGGGAAAGGCACCATCAGAACACCTCAGTTGGATTTTGAGAATGTGTACTATGTAAAGGAACTGCAACATTTCAACTTGTTCTCAGTATCACAAATTTGTGACAACAAGCACAAAGTATTCTTCTCTGAGGATGAATGTAATGTTCTCTCTAAAGACTTCAAACTTCCAGAAGATACATCCATTATGCTGAGAGTTCCCAGAAACCACAATTTATACACATTCAATTTGAATGATGTTCAACCAAAAGGTGATCTAACATGTTTGGTGGCTAAAGCATCCCTGGATGAGTCTACAAAATGGCATAGAAGGATGGCTCATGTGAACTTCAAGAATATTAACAAGCTTTCTAAACTTGGTCTAGTTGAAGGACTTCCTTCCAAAGTCTTCACCAATGAACATAATTGTGTTGCCTGCAACAAAGGAAAGCAACACAGAGCCTCATACAAAGCCATTACTGCTGTGAGCACTATCTCAGAACCTCTTCAGTTGTTGCATATGGATCTCTTTGGTCCAACCCAAATCAGAAGTATTGATCACAAGTTCTTCTGCCTGGTAATCACTGATGGCTATAGCAGGTTTTGTTGGGTATTCTTTTTGAAAACTAAAGATGAAACATCTCAAATTTTAAAAGAGTTCATTACCCTTGTTGAAAACCAGCTAAACAAAAAGGTTAAAGGTATTAGGTGTGATAATGGGACAGAGTTAAAAAATGTTGTATTAATCGAACTCTGTAAGTCTAAAGGGATAAAAAGGGATTATAGCAATCCAAGAACCCCACAAAAAAATGGGGTTGCTGAAAGAAAAAATAGGACCTTAATAGAGGCAGCAAGATCCATGCTTGCAGACTCTAAGTTACCCACTATGTTCTGGGTATGGTCAGGTTCTAAGTATGGTCAGGTTGCTTTTCTTTCCTATGTCTCACAACAACAAAGGGACAATCACACAGACTTTAAGCATTATCTGCTTGCTTGCTTTCTTTCTCAAGTGGAACCAACCAGTGTTTCTCAAGCTCTTGAAGATTCAAGTTGGCTTGAAGCAATGCAAGATGAGCTGCAACAATTCAAGAATCAGCAGGTTTGGATACTGGTACCACTACCTGATGGGAAGATTGCCATTGGGACAAAATGGATTTTGAAGAATAAAAGAGATGCAAGGGGTATTGTGGTAAAAAAACAAAGCACGATTAGTGGCTCAGGGGTTCAGGAAAGAGGAAGGAATTGATTATGATGAAGTTTTTGCACCTGTAGCTAGAGTTGAGGCCATTAGAATCTTCTTGGCCTATGCATCTTATATGGGGTTCATGGTATATCAAATGGATGTGAAAGGTGCGTTTCTGTATGGTGAGATTGAAGAAGAAGTATATGTCACTCAACCCAAAGGCTTTGAAGACCCAGATAATCCAAAGCATGTATACAAGGTTGTGAAATCTCTCTATGGCCTACATCAGGCACCAAGAGCATGGTATGCTAGGCTCTCTGCATTTCTGCTGAAGCATGGTTACAGAAGAGGTGCCATTGACAAAACACTCTTCATAAAGAAAAATTTCAGAGACATCATTCTTGTGCAAGTTTATGTGGATGACATTATCTTTGGTTCCACTAAAGAAGCTTGGTGCAGGGAGTTTGAGGAGTTGATGAAGGGAGAGTTTCAGATGAGTGCTATGGGGGAGCTTACTTTCTTTTTGGGTCTACAAGTTAAGCAAAAACCTGATGGTATTTTTATCAGTCAGGATAAATATGTGAGAGACATTTTGAAGAAGTTTGATATGGAAAATGTCAGAACTGCCACTACACCTTATAAAGCTCCTAAACCAAAGAACAATCTTGAACCAGATCATGTTGTGAAGGTTCACTTATACAGATCCATGATAGGTTCATTGATGTATTTGACAGCTTCTAGGCCTGACATTACATTTGCTGTGAGTGCTTGTTCTAGACATCAGGTCACTCCACTTACTTCCAACTTGAATGCAGTCAAAAAGATCTTCAAGTATCTAAAAGGCCAACCCAATTTAGGTCTTTGGTACCCAAAAGAGTCTCCTTTTCGGTTGGAAGCATATAGTGATAGTGATTATGCTGGTGCAAATCTGGATAGGAGATCCACAACTGGAGGTTTCCAATTTCTTGGAAGAAGATTGATTTCTTGGCAATGCAAGAAACAAACTATTGTGGCTACCTCATCTACTGAAACATAGTATGTTGCTGCTGCAAATTGTTGTGGTCAGGTACTATGGATACAAAATCAATTGCTAGATTATGGGTTTAATTTCATGAACACCACAATCTTTATTGATAATAAAAGTACCATATGCATAGTTAAAAATCCAATTTTTCATAATAGAACTAAACATATTGAGATCAGACACCATTTTATAACTTAGGTTTGAATAGTTTTACCGATTTTAACTTAGGTTTCAAAAGTTTAGATTCAATCTTATGTGAAATCTTATGGATGAATAGATAGTATCAAACGATAAATAAAGTAAGAAAAGAATGCAAGTAAAGTAAGAGATAGAAAGTAGCGACACAAGTGATTTATAGTGGTTCGGCTACAAGGACACCTTCTTTGCCCTACTCATGAAGTATCTTTTAGTCAAGTACTCTTGTCTTTACAGTGATCTTCATATGAAAAAAAAATGATTTAAAGGTACTTTTACTGCTGCTTTTGTAATCCGGCAAATAATAATAATAATCTTTTATATAATAAAACAAAACCCCTAGTGGAAAATTTTCATTTCAAAAAAAATAATTCATATCTTATTTGGTAATAAATAAATTAAAGTTAATTTTTTAAAACAAATATTAAAAGAAGAAAAAAGGCTAAATATTTCCTTAATTGGCCAAAAGCTATCAAAAAACGTTTTTGGAGAAATTATATAAAAAAATTGGTAAAAAATATAAGTGTCAAAAATATAAAAAAGAAAAACTTAAAGAAAGCGGAGTGATCTACAAAAGCATAGGTGTGAAAATAAAAACTTTAACAAACAAATCTAAGTTCTTCTCCCCTTCAATTTTCATTCGATAGACACACTCACACAAAGAAACCCAAACGACGACTAAAAACTGACTGACAAAAAAAAAATGACATTCAATCTTATTACTCAAAGGTATGTTTTTCGGTTAATGGATTAAAGGTATATTAATTTATCTACTAATCTAGGGCTTTTGTTTTTTGGGTAATTAAGTTATGGGTTTGTGTTATTGTGCTTTAATTTATGTGGTAAGGCTTATTTTCAGTGATAAATTTTTCTACAATTTCGTGTTATTTTGCTAGATCATTGATATTAGTCGTGGTCAGTTTGGCCGCGAATGAGCGAAGGTATGATTTTTAATGTGTATTTTCTTTATTATTTTTGAAATTGATGTTCCTTTTTTTAATTAAATATGAAAAAATTTCGTAAATTTATGCTTAGTTACATGAAAAAGTATTGTAATTTACGGTAATTCGTGTTTATTGATTGGATATTGTGCTTAATTTTGATTAAACTGATTTGGGCAGGTGTTTATGTTATGTGAACAATCAAAATTTGTTAAGAATTATCTTGCAACTTTTAGTTATACACTTCTTTACATAGTGTTTTGTCTATCACAGTGGCTTAGGGATTATGGCATACCTCAAGTTATATCACGATACAGAGGTAAGTTGCTCATCAGACATGCTCACTATTTATGGTTACTTAGGCAATTTTAGTGGTTGTTTGTTAACGTGGGGTAGAAATACCTAGGAGATCTGGGATTGAGTAGCTGAAAATAGGATTGTCCTTAATGACTTAAGACCGTAGCTAAAGATTTAGTCAGTTTATGAATGTTGGTTTGCTTTAGATAATCTTGTGAAGGTCATATATGAAAAATGTGGCACAAGTCGTGATGCAAAAGGATAACTTATCTCCATAATGAGTACTTTCTTGCTCAAAATATGGGCTTAAATAGTTTGTATTATTACAGTAGGCAGTAGGCAGGATGGGTGATTAGGGATGAATTATGTATGGGTCAAAACGGGTCCAAACCGAAACAGGTAATGTTTTAGCACAGGTTGGCGCGCAAACACTTTTTTAAATAAAATTTGTCCCTCGCTATTTTTGACAATTTTAAAATCTTTTTACATCTATTCGATGTTTTGGTTATGGATTATGATTGCAAATAAAATAGTATCAAAAATAATAATCTAACTATTCTAATGATTTGTTTGTAAAAATGATAAGTTGGTCCATGATTCTCACTCTTTAGCAAACCGTGCCATACTTAAAGGGATGTTATGTTTAGATTTATAATTTTATTATTGATTTTTGGAAACACTGATGTTCAGATCTTATGATTAAATTGTAACAATTTTTATTAGTATATGGGAATAGAATATGAATACGTGGGTTTTTTTGTCAACACCAAATAAATTTTATTTTGGCTTTAGTGAATGCTATTTTGGTCTACTAGATATAAAATTTGATAACCAGCTAACAAATGATCATAAAAAATATGGCATGTGATTTATTTTTAAGAAAGAAGATGTAAAAAGATGGGTCTTTAACGTTTATAACTTGGGTAATGTTTCAGCTATAGGTTGCAATTTTGATGCACTTACTTAGTTATGTGTCACTTTAGGTTATGGTTTATTCCTAATGGGTCAAATGAGTATTCAAATGAATTTAGCTTATAGGGATCATACGGGTTAAATGGGAATTATTTAGGATGGAACGAGTTTAAAAATTATGTATGCAGTTGAAAATGAGAAAGTGAAAAGTTATTGGTAAGTCACATTTTTATACACTAATACCTGATGTATGATTTGTTTTATTATAATATTTTGGGGTTCGAGTAAATTGGGGTATTGCCCATTAGCTATTGAAACTTTAAGGGCCTTTGTTAGTTTAGAGCCATTTAGGCGCATTTGAGAAATTTTTCGGAATATAGATAATGAATACTTATGAACTTCGATAAGCTATAATAGGGATAAGCTCATAAGCCCAAAATTGTGACCTTATTAGTCTTTCAAAAACTCCATAAGCCCATAAGCTAAATAAGCTGAAACAAGCACCTCTGATGGTTGGTTCTTCGTTTTAATATACGGCTTTGAAAGGTGAGGCCACAAATGTTATCTCAGCAGACAATCTGTCATCGGTCGAATGGTTGTAGGCTTATCTTATTGCCCAGAAAAAACGGTCACTTACACGACACAAGGTAAATTCAAGGATGTTGGAGGCATTTTCCATGCAATAAACCATCACAAACGGACTATAAGTGGCTAATGTTTTGAATTGGTTTTAGGCTACCTTCAATGCACCTATGGGAGACGAGCCATATGCTTTATACATGAGAAGTATGGGGAAAAGTCAAGTACAGATCAATGACCAAAGCATCAGAAGATTCCGGATCGCTTATGCTACCAGTAATTTCCAAGTGTGCCATTATGACGTTTCTTACCGTCCTCCAAAGTGACAGCTCGGCTACATAATTTATTTCATTGCCATTTGTTATTTCTATAATTGACTGTAAATGTTTTTAGTTTTTGCTGACTTTTTATATTTGTTAATGATGTTATCAGGTTTCTGGAGCCGCAATTCTTTCAAAGGGGGTTCTTAGGTGACAAGTGTCCGAATAAACGATTTAGCTGGTGTGGACTATGGGCACAACTATGTAAGAGGTGATGTACTGGTAGAGTGATATTTCAGTTGTGTTTAATGTTTATATATGCGAATATGTCAAGAAATATGTATTGATTCCGCTATTAGACTCATTGATATCTAAAATTTATGCTGGAACATAAAGTGGATGTATAAAAGTAAAAGATTGGTAATTAGTTATAGGACCACACATTTCTCATATAGAAATCAGCCAAATAGGAGTTGCATGATATATGATAGAATTTAACTGATTTGTGACGACTATGGCTCAAACTGACCAGTAGTAAATGTTTATAGAATGGACGAAAGTTTAAGCTTGAGCCGGCTCTTTCTAAAAGCTCTAAACAAGTAATTCCAGATCTGTTACTGTAGAACTACACCCCTACTTATTTCTAATTTGTGCTTATTTCAAAAATGATATCTTAGGGACCACTTTGCACTAGCATTGTGGTGATTGGGAAATTTGCTCTTTTAATACACTTAATCTATGCAAAGGATGCAGAAGGGACCGTCATTCATTGCAGCAACATGTTGTTGTACATTATTTGGCAGTTAAAGATATTTATAGGGACAAACGCAAATATTTTGCCGTTAGTTTCAGTTTTGGTAATGGTGGGATATCCCCTTTGGTCATATATGACAACCCAATATCAGTATGTCGAGAGAACTACTGCTTCAAGATACATTAAGCGTGCTTGGAATTGGACTACCTATAAATTTTTACATGTAATTGCACACATTATTTAAATTTGTTAAGATAATTCATTTAATTGTATGAACATGCTGCAAGCGCACTAATTCTTGTTCCGTATATTAACTTATAATGAATGATTGATATAAAAACAATTGGGTGCTGCGTGGTTTCTTTTTGTTTCTATTGTTGCATTTCCTTTATATTAGAAAAGTTTACCCTTTGGCCTAGCAGCATCCAATGTGTATTTAAGGTGGCCAATAACCAAGTGGTCATAAATTCAAGCCTCAATTGGCACAACATTGAAGGGTGTGTGAGTTTTCCATTCAAATAAATAGATACGAGTATATATTAGCTAGGTCTGATTAATTGTTGCTGCTGCAGAATAGAAGTAAATAACTTGTGATACTAATTAATCGTTGGTGCACAACATGAGTATCCTTAATAGGGCAGTCTGACTTGCAAACTGACTCAATTGCAGGTTTCATGTACTTATTTGGAGTCCTCACGGAACGTGAAGAAGTCCTAGCAAGCCGAGTATGAATTTAAGCATGACGGTCTCAAATATGCATACATTCCCAAATACCCCTTGAGTAAGGAAGCAACAAATGTAATTAAGTATATTCATTGTAATCAAAATGAGTGCTTTAAATAGTCTTCTCAAAGTTTGTAAGTTAATATTTCAGTTGAAGATGTTTGTGTAATACTTGAGCAGTTGCTGGACAGTTTGTCTACATTGCTTTCAGGTAATGCGGATTTGAGTAAACATGATTTGGTTCGGTTGACTTCTTTTGCTTGCGTATTGTTTTAAAGTTGAATGCTTTTTACTTCTTATAGTCTTTCTGATTTCCCGTATCACTACGCGGTTCCTTTGTCAATAAACATTTATATGCTCACATTTCATTCATTTGTAGGGCCCCGGTGGTGCTATTAGTGCATCAAGGTTTTGCTACATGGGAGGATTTGATGCGAAAAGGCGCTTTTGTTGCCATATATGTTCTACCTTATATGGACTCCCATTATCTTTAAACTTTTTGCTTGACCATCATTGCGTTGTTGATAAGGTTTTAAAATGTACCTTTTTGAGGGGTCGTTTAAGCCCTTATTTGATCACTTTTGTATCCGTTATTACTTAATATCGTTCCTTTTCACTTTTTAGGTATCTTGAAGGCAAAATGCTGGAATGACACTTATTCGGACGAAAAGGCGTGAATATACGAAGAAAATGGCCAAAGTCAAGAATCGAGACACTCAAGCTGCTGGAACTGAAGGGGACGGCGTCAGGCACAACCAGCGACGCCGTTGGACAACTTTTGTGACGGCTTAGTAGCCAAATTGCTCATTTAAAAGTGACGGCTTCAGGTTTTAAAAGAGTAGGGCATCGCAACTCAGACGGCCTAGATTTGATCCAGACGGCGTCAGAGATTGAAGGCGACGGCGTCATAGGCATAAGGTGACGCCGTCACAAGCTGCAACATGCGCACGAAGTAGCTGATACTGTTTTTGCCATAACTTTTGCATACGAACTCAGATTTAAGTGATTCAAAAGCCCACGCGACCAGAACGAGAAAATATACAGTTTGGTGAAAAAATGGTCGTGATGCCGTCACTCTTTAGGTGTGACGTCGTCACTCTTTGCCGACAGAAAATCTGCCTATAAATATAACATTATAACTTCACTTTTTGTAAGCCCTAAACCCTAAGTCCGATTCCAGGGTTTAGGTAGGTGTTTTTACAGCAACTTAAAGGGTTCCAAACACTCTATAAACATCGTGTAATGGTTTGCTTGTTAATCCAATCCTATGGTATGTCTTCAATTATCGTAATTGATGCTTGCTCTTCATTAATTATGCTTGGCTAATTCACCTAGTGTTTGCTTATGATTGTATGAAACTTGTATATAATTAATTAGATCTTATTGATTTCTTAGTGATGCTTGTGTCTATCTTCATCAATAGGGTGTGACAATTTCAATGAGTCTAATTGGTTTAGTTTATAATTCTTGCATCCTACTGTCTCTTGTTTGATTGGTTGTCTCTTATCTTAATTGTAATTGACCTAGTATTGCAATAGGTCATCTGTTGTGTTATTAATGCTTGATTAATCTTTGTGAACCTTAGCTTATAGTACCTAGAGTCATTGTAGGCTAAATATCTAAAGATCACCTTAGTGTTAAGTTTATGAATCCTAGAGATTTCATAGTCATTAACCTTAGGTAACTTCAAAGAGTTAGGGAGAAACGCATACCCTACGACCTTAGAAAACACAACGCGTTAAGAATAAGGACTCGCAATTTAACCATCAATAGAACGTGACAATTCAGTGGGTAGAATTGGATAGCTAGCAAGGAGTAATACATCATAAGTAGATACGCTTCACGTTCCTGGTAGACCCATAATTTAGTCAGTATCTTTTGGGATAGTTGACTAGCAACTAATTCCACCCCCCTTCCAAAACATAGATTCATAAAATATAAAAATACAAAAATAATCATCCTTCACCTTTAGACTTAAATCGACATACACTTCAGCCTAACGACACTATTCCCCTAGAGAAAGATATCAATACCCGTGGCTTACCCTAATACTACACTACAACGATTAGGTTCACTGCCTAGGGTGTTATAAAACTTGCTCGACGAAAAGGAAGTTCCTTTGACCCCGAACGACCCGTGTAGCGTTATCAAGTTTTTGGCGCCGCTGCCGGGGACTAGTTATTGTTTAGGCATTATTTATATCTCATTTAGGTCTACTCACAAGATTCCTATCAAGTGATATTTTTTCTTTTTATTAGCTTCCTTGTAGTCTATCCCCCTTCTTTGTGCCTTTGTTCGTAAAACTTGTCCATTGACTCTTCCGTTCACCATTATGGAGAACGCGAATCCACTATATCCGTGATTAGGTTTTTTCATAAAGAATTATGATATTACTAAATCGGATTATTCAAGATGGTGGGAAGAAAGTAACTAAGTCCATAAACCTTTTGAGGGTTTCACCATTCCATCAAGCCCACAAAACACCTCATCTAGTGAAACCTATGCTTCGTATGAGCCTTCACCTAGGATAGACTTTCGTGAACAACCTCCATGTTTAGAAACTATTTTTAGTAAGGCCCTTAAGAGAACTGACCAAATTTGTGAAAATATTATGGTAAGCAACCAAGCATTAAACCATAAGTTGGATCAATTACTAGATTTGGTTTCATCACGACCTAAGGAAATAATACATGACGAGCATATAGATGATGTAGATGTGATTGAGGATAAGGTGAAAAGTCTAGACCCACAAGGTATCCCACAAGTCTCACCATCATTTAAGGCATACACACCGCACGTGACTTATTTGGAAGTAGTAGAAGAGACTTTAGGAATCCCAATGGAGGTAGAACATTTGAACCAAAAGCAACTGGAGAATATAGGTTTGAATACTTGTAGTCTTAGTCTTACTCTTAGTTATAGGGAATTTCCTAGTGTTGATGAACCGGAACCTCAATCTTTACTTCCATCCTTAGATATACATCTAGGAGACAAAAGAGGAACCGACCCACCCATCAACCAATTTAGTCCGGGTAGTTTTAGGATGAAGGAAGCCATTCACACACCCCCTTCACCTCACATGGCATATTTTCACCCTAAGGGTGTGTATCGCTACTATCACCCGCACTTAAACTTAAGTGTAGGGAAAACTTCCCCTTTATCTGTTAAATAAGGGTAGAGTCAGGCTCGTGACTCGAACAAAAACAAGCGCTTCTTGGGAGGCAACCCATGTGTATTTGTTTTTCATTTTTATTTGTGTGTCGTATATCTTTTATTGATTATTTATTCTCATGCTTGAATTTGTAAAAATGCTTTATTTTGTCTTTAACCTCGTCTTAATTACATATAAAAGTATTTTACATAAGGGATAAGTGTAGGGAGGATTACACATGTTTTCAAAAGAAACGTGAACATGAGAATTACAATTATTTAAAAGATATACATGTGTGTTTGTTCGAGTCAAATGCTTGTATCGAGTCATAATAGATGTTTTGCAGGAAATTTTTCCAGATTTTAAAGATAAAAATTTTCCAGAATTTTTTTTAGAAAATTGCAGACCAGTTTCTGTCATGATAACCTGACGGGGTCAGGATCTCAACCTGAAGGCGTCAGGAGGAGTAGAAACAGCTTCTAACTTTTTCTCGTTTTCTGTGCTACTTATAAATTTTTGGAATTTTCCAGGTCTTAATTTTCCAGAAAATCTGCAAACATCCATTCTACAAGCATTATATCTTATTTAAGTCTGGAATTACATCTTGTTGTGATTTTTCTTTGTTTGGTTTGATGCATTGGGTCGTTTGTTTTCTTCAAGTGTGCAGGTTTAATTTATCAAGAATAAAATACATAAGATGAGAAGGAGCTTTTCACGCAAACATTCTTCTTGAAGAAAGATGTAACCACCACTTCACACGGATTCGACCGAGCTAATCACGGGAGTACTAGTTTCTTTCGTTTTTAATTACCTTCTATTATCATAACTTTGATACTTTCGGGGAACATTGGGGACAATGTTCAGTTTAAGTGTACGGAGGGAAAATAAAATGGGAACTTTGAAACTATGCTTATCCTTGAATATTTGCTTTGTCCAATTTCATTTGTGTAATAAACCATGAGAAAATGTCGGTTAGGGTAATTTTGGCACCAAATTTAAAATTTTTCATGACATATAGGAGTGGGCCATTAGTCTTAATAAAGCGTCTCATGGATAGGAAGTTATATGACTAGCACAAAAAACCCTTTACCACTTAAATTCCACCCAAAATGTGAGGATCACCCTTAGATTAGTAGGAATTAAAGCATTCATCTTTGATGCTTAGAGTGTGAACCGGTAGTATAATAGATTCTAGAACTTGTTTTGTGATGCATCCCGAGATCGCTAGTAAGACTACACTTGTGTAGTTAGGAATAACTAAATGATAAGAGGCATTAGGATAACCCTTGTTTGATACCCGTAATATAATTACTTCTTCCACATTGGTTGAGTAATTCCCCCACACCTTTGCGTTGTACTCATTTTTAGTACACGATACCCCTAATTAACCCCTCAGAGCCTATCCTTTTCGCGGTTCTCGTGATGTTTCGGTTTTCCGGAATATCAATGAAGAGCATTGTTTACACTCCACCCTCAAATGTACACCCAAATTGCCTTAGCCTACCTTGTATGCACTCACTTTTAGTGCATTATTGTTATCACACTAAACCCTTAGTTCAATTATCTTGTTGCTTGCATAAGTTGCTAAGTCGAGTCATATCCTTTGTACACAGTTTTGGGACGATTGGGACTCATGGGAAAAGTTAAATTTTATGAGATGACGGGAAGGGAACGTTAAATTCAAATTCCCTTTATTTGCATAATAATGTACTCCAAGTGTAGGGATGTGCCTATAAATCCCTATCATTTTGATGTTATCATAGAGGATGGTAGAGTAAAAGTGTATGAAAATAAAAAATAAAAAAATCAAAAAAAAAATAGAAAAAGAGAAAAAGAAAAAAAATAGTGTTAAAAAAAAACATACGGGCTACCATCCTACATCTATCTTTAAATTTATGTTTGTTTATTTCAGTTATCTAGAGTTTAGAGTGTCGAGTCTTGGCTTAGCAACGTCATTCTTCGCATGCTTGTAACATAAAGATTTTTGACTTGCCACCACTAAATAGCCTATCCCACCAAACCCTTTGTTTCCCTACCGTAAACCTATCATTACAACCCATTAAAATACCACTTAGATAGTCTTTCCTAGGTGCTTACTCCAAAGCGATGGAGGTTTGATCTAGTCTCAAGCCTATGGTAATCTATGTACTAGGACCGGTTAATGAGTGTTTATCTTCCATTTCCAACTTGTTATATTTCATATACACCCGAGAGATGTGAGTATCCAAACACCCCATGTGAGGTGCTAGTATGTAATTTCCGAGCTTGTTATGACTTTTGCGGGGCTTATATGTGTTGTGAATCGTTCTAAACTAATGCTTCATGACCCCTAACTTATAAATTAATTGGCTAAAAGCACATTTGCTTGAGGACAAGCAAATACCAAGTGTAGGGATATTTGATAAGGTTTTAAAATGTACCTTTTTGAGGGGTCGTTTAAGCCCTTATTTGATCACTTTTGTATCCGTTATTACTTAATATTGTTCCTTTTCACTTTTTAGGTATCTTGAAGGAAAAATGCTGGAATGGCACTTATTCGGACGAAAAGGCGCGAATATACGAAGAAAATGGCCAAAGTAAATAATCGAGACACTCAAGCTGCTGGAACTGAAGGGGACGGCGTCATGCACAACCAACGACGCCGTCGGACAACTTTTGTGACGGCTCAGTAGCCAAATTGCTCATTTACAAGTGACGGCTTCAGGTTTTAAAAGAGTAGGGTGTCGCAACTCAGACGGCCTAGATTTGATCCAGACGGCGTCAGAGATTGAAGGCGACGGCGTCATAGGCATAAGGTGACGCCGTCACAAGCTGCAACATGCGCGCGAAGTAGCTGATACTGTTTTTGCCATAACTTTTGCATACGAACACGGATTTAAGTGATTCAAAAGCCCACGCGACCGGAACAAGCAAATCTACAGTTTGGTGAAAAAATAGTCGTGACACCATCACTATTTAGGTGTGATGCCGTCACTCTTTGCCGACAGAAAATCTGCCTATAAATATAACATTATAACTTAACTTTTTGTAAGCCCTAAACCCTAAGTCCGATTCCAGGGTTTAGGTAGGTGTTTTTACAGCAACTTAAAGGGTTCCAAACACTCTATAAACATCGTGTAATGGTTTGTTTGTTAATCCAATCCTATGGTATGTCTTCAATTATCATAATTGATGCTTGCTCTTCATTAATTATGCTTGGCTAATTCACCTAGTGTTTGCTTATGATTGTATGAAACTTGTATATAATTAATTAGATCTTATTTATTTCTTAGTGATGCTTGTGTCTATCTTCATCATTAGGGTGTGACAATTTCAATGAGTCTAATTGGTTTAGTTTATAATTCTTGCATCCTACTGTCTCTTGTTTGATTGGTTGTCTCTTATCTTAATTGTGATTGACCTAGTATTGCGATAGGTCATCCGTTGTGTTATTAATGCTTGATTAATCTTTGTGAACCTTAGCTTATAGTACCTAGAGTCATTGTAGGGTAAATATCCAAAGATCACCTTAGTGTTAAGTTTATGAATCCTAGAGATTTTATAGTCATTAACCTTAGGTAACTTCAAAGAGTTAGGGAGAAACGCATACCCTACGACCTTAGAAAACACAACGCTTTAAGAATAAGGATGTGACAATTCAACCATCAATAGGACGTGACAATTCAGTGGGTAGAATTGGATAGCTAGCAAGGAGTAATACATCATAAGTAGATACGCTTCACTTTCCTGGTAGACCCATAATTTAGTCAATATCTTTTGGGATAGTTGACTAGCAACTAATTCCACCCCCCTTCCAAAACATAGATTCATAAAATATAAAAATACAAAAATAATCATCCCTCACCTTTAGACTTAAATCGACATACACTTCAGCCTAACGACACTATTCCCCTAGAGAACGATATCAATACCCGTGGCTTACCCTAATACTACACTACAACGATTAGGTTCACTGCCTAGGGTGTTATAAAACTTGCTCGACGAAAAAGAAGTTCCTTTGACCCCGAACGACGCGTGTAGCGTTATCAGTTGTTTGATACCAAGGCGGCTCATTTTCCTCTTTTTCTGTAAGTTTTGACAACAATTGCGCAGCAAGAAAATTATTTGGAATATCGCTCTGAAGAACACAATATAGGCTAATTGAAGGTTACTGATGAGTGCTCAAATACTCATCATTTTTGTCGTATTTAAACTGCCAAAACATACAAAAACAATCAAAAAGATATCAAAATACTTAAAATATCCCAGGGATTGTGTTTTATGTGTTTTAAATGCAAAATGTGCAAAAACAAAGGAAAATCGATCAAAGTTTGCAATATTGGCAGTTTCAGTCCCCCGACTTTCAAAAAATGGCAAAATCAGTCCCTAGGCATTTATTTTAAAAGAAAAGTCACCAAAGGTCCTTTTGGAATCATAAATTTTCATATTTAGTCCTTTGGTGGAAAATCCAAAAATATTTGAGAAATTGTAGGTTTAGTCCCTGAAAATCCAAAAATGGCAAAATAGATCCCTGGGAACTTTGAAAAAAAATCAAAAATGAAAAATCTAGCCCTTGGTCTATTTAAGATTGGCAAGACCAACCCTTGGACTACTTTTCATAATTTACAGGTTTGGTCCCTTGGTTTTGTGAAATTGCAAAATGGTCCTTGTGTTTAATAACAACCAAACGGACCTTATATTATTCAAAGCCCAATCCAATCCCTTTTACCCTTTACCCGGTCCAGTCTCTTTTAACCCGAATCCAACCCACCCATTTACCCAATGTTTAAAATAAACAAACCCGCCCCCTACACACCCTGTCTTCCCCGACAACTTTGTCTGCAACCCATCCCCCCTCCAACTCCAGCCACCCTATCACCTCACTTTGTCTCACCTACCTGCTAAATGCATTAAATGCACCTCCAACATCCACACTCAATCCACACTGTCAAAGCATAGTTTCCCGCCAAAATCAGTTTTAAGGGCCAAGATCATTTTAAATGATCCAAGGGACCTGAATAATGGTGGGATTAATTCAGAAGAGAGAGAGGAAGCTGTGGGAGTATAAAAGAGAGAAGAAAGAAGCAGTTTGGGGAGTAGTTAGTTTTTTATAAAATTCCCCTTATGTCGTTTTTTTTATTTATGTTTTAGTTTAACTACAAATGTTGTAATTTTCAGTTCTATGTATCATATTTAAGTAAAAAAATCATTGTATTGTGTTTTTAAGAACCAATCCAAGTTTTCATCTAAATTTCAATATTGTTGTTCACTGTTGCACTGTTTCAGTTTTAAATTCTATTGCCAAATTTATTAGTGACTTGTTTTAAGCTTGAATAAGCTTGTATAAGCTTTTTATAAGCTACATTTCATTTTCAAAGTAAATTGGAATGATGGTCAACGAAAGTCAACTGGGACTCAATTTGGAATGGAAGCAGGTTATGGTTGATGCAGAGGATGCTTTGGGGTTAGATTTGGTTAGGTTAGAGTAGGATTTGGGTTTGTTTTAGCCTGCATGACCAGCTGGGGTCTTGTAAGTTCAAATCTCATTTCTATCTTTTCTTTCAGTATTACACATTATGCTTGTATCTGTTTCTGTGTTACCATCAGTGAAAATTAGTTTATGTAGTTGTAGTTAAGTCATGTAGACTCAATTTGATCTATAGCAGTGGCTAGCTGGTGGTTGGTTAAGTTTCACTTGCAAAACAGTCCATTAAGGGGTGTTTGGATCAAAGTTTAAATCTGTGATAGAGGGTATTACAATGGATTAGATCAGTTGGTTTGTGTTTGATATAGTTATATGCATTCATATCTGTCTTTGTTTTACTGCAATTTGTGCTCTAAGTCAATATTGGTTTAAATCTGTTCTTGTATGCAAATGTGTGGAAATCAGTGACTGAATCATTGCACATAGGTCTAGAATCAGTAAAACTAGCTTGTTTCAGTCTCATCACATCTTATTTCATCCATATCAGCTCTACATTTGATCTTGAATTTCATTTTGGTCAAACCAGTTACTGTTTTTTTTAAAGTCAAATCAGGTCTGCACTGGGTTTTTGCAGAATTTGCAGCAGGTGCATTTTGCTCATTTTACATAGTTTAGGTTTCAATTTTGGTCTATAAGTAGTCAGCTAGGTGATCTTTAAGACTGCATTTTTGCTTTTCACATTTGCTTTTCTGATAAGCTCATAGATAAGCTCAAACTAGCTTCCCTGTTTGTCTGTTTTTACATCAGCTCTCACTGTCCAATTTGGGCAGTTAATCTTTGATCCATATCTGCTTCATTACTAGTCATCATTAGTTGAAACTTTGGATTTATGATCTTTGGTTGGTTGGCTTGAGAACCATACTTTTTTTTTCCCCTTTAGCTTATTGGATAAGCAGCTAGATAAGCTCAAATTTGGGTCCTGATTTCTGTTTTGCTCATGATGGCAGTTGGTTTAATCTTAGGTAGATCACTATTTAGGTGTTAGGAGTAGGTGAATATAGTTGCCTCAGAGTAGTTTTAGTATAATGTAGCTTATGTTATCAGTTGGTTCACTCTAGTGCTTATTTACTTAATTATAAGTGCTTATTTAGGACAGTTTACATAGCAGCTCTTTATTCTTCCACATAAGCATCAGTTTTTATATTTTTTATAGCTTTAGGATAAGATTTTAGTATTTCCCTGAAATTTTCATAATTTTTAGACACTGTTTAGTATTTTTCTTAATTAAAATCAATTTTTAATCAATTTTAATTAGCTTTAATTGCAATTAATTGAGAAAAAGTTCCAAAAAAATAATTTTTCAATTTTATTAGATCAAGATAAATATAAAAAGCATAAAAAAGATTTTTCCTTATTTTTCACCTTTTATTTTGTATTTTTCACATATTAAATTAGTTTTTAATAGTTTAAAATTCCTAGAAAATAGGAAATTAATCAGAAAATTACAAAAATAGTTTTGAAAATTCTAGTTTGTTATTTTAGACTTTTCTAAGTCTTAATTTTATTTTTCTAGCTTTATTTCCTAATTTCTTGTATTTTAGATAATTATTAAATAGTTAAAAATAGTTTTTAATTAATAATAATTAGATAATTAGTTATAAAAATAATTTTCTTTTTCTAAAAAGTTTATTTTATCATTAGGATTGTAAAAATGTGTTTTTCATATTTTTAGGACTTTTATTTCTTAGATTTAACTTTTTATTTTGTGCGTTTACGTAATTTTTAAACGTAAGTTTTTAGTTTTAAGTTTTAAACGTTCATCACTTTAAATATAGTGATAGCGTTTATTTAATAGTTTTTATCTTTTAAACTTTCTTTAATTTCCATTTCAGCCCTTGTAGTTTATGTCCTTTCTCCGTAGTTATAATAATCTCAAATCCTTTTCCCGTTCAAATCTCGCGATCACTATACGTTTGATAATCCATTGCATAGCTCGCTGGGACATAACGACCCGGGGAAACACTATACTCCCCAGATCTTCATTGCATTCGTGCTTGAGCAGTTTTAAGCTGATTACGGTCTGCCATTCACAAGTGGCCGGCTTGTGTGATTTAGCTTGACTGTTTTGGCACGCATCAAATTTTTGGCGCCGCTGCCGGGGAGCTGTGCTGATTATCTTACGTCTAGCAGATTAGTGATTTGGATATTCACTCTTTGTTCATACCATCCATCTGTATATGTTTATATTTTCTTATCCAAAAATCCAAAAAATACTCTTCTCATTCCTCTTATTCGTTGATTCTATTTCTCTTACCCTCTTTTGCCGTTTAATTCTATTCTTCGTATCCTCTCAACCATTTGATTCTCTTCTTAATCCTCTATATGTTTAATTCTTATGTCGACAATCGTCAACTTCATCGTCAGAAATGTGTGTGAGCGGTGTGGAGGGCCTAGTTCAAGCGAATTTTGCAATTCGTGCGAATTATCCATCAAAAATTCTTTTCAAAGTTATTTCGACCACCCGCCACAACCTGAAATACATTCTAATCTTGACAAACCAGTTCAAACGTCGGAGCTACCCCAAGCACCCACCGAGGATTACGAGGACACTTTCTTTGAAGATAGAGCCCGTAATCTAATCGAACGAATTCAAGCCGATGAAAAAAGGTCGAGAATTAGAATTGATTACGATGAACCCGTTCAAACACCGGTGACTAGCAAGAATGACTTGCCTAATCTTCACGTTTCTCAAGAACCAGAACCGGAGACCATAACGGAAGTGGTGGAAATTGCTAGCTCTCAGAGCACACCACTTGTCCCACCTCCTGATTTTTCTGAATGTTCTTCGAGACTTGATAGTCATTCGGATCACCATGTTGGTTTTGATGATTCTTTGAATAAACCGATTCCTCTTCATAACTCTCAAATGCAATCGTTTATTCCTTGTGTCGGTTGTGGTGAGCCTCTTTATGGTTCACCCTGTCGTTGGTGTACTTGTGTACAATGTGGTAATGATATCCATAACGGGAGTTGTTTGTTTTGTGGTTCAAGGAATTCATTTGATTATGATCCTAATCCGAACTCATTTAACGACTCCTCAAACTTTTCCAATTACCCACCACAGCCCGACCTATCTTCATACAATCAACACTTCTGCTGTGAATTTTGTGGAGGTCCTCACCAAGGAATTGAGTGTCAATCCGGAAACACGTTTGTCTATGAACAGTTTTCCAGTGATGCTCAGAGTTTTGGTTATGACCAATATCCATATAGTTCACCTGTCCAGACTCAACAGTTTTACTGTTGTGAGTACTGTGGAGGTCCCCATTTCAGCTCTGATTGTCAAACAGGGAATCCATTTCCTTGTAACAATCATGACTCTCACATGTTTGATAATTTCCAACCTCCACAGCACTATACGGTTCAAACTCCATCTGAGCCGTTGTCTCATGAAATCTCCCAGGATCTTGAAACCGCAATGAAAACACTTGATGATATGATTCAAAACTTTAAGAATCAAGTGAGTGGTGAAAAAACCATAGGAGAATTGCTGGCCGAAGAACGAGAAGCTCGCAAATCTAGGGAAGAATTATTTATCCTAGAGCAAGCAGCTCTAAGGCGTTCCCAATTTCTCAAGGCAGCACTTTATGACGATGACGAGGAGGGTTTTTATCCTTTTAAAAGTAATATTTCTCAACCCCCTCAGTCAGTTGATATTCCAGCAGTTGAGATTCCATCTCTAACAACTGCTATCACACCCGAGGCTCCCACTCACTCTCTGAACATGGAGGACGAGCATCTCGACACTGTTCCTGAAAAGGAATCGGACGAATTCATAAAGTCTAGTGTTGAGAACCTTGTCCCAATCCCAAGAGAGTCACAGGGAATTCTTGATCATGTGTGTGATATCCCTCCTCCTCTTGTCTTCCAAACAGATCATGTTGAGATGTTCTTCGATTCTGATGATGATGAGTCGTTATCTTGTGGAGACATTATTTATGTGGAAGATTCACCTTCTGAGCTTGTTAGCTTAGAAGAAGAGAATGATGAAGTTACTGACACTGAAATCAAAGATGAAGCTCTTCGAGCAACATTATTGAATGTCAGTCTTCTCATTTCTAAAATCGAGGCTTTCAAAGAGAAACCTATTTCATCTCCTATCCCCATTAAGGATAGTGACATTCTTTCCGATGATTCTATTCCGGAAATGAAAGCCCCCTGTTTTGATAGTATGGGAGAGAAGATTAGTGGCAGTACCACTTCTCATTCTCATAATTCTCTCCCCGATCATGAATCATTTACTTTTGAGGAGTTCGCCAGTGAACCCACTCATATCAATTCTGAATATGATTCATTCACCTTCATGGAGTTCTCGGATGAACTCACTCATATCATATCTCCGCCGGAGTATGATAATTTCTACTTTGATCTAGACACACCCATAATATGTCTTGATCAAGCAAGCTTAACTGAGGAGATTCATGAAACTATGAATTCTCCTATTGAGGATGAAGAGTTAGTCATGATTTCTATCATGATTTTCTTTCTTTTCTTCATATATTCTGTCACTTCTCCTGTTCTTCACTCCTTTGGGAATGAAGACATTATCTTTGATCCCGGCATTTCCATATATCATTTTTGAGCCGGTTCTATGTATATCTCATCGGTGTGGAACTTTCACATACTTCAAATGTTTGTCCAAACATCCTGAATGAAAGTCCGATGGAGATTGTTTCTTCCACTTTGCTTCCCCAAGAACCAATGAATTCAGGGTCGAGTCAAGCTAGCGACTCGGTAATCAAAAACAGTAGCTTAACATGGGTTTTCACCCGTGTGTCCCACCCTAGTGTGGGGGAGTTACCCCACATATTATATATATATATATATAAGTATCTTGAAAAAAAAAAAAAAATCTTCTTTCTAAATAATGGCCGTAGTATTTCCCTTTTACGTTCTTTGTTTCGGCATAACCGCCGGTACTTTGAATATTGAGGGCAATATTCATTTCTAAGTGTGGGGGGGAATTCTCACGAATTTTATCATATAATTATCCCAATTCCCCCGTTTTTGGCCAAAATTTTTTTGTGGAGTAAGTGTTTTACACTTACTCAATTGGTTATCAGTCCGCCATGTCTGTAAGACAAAAGGATTGGCTAATCCAGGAGCAAACGGCTCTTGGTAAAGATTTCTCAAATCCGTTTATATGGCTTGCAATTTGCCCAAAATTGTATGGTTCTCAACTCACCATATCCTAAAACGTGAAGAGTTGGCTAGCCCGCAAGTTTATGGCTTGTGGTAAAGGCAGTGGAAAATCCATAATTGGTAATCAGCTCACCAAAGATAATATTGATAATTTATCTAAGAGTTGGCTAGTCCAGAAGCAAACGGCTTCTGGTAAAGACAAAATCAAATCCGTTGAAAGCTGGTGATTTGCTCAAAATCACATGGTTATCGGTGTACCATGGTTCTTACTTGAACTGAAACATTTGGCTACTCCAGAAGTAATGGCTTTTGGTAAAGAGATTAAAATCCATTATGTTTTCTCAAATCATTGCTAGGGACTAGCAATAGTTTAGTGTGGGGGATTGATGAGTGCTCAAATACTCATCATTTTTGTCGTATTTAAACTGCCAAAACATACAAAAACAATCAAAAAGATATCAAAATACTTAAAATATCCCAGGGATTGTGTTTTATGTGTTTTAAATGCAAAATGTGCAAAAACAAAGGAAAATCGATCAAAGTTTGCAATATTGGCAGTTTCAGTCCCCCGACTTTCAGAAAATGGCAAAATCAGTCCCTAGGCATTTATTTTAAAAGAAAAGTCACCAAAGGTCCTTTTGGAATCATAAATTTTCATATTTAGTCCTTTGGTGGAAAATCCAAAAATATTTGAGAAATTGTAGGTTTAGTCCCTGAAAATCCAAAAATGGCAAAATAGATCCCTGGGAACTTTGAAAAAAAATCAAAAATGAAAAATCTAGCCCTTGGTCTATTTAAGATTGGCAAGACCAACCCTTGGACTACTTTTCATAATTTACAGGTTTGGTCCCTTGGTTTTGTGAAATTGCAAAATGGTCCTTGTGTTTAATAACAACCAAACGGACCTTATATTATTCAAAGCCCAATCCAATCCCTTTTACCCTTTACCCGGTCCAGTCTCTTTTAACCCGAATCCAACCCACCCATTTACCCAATGTTTAAAATAAACAAACCCGCCCCCTACACACCCTGTCTTCCCCGACAACTTTGTCTGCAACCCATCCCCCCTCCAACTCCAGCCACCCTATCACCTCACTTTGTCTCACCTACCTGCTAAATGCATTAAATGCACCTCCAACATCCACACTCAATCCACACTGTCAAAGCATAGTTTCCCGCCAAAATCAGTTTTAAGGGCCAAGATCATTTTAAATGATCCAAGGGACCTGAATAATGGTGGGATTAATTCAGAAGAGAGAGAGGAAGCTGTGGGAGTATAAAAGAGAGAAGAAAGAAGCAGTTTGGGGAGTAGTTAGTTTTTTATAAAATTCCCCTTATGTCGTTTTTTTTATTTATGTTTTAGTTTAACTACAAATGTTGTAATTTTCAGTTCTATGTATCATATTTAAGTAAAAAAATCATTGTATTGTGTTTTTAAGAACCAATCCAAGTTTTCATCTAAATTTCAATATTGTTGTTCACTGTTGCACTGTTTCAGTTTTAAATTCTATTGCCAAATTTATTAGTGACTTGTTTTAAGCTTGAATAAGCTTGTATAAGCTTTTTATAAGCTACATTTCATTTTCAAAGTAAATTGGAATGATGGTCAACGAAAGTCAACTGGGACTCAATTTGGAATGGAAGCAGGTTATGGTTGATGCAGAGGATGCTTTGGGGTTAGATTTGGTTAGGTTAGAGTAGGATTTGGGTTTGTTTTAGCCTGCATGACCAGCTGGGGTCTTGTAAGTTCAAATCTCATTTCTATCTTTTCTTTCAGTATTACACATTATGCTTGTATCTGTTTCTGTGTTACCATCAGTGAAAATTAGTTTATGTAGTTGTAGTTAAGTCATGTAGACTCAATTTGATCTATAGCAGTGGCTAGCTGGTGGTTGGTTAAGTTTCACTTGCAAAACAGTCCATTAAGGGGTGTTTGGATCAAAGTTTAAATCTGTGATAGAGGGTATTACAATGGATTAGATCAGTTGGTTTGTGTTTGATATAGTTATATGCATTCATATCTGTCTTTGTTTTACTGCAATTTGTGCTCTAAGTCAATATTGGTTTAAATCTGTTCTTGTATGCAAATGTGTGGAAATCAGTGACTGAATCATTGCACATAGGTCTAGAATCAGTAAAACTAGCTTGTTTCAGTCTCATCACATCTTATTTCATCCATATCAGCTCTACATTTGATCTTGAATTTCATTTTGGTCAAACCAGTTACTGTTTTTTTTAAAGTCAAATCAGGTCTGCACTGGGTTTTTGCAGAATTTGCAGCAGGTGCATTTTGCTCATTTTACATAGTTTAGGTTTCAATTTTGGTCTATAAGTAGTCAGCTAGGTGATCTTTAAGACTGCATTTTTGCTTTTCACATTTGCTTTTCTGATAAGCTCATAGATAAGCTCAAACTAGCTTCCCTGTTTGTCTGTTTTTACATCAGCTCTCACTGTCCAATTTGGGCAGTTAATCTTTGATCCATATCTGCTTCATTACTAGTCATCATTAGTTGAAACTTTGGATTTATGATCTTTGGTTGGTTGGCTTGAGAACCATACTTTTTTTTCCCTTTAGCTTATTGGATAAGCAGCTAGATAAGCTCAAATTTGGGTCCTGATTTCTGTTTTGCTCATGATGGCAGTTGGTTTAATCTTAGGTAGACCACTATTTAGGTGTTAGGAGTAGGTGAATATAGTTGCCTCAGAGTAGTTTTAGTATAATGTAGCTTATGTTATCAGTTGGTTCACTCTAGTGCTTATTTACTTAATTATAAGTGCTTATTTAGGACAGTTTACATAGCAGCTCTTTATTCTTCCACATAAGCATCAGTTTCTATATTTTTTATAGCTTTAGGATAAGATTTTAGTATTTCCCTGAAATTTTCATAATTTTTAGACACTGTTTAGTATTTTTCTTAATTAAAATCAATTTTTAATCAATTTTAATTAGCTTTAATTGCAATTAATTGAGAAAAAGTTCCAAAAAAATAATTTTTCAATTTTATTAGATCAAGATAAATATAAAAAGCATAAAAAAGATTTTTCCTTATTTTTCACCTTTTATTTTGTTATTTTCACATATTAAATTAGTTTTTAATAGTTTAAAATTCCTAGAAAATAGGAAATTAATCAGAAAATTACAAAAATAGTTTTGAAAATTCTAGTTTGTTATTTTAGACTTTTCTAAGTCTTAATTTTATTTTTCTAGCTTTATTTCCTAATTTCTTGTATTTTAGATAATTATTAAATAGTTAAAAATAGTTTTTAATTAATAATAGTTAGATAATTAGTTATAAAAATAATTTTCTTTTTCTAAAAAGTTTCTTTTATCATTAGGATTGTAAAAATGTATTTTTCATATTTTTAGGACTTTTATTTCTTAGATTTCACTTTTTATTTTGTGCGTTTACGTAATTTTTATTTAAACGTAAGTTTTTAGTTTTAAGTTTTAAACGTTCATCACTTTAAATATAGTGATAGCGTTTATTTAATAGTTTTTATCTTTTAAACTTTCTTTAATTTGCATTTCAGCCCTTGTAGTTTATGTCCTTTCTCCGTAGTTATAATAATCTCAAATCCTTTTCCCGTTCAAATCTCGCGATCACTATACGTTTGATAATCCATTGCATAGCTCGCTGGGACATAACGACCCGGGAAAACACTATACTCCCCAGATCTTCATTGCATTCGTGCTTGAGCAGTTTTAAGCTGATTACGGTCTGCCATTCACAAGTGGCCGGCTTGTGTGATTTAGCTTGACTGTTTTGGCACGCATCAGTTACTCCAAATACCCCCTAAGTTATACAACCAACATTGCAGATACGGCATATTACCAATTCGTAAAATTCAGAGTTTTGGTTTAGTAGTTACACACAAGTAATATTTTCTTAGAGAAAGAATAATTAGAACCTCAATGTTCTTAATTCGACGATTCAATGACCTTACATTTCAAAATGTATTTGTGTTATATTACAGTGGCTATGTGCAATGTTATAAGTATAAAGGTTGTTGGTGCCGTTAACGGAAACTTATAGTGGTTTTGATTTCAACAGATTATTGGTCATCACAACCAGGAAGAGTCTATATTCCAAGGAGAGGAGCCTAGAGAGGTAGTTGAGACGATACTTGCATGAATACCACACTTCAAGAGTTCACTCATCTGCAGTCAACAAAGCCTTAACTCCATCCAGTTCAAAAGAAAAGAAAGAAAAGGTTTGTATTTTGAGTTTTTACCTCTTTTGTAGATAATATGTCTTAAACTTTTTATGAAATGTTGATGTGCTTTCTGATATGACAAAAATCACATTAAAAGAGTTCTAAGAAATATTGGTTTGGGAAGCAAAACAATGGTGTTAAAGATTTAATGTATGCAAACAATGGCGCGCGTTCAGTCTTAGGTGCGACCAAGGCTAATTCATGTGTCCAAGGAAAACAACGTTCTTTAACAGACCCGCCCCCTACACACCCTGTCTTCCCCGACAACTTTGTCTGCAACCCATCCCCCCTCCAACTCCAGCCACCCTATCACCTCACTTTGTCTCACCTACCTGCTAAATGCATTAAATGCACCTCCAACATCCACACTCAATCCACACTGTCAAAGCATAGTTTCCCGCCAAAATCAGTTTTAAGGGCCAAGATCATTTTAAATGATCCAAGGGACCTGAATAATGGTGGGATTAATTCAGAAGAGAGAGAGGAAGCTGTGGGAGTATAAAAGAGAGAAGAAAGAAGCAGTTTGGGGAGTAGTTAGTTTTTTATAAAATTCCCCTTATGTCGTTTTTTTTATTTATGTTTTAGTTTAACTACAAATGTTGTAATTTTCAGTTCTATGTATCATATTTAAGTAAAAAAATCATTGTATTGTGTTTTTAAGAACCAATCCAAGTTTTCATCTAAATTTCAATATTGTTGTTCACTGTTGCACTGTTTCAGTTTTAAATTCTATTGCCAAATTTATTAGTGACTTGTTTTAAGCTTGAATAAGCTTGTATAAGCTTTTTATAAGCTACATTTCATTTTCAAAGTAAATTGGAATGATGGTCAACGAAAGTCAACTGGGACTCAATTTGGAATGGAAGCAGGTTATGGTTGATGCAGAGGATGCTTTGGGGTTAGATTTGGTTAGGTTAGAGTAGGATTTGGGTTTGTTTTAGCCTGCATGACCAGCTGGGGTCTTGTAAGTTCAAATCTCATTTCTATCTTTTCTTTCAGTATTACACATTATGCTTGTATCTGTTTCTGTGTTACCATCAGTGAAAATTAGTTTATGTAGTTGTAGTTAAGTCATGTAGACTCAATTTGATCTATAGCAGTGGCTAGCTGGTGGTTGGTTAAGTTTCACTTGCAAAACAGTCCATTAAGGGGTGTTTGGATCAAAGTTTAAATCTGTGATAGAGGGTATTACAATGGATTAGATCAGTTGGTTTGTGTTTGATATAGTTATATGCATTCATATCTGTCTTTGTTTTACTGCAATTTGTGCTCTAAGTCAATATTGGTTTAAATCTGTTCTTGTATGCAAATGTGTGGAAATCAGTGACTGAATCATTGCACATAGGTCTAGAATCAGTAAAACTAGCTTGTTTCAGTCTCATCACATCTTATTTCATCCATATCAGCTCTACATTTGATCTTGAATTTCATTTTGGTCAAACCAGTTACTGTTTTTTTTAAAGTCAAATCAGGTCTGCACTGGGTTTTTGCAGAATTTGCAGCAGGTGCATTTTGCTCATTTTACATAGTTTAGGTTTCAATTTTGGTCTATAAGTAGTCAGCTAGGTGATCTTTAAGACTGCATTTTTGCTTTTCACATTTGCTTTTCTGATAAGCTCATAGATAAGCTCAAACTAGCTTCCCTGTTTGTCTGTTTTTACATCAGCTCTCACTGTCCAATTTGGGCAGTTAATCTTTGATCCATATCTGCTTCATTACTAGTCATCATTAGTTGAAACTTTGGATTTATGATCTTTGGTTGGTTGGCTTGAGAACCATACTTTTTTTTTTCCCTTTAGCTTATTGGATAAGCAGCTAGATAAGCTCAAATTTGGGTCCTGATTTCTGTTTTGCTCATGATGGCAGTTGGTTTAATCTTAGGTAGATCACTATTTAGGTGTTAGGAGTAGGTGAATATAGTTGCCTCAGAGTAGTTTTAGTATAATGTAGCTTATGTTATCAGTTGGTTCACTCTAGTGCTTATTTACTTAATTATAAGTGCTTATTTAGGACAGTTTACATAGCAGCTCTTTATTCTTCCACATAAGCATCAATTTTTATATTTTTTATAGCTTTAGGATAAGATTTTAGTATTTCCCTGAAATTTTCATAATTTTTAGACACTGTTTAGTATTTTTCTTAATTAAAATCAATTTTTAATCAATTTTAATTAGCTTTAATTGCAATTAATTGAGAAAAAGTTCCAAAAAAATAATTTTTCAATTTTATTAGATCAAGATAAATATAAAAAGCATAAAAAAGATTTTTCCTTATTTTTCACCTTTTATTTTGTATTTTTCACATATTAAATTAGTTTTTAATAGTTTAAAATTCCTAGAAAATAGGAAATTAATCAGAAAATTACAAAAATAGTTTTGAAAATTCTAGTTTGTTATTTTAGACTTTTCTAAGTCTTAATTTTATTTTTCTAGCTTTATTTCCTAATTTCTTGTATTTTAGATAATTATTAAATAGTTAAAAATAGTTTTTAATTAATAATAGTTAGATAATTAGTTATAAAAATAATTTTCTTTTTCTAAAAAGTTTCTTTTATCATTAGGATTGTAAAAATGTGTTTTTCATATTTTTAGGACTTTTATTTCTTAGATTTCACTTTTTATTTTGTGCGTTTACGTAATTTTTATTTAAACGTAAGTTTTTAGTTTTAAGTTTTAAACGTTCATCACTTTAAATATAGTGATAGCGTTTATTTAATAGTTTTTATCTTTTAAACTTTCTTTAATTTGCATTTCAGCCCTTGTAGTTTATGTCCTTTCTCCGTAGTTATAATAATCTCAAATCCTTTTCCCGTTCAAATCTCGCGATCACTATACGTTTGATAATCCATTGCATAGCTCGCTGGGACATAATGACCCGGGAAAACACTATACTCCCCAGATCTTCATTGCATTCGTGCTTAAGCAGTTTTAAGCTGATTACGGTCTGCCATTCACAAGTGGCCGGCTTGTGTGATTTAGCTTGACTGTTTTGGCACGCATCAGTTACTCCAAATACCCCCTAAGTTATACAACCAACATTGCAGATACGGCATATTACCAATTCGTAAAATTCAGAGTTTTGGTTTAGTAGTTACACACAAGTAATATTTTCTTAGAGAAAGAATAATTAGAACCTCAATGTTCTTAATTCGACGATTCAATGACCTTACATTTCAAAATGTATTTGTGTTATATTACAGTGGCTATGTGCAATGTTATAAGTATAAAGGTTGTTGGTGCCGTTAACGAAAACTTATAGTGGTTTTGATTTCAATAGATTATTGGTCATCACAACCAGGAAGAGTCTATATTCCAAGGAGAGGAGCCTAGAGAGGTAGTTGAGACGATACTTGCATGAATACCACACTTCAAGAGTTCACTCATCTGCAGTCAACAAAGCCTTAACTCCATCCAGTTCAAAAGAAAAGAAAGAAAAGGTTTGTATTTTGAGTTTTTACCTCTTTTGTAGATAATATGTCTTAAACTTTTTATGAAATGTTGATGTGCTTTCTGATATGACAAAAATCACATTAAAAGAGTTCTAAGAAATATTGGTTTGGGAAGCAAAACAATGGTGTTAAAGATTTAATGTATGCAAACAATGGCGCGCGTTCAGTCTTAGGTGCGACCAAGGCTAATTCATGTGTCCAAGGAAAACAACGTTCTTTAACAGCAACTCCTTATGAAGCATGAGAACCAGTTCGACAACCTTAGATCCTCTGTAAGTGTTATAAAATATACGCACAAATATCATGGTTTTATTCATTTTTGTACGAATGTTTCCAGTGTTTTGTGAATATGAATTTAGGATTACAACTGGTAAGTACTTGGGATGACAGAAGAAAATTTAACGGAGAAACCAAAGCCGATTTACAGAGCAAACAAGAGGCTGCTATTCATAGAGAACGAGCGTCAGCTTATGCACATACTCATATTTCCAATTACTTACTCCATCTATAATTTATATTCTTTGATAATGTATAAAGATATGTTCCATGTTATTTATTTTGGTGTCGAACAACAAATATGGAAGAACTTTGTGAATTATGCAAACCCGACATTTTTGGACCCAAACAATCCTCATTGGGGATGGACTTGGCTAGAACATTGGATGGTTGTCAGGCCATGGGAAATTAAAAGCATGACGGACAATAATTCGATGCATAGAGACACGATAGCCGGCTCTCACCTATTTATTTTTTTGGTTTTTCCAACTGTATAGCTTTAAACATTATCAATAGGTAAGAGTTGCCTTCTAAGTTGAAATTAAATCCATATGTGATGCTGTTAGCGTGTTATGGGTTAGCATTACTGTATAAAGATGTGGTCTCATTGTTTCTGCTCACGTGTCTCGGGATTACATCGGTTGAGCACACACTAGATGAACACTTAGTATTGGAATATAGAAGGGAAGGGATTTTCAAATGGAGATGCATCTATTTTAATGAGTGCATTTGAAATGTGTGGTTGTGATTTCTTCTTATCCTTCTCATTTTAATTTTTCTTCTTATTTGATCCTAATTCTTGGAATATATGCAAATATAATTATCTATAATGATGTCGATTGTCTAAATGATGTGTCAGGAATTATTTTTAATGTGCTATGTATAAAACTTAAATCGGTAGCAATATTAACTGTGAATTTGCAATACGAAAGTAAGAAGATGTGGGATTTTTATAGTAGCTGCATGTAACAATCAACTATTAAAAGATATAAACATGAATTAATTATAAATAGGTTGGTCCTTGGAGTAGATATAGATTTTTACGAATGACAGCCATGGTTATGAGTGGTTGCTTTAAGAATACTACACTTTTGATTTAATTCTAACTTTAATAGGAAATTGGATTATTCTGTCGAGGGATTGTCTAACCAGTGCCCTGAGGGCATTAGTTAAAGTACATTTATTAAGCATTAACATTTTTTTTATATTGCAAATTGTATTTAATACACAATAATTAAACTTACAAATTAACATAATTAAATCTGATTTGTAATTTAATAAACTCAAACTTTTTTTTTAAGCATTTTAAACCTTGCCCTAAGGGCACCCATTAGACAAACCCTTTTGTCAAATATCTAAATATTTGTTTCATGATGACTTGATTAGTTTGCATTTATAAAATTGCGAGAGATGGAATAAGATCTCATGTTCAATCTTATAAGCTGTAACCATCATAATTAACAAGGAAATTTCAACTAACTCCTTATAACTTGGAAGATTAAAACAGGAAAGTTAAGAGGCCTAATTCAATTCAGAGGAGCTAAACGATCATTTGCTACCATACTTTTTGGCGTTAATTCCATTTTATTCTCATATTTTATAAACTCAAAAAAGATGCATCTTCTATCTACCTATTATATAAAAAGAAGGCTCTTATTTGTTGTGGCAGCCTAAAATGAAGACACGTAATCGCAAGTAGCAGCCTAAAAAGAAGACACGTCAACGCAAATACTGATGCATCAAACTGCCCATTCTTTCTTCTTCTTTTGCTCATTGCTTCCGATCCTCTCATTTGATATCTTACTTTATCTTACTTACGCTCTCTCTCTCTCTAAAATGCAAATGCAAATACACCATTTACTTTCTTATTTTTTTCATGAACTTTTTAGTTTTGTTTTAACATTAGTTTTTTGGGTTACAGTTTATATATATCGCATTCTTTTTCCCGATATTAAGTTGGATTTTGTTTGGTTTTAGTGATATATGTAGACTTATTCTTCAAACTTATAGGATTTTTATTTTTGCTATTAGGTTGGATCTTGCACAGTGGTGATGTTGCATGCTTGAAGAATAAATCAATTTGGCTAGCTTCAAGATAACAAGGTCAGTACCCTAATATCTACATTATTTCAAAGTGAATGTGCTCTTTATTCATAAGTTACGTTAGACATCCATTATTTCTTTAAGTAAATGTGTTATTTTTTTTTTCTTTTTTTTAAACTCTTGTCTGGTTAATTCTAAAATGATGACAAGATATCAAGACTTTCAAAAGTAAATGTGTTATTCTACAAAGTGAATTAATGAATGCTTATAAACCAATGTAGTTATGGGGATGAGGAGATCTAGCTAAGACACACACTGTTGTGGATAGAGACACCCTTTTTTTTAGAATTAACCAATGTAGGAGTTGATGTTTTTTATTTTTGAAAGTCTTGATATCTTGTCATCATTAATATTTTTCTTTTTTTAGTTAAAAATATATAACTCTTTAGAAAATAACGAGTGTAGAAACCCGCGCGATGCAGCGGGATTGGCTTCTAAGGACTTATTTTGTAGCGACACTTAAACTTCAGGGGCTGTTTTTGCCAAGTTGTAAAACTTTGCATTTAATGTTTGGACTTAGTTTGCAGCGACACCTAAACCTGAGGGGCCATTCTTGCCAAGTTGCAAAACTTTGCAATAAATGCTTTGGGGGGCACTGTTGCCCGCTCAATAGTTAATATATATAATAAGTTACGTTAGTATGAAATCAGGACTTGTAGAACTTAAATAAAATTCAAGCTTAGTTACAAATATTACATTTTGGTTTGTTTTACTAAGAAAAAAATAATAATAATGATAAATAAATAAAAGTTACTATGCTTAGGTACCAAATCGTATGTCTTATGTATAATATATTTTCTCATTTTTCTGTTGATAGATGCAACATATGTATAGTGTTTTATATGTAATAATAGTAATAATTTATTTATATTTTATTATTGTTTGTAATATCATTAATTATTTATTTATTTATTTAGGTACATCATGGAAAAAAGGATGATCACACCCCTTATTTGGATTTTGGCACCCTTATTTTTTTCACTTTTTTTCTTTTATAATTTTTTTTTTATTTTTTTTATTTTGGTTTTGTTATAGAACTTAAATTACGGAACATAAAATATAAAATTTGATAAGTTAAAAGTTATAAAAGATCAAAAAATATAGAGCATAAAACGGTAAAAAATTGTCTTTTCCTATTAACAAACCGAATAAATTGAATAAATGTGAGTGAGTGGGTGACTAACCTATAGCCTATAGGTATACCCTTGACATCACACATCTTTTATTTAAAAAAAAATAAAAAATAAAAATAAAAATAAAACAAGACTTTTAGGGCTCGTTTGGTAGCTGGTATTTTACAAGAGGTTTAGGCTGATGGTAGAATTGTATTGTTTGGTTAATATATGTGGGCCCAGAAATAGGGGATGATAGCTAAATAATAAGGATTTTACAAAAGGCAACACATTAGTTAGGATTTGTTCGGTTTTAGTTAAAGTGTGGGTCCAAAACAAATGTCAACCATTGGTGTTTTTTTTTATTTCTTTTAAATATACTTTCTCACTTATTTTTATAATAAAACTTTATACTAACTTTATATTTTAATATGTAATATTTTTTTAATATTATTTTTTCTCTCTACATCAAATCCAAAGCCTAATTCAAATTCAAATTATAATCAAAATCCAAATCTTAATCCTAAACCCATCTACGAACCAAACGGGCCTTTAGTGATGTGATTAGACGTGTGAAGAAAAAGAAGACAATAATTCATGCATAGTTGATATCTTGGGTTGTTCATTTTCTTGCCATAATGTGATCACGTTTCGTATCCGATTATTTGAGAATAGACACATTATAGCAAATACGCTTTAAACATGACCCACATTAATCGATTTATGTTGGACTTTAAATTAAACCTGGTCAAAATATATTATTCAAAAAATTAAAAAAAACCTCGCGCGCGCAGACATTATAACTAGTAAAAAAAAAAAAAAAAACTCAGTAAAAATTGATTGTAATTTATTTTTAGGTATCTTTAGTAGTAATCCTTTGTAATTTTTCTATACGATAATTAAAAAGTAAGAAGTAGCACATGCATAGAGCTAATTTGTGTCAGTTATCGATCTTTAGTCCTAGAAAACATGTGTATCGCTAGCTATGCAATGAAACCAACTAACCAAGTATGAAAAATTCGATAATATTTAGGTAATAGCTAATCTGACGAAAAGACATACTTTACCTAGATAAAGGTTAGGTATCGTAAATAGGTGAAAAGACATATGTTGGTAAATATAGTTAAGTATCAACAAACACGCGACCATTTGCATGTGAAGTTAGCTGTACTTATGACAATAGTAGATGTTGAAGACGACTACCTTTGTATGAATGTAGTAATCATTCTTTGTTTTTACTTCTTTGTGATTGTCTTTAGAGAGGAACAACATTTACGGCTAAAGGTTTCTTTGGTGTTTCGGGTTCCCACATTTTTATTCTTACAGCTAATTAATATACATGAAATTATTATGAAGGTGCATTCATATCATGAACATCATTATATAGGGTTCTATGTGGCTTCATGAGCCTAAGAGAACAACCAGCAATCCCAATCACACCTCACCATTATGTCCTAAAATTCTTTCTATAAAGCATAAACTCATCTCGTCCTCTATCACATCTCTTCTTCATGGCTTTTCTCCAATGCTTTGTCATTCTGTCTTCATTTTGCATTCTCTTGTTGTTTTTCATATTTATATATAATTTTCAAAAGCGGAGAAGTGTTATCCCAATAAATTGGCCAATACTTGGTATGATACCAGGTGTCCTTGTAAATTCCCACCAACTCCATGATTACGTCACCGGACTGTTGATTTATAGTGGTGGAACATTCATGTTAAAAGGTCCTTGTTTCGCTAACATGGACATGCTCATTACCACTAATCCCTTAGATGTTCACCACGTCCTAAGCAAAAACTTTAGCAATTATCCTAAAGGAGAAAAATTTCGTAAGATTTTTGATATCATGGGAGACGGAATCTTCAATTCTGATAACGAGTTATGGGAGATCCATCGCAAGGTCACCATGTTTGTATTCAAGCATGCCGGGTTCCAAAGTTTGTTGGAAAACATTCTTTGGAATTTGGTGGAAAATGGGCTTCTACCTGTGCTTGAATTCTTTTCTGGACAAAGTAATGAGATGGATTTGCAAGACATATTTCAGAGGTTCACTTTTGATACTATATGCAAATTACTCTTAGATCATGACCCAAAAAGCTTGTCTCTTGATTATCCTTATGTCCCATGTTTGAAGGCCTTCTCGGATGCTGAAGAGGTTATTTTGTATAGGCATGTTACGCCTCCAAGCCTTTGGAAATTGCAACAAATTTTTAAAGTGGGGAACGAAAAGAAGATGAGTGATGCATGGAGAACTATTGATCAATTCATATACAAGTGCTTAAACCAAAAATCAAATTACTACAACAACACAGGCAACGAACTCCACAGCGATAAGTTCTTGGTATTGACAGCTTTTATGAAGGAATTCAAAGATCAAATGGGTGATTTTGGAGATCCTACCAAATTTTTAAGAGACACCTTACTTAGCTTGATGGTTGCGGGAAAAGATAGCACTAGTAGCGTTCTCTCTTGGTTCTTCTATATCCTAGCACAAAACTCAGCCATAGAAGAACAGATTCTTCAAGAGATTCACACACATCTGAATGTGAAATTGCATGAAAGATGGGATGCAAAAGCGTTAAACGAAATGGTCTATCTTAATGGAGCTCTAAACGAAACCTTGAGGCTTTTCCCTCCTCTTCCGTTTAACCACAGATCTCCACTGAAACCTGACATTCTTCCAAGTGGTCACCGAGTAAATCAAAATACCAAAATTATATTTTCTTTTTATTCCATGGGAAGGATGAGATCTATATGGGGCGAAGATTGCATGGAGTTTAAACCCGAAAGGTGGGTTACTAAGGTTGGTGGAATTACACATGAACCATCTTACAAGTTCCCAGCGTTTAATGCTGGACCGAGGACTTGTGTGGGTAAGGACATGTCATTATATCAAATGAAGATGGTTTCAGTTACAATCATTTACCGTTATCATATTGAGTTGTTGAAAGACCAGCTCGTGGTTCCTGCTGATTCAATGGTACTTCAGATGAAGCACGGTCTTAAGGTGAGATTGGTTAAGAGAAGTGAAATGAAATCCATTCCAACCAAATCAAACTAAACTGAGTTATACAGTCTACGGTGCTTTTACTTTGGGATACAAATATTCTTCAAGTAAACTTTGTAAACTAATATGTTTTGGTATTATATGGCGATATATTCTATTTTACGGAAGACATAGTAGGAAAAGGGATATGTATACAAGTTTGTGTTTTGGGAAGCATGCTAAAAAGTGTGTGAAAGTGTACGAAAATTAAACCCTATCAAATAAACCACTATTGAATCTCAATTTAATAGTAAGAATTACACAAATTGATCTTAATCAGTTAAACCAAAACAATAACCAAATCCACTACCACTATTCACGTATGGATCTATCACCTAATTAGTGATATTTCTATTACAATGAAATAACAAGAACTGAATGAATCAAGCAAATCGTGAGAGAGCTTTGCAAGATTAAGGGAGTTGAGAGAGAATGATAAAACTAGAAAACGGGTTATGAAACCATGTGCCTTGTCTTAATCTTTATGCATCTAAGAAGCAATCAACATTATTAGCAGACTCAACTATGCAAGTTTTTATAACCCCATAAGTAATTTCATCCCTTACAAAATGTAAGTTATGTTGGTTTAATGGGCAAAATATTAATAGATGTGTGTTAGGATCGAACTCGAGATCACGGGATTGCACACTTTACGTATGAGAATTAAAGATTAATAATTAATATAAAATGTTATATTAATTATTAAATAAACACAAAACATAACGACCGTTAGTATTTAACGGAATAATGATTAACGATCGTTAGACGAATAAAAGGAAAGTATTGTATATGGATTATTTTGAGAACAAGAAAGATCTAGAACCCCTTGTGGGTTATGGATCGACCGGCCATGGGTTAGGGGAAGCCCAAACCCAACCTAACTTGTTCCCTAAGTTTTCTAATCCTATAAATACAAAACCAAAGATTCATTGTTGATAACTCTTGTACACACAATTAATCTTGGGTTTTGGTTTCTTTCTTTTGGTCCTAAAACTCGGTCGAGTATCCTTATGAATAAGGGTTTCGATTTTTGTTTTGTTAAAACAAATTGTTTTGTGTTTTCCTTTAAACTAGCATTTACTTTAATTCGTTAATAGTACGTGTGTACAAGAACGTGGTACAATCACACTATTAATTGTATTTTGGATTGAATTACAAAACGGTAAGGGGTAATTCTTATAATCCTATAAACTCTAATTAGGGTTCATCTTAATTGCTAGTTTTGTGGAATTAATTATTGTTCGGCTAGAATAAAAAAGGTATGCATACTTTATATTTATGTTAGTTAATTATTCATTATTCGTTCCTATACGCTTCCACATGTTCTTTGATGTATTATGTGTTTTTATATATAATTGTCATAGTATATAATTCCAACAAGTTAATCTCTAAACGCTTAGTTCTTTCATGAAAAACTGGGTTTGCTGCAATTTTAATTGCAGCTTTGTTATCACAAAACAATTTTATAGGAAGCATAATTTCAACTTTCAAGAACCAAAACAATCTCACAAGTAATTAACAACAATGGCTTTGTACTCTGTTTTAGAAGAAGATTTAGAAACAATAGATTGTTTCCTACTCTTTCGAGGAACCAGTGAACCACACAAGTACAAACAGTATCCAGTAACAGACCTTCTAGTTGTCTTACATCTTGCCCAATCAGCATCAACGAAAGCTTAAAAAATAAAGCTTTGTTATTTTCATATATGAATACCTTTACGTGGAGAACCTTTAAGGTATTTCAATACCTTTAAAGCAATATGGAAATGAGATTTCAGTGGAGAATGCATAAATTAGCTAAGACAATGTAGTGTACATGGGCTCAATTAATGTACCTAGTCAATGTACATTTAATTAAGTTGTACCGGACGCCTAGGGCTTGACTTGTCTTGGTGGAAAAGTTAAATTTATCTTTCTGGTTAAGATAAATATCTTTTAAATAATAAAAAGATTTATTTCCTTAGAGCAGACGGGATCGTCCAATGTGGCTCGCCATTCGTCCCTATGGATACCAATAACGCCACAAAAACCATACCACCAAAAATGCCATTTGCTCGCCATTGGGCTTTTAGCCAATACACTGGCTCACGCCATTTGTATTTTTTATTTATTTTTATTTATTTTTTTGTAGTATTGTGAGTGAGTGGGTATTTTGTGGGACCCAATAACATGTAAGTGATGTGTTATGAGTGAGAGTGTTTTAATTATTGGTGTGTTATTGAGAGGCGTATGATGTGGCGCTAAGGTGTTATACCAATAGCGTGTTATCCATCATTATCATACCTTGTGCTATTATAGGATAAATATTCGTTATTAGATAAGGATTGTTATAACTATAAATATAAACTTAAGAGTAAACTACACCATTCGTCCTTGTGGTATACGTTGACCATCAAGTTTCGTCCTTTGACCAAAAAAATTGCACTGTTGGTCCTTAACTGCGAAACGTTACTCAGCGTTGGTCCCTCACCCTAACTGGTGTGACTAATGGGCGTTAAGCCTTTTAAGTGGAGGGTATATTTGTCTTTTCCCACCCACACCACACCCTCAATTAATTATTTCATCTACTCTTTCATTTCATTTCATTCACCTGGCCAATTGATTATTTAAATTCATTTACTTTTAATCTCATTTACAAACATTGATCCCAAGTTTTTAAATCTTTATCTCATCTTCATCTTCAAACCTTTTGCTGCTAGTGTGTTAATGTCCCAACTAAGTTTGCATCTTTTATTGGAACATTTAGGGCTTAAAAATTAAAAGACACATTACAAATCTTGGCTTCACAGATTCACAAGTCATGGAGATTATATATTCAAGACCAAAAATCAAAACCCACCTACCTCTCAACTGTTCCAATCAGATCCCAAGAATGAGAAAGAAATCAAGACTAACCCATCATCTTAACCCTTACTAATTATCACAAACACCCAAATCATCACATAAAAACTCATTGACAAACTACATACACTAAATCTTTAATCGGTCCAAGGGTCAAAAGGGCGGTGGAGGTGGTGGGAAAGATAAACAGAAGGACGGAAAGGGCCATCAACAAATGCAACCGATAATGACAGGGTTTAAGGATATTAAGGCACCTAACAAGGACCAGAAATCGGTTAAATTTAGTTTGCCGGCTGGTAAGGGTGGTGGTGGTGGATATGACGATGAAGATGATTTTGACGATGATAGTTTTGATGACGATGAGTTTGATGATGAGTATGATGACGATGAGGATGAGGATGACGATGAGCTTGATGGGTATGATAAGAAGCCTAATAAAATGATGGCTGGTCCTGGTATGGGTGGAAATGGACCCGCGCGGCCCAGTTGTATTGATGAATAGCAAGAAAGGACCGGGTGGAGGGTTTGAAGTGCCGGTACAGCTCAAGGGTAAAGGTGGAAATAATGATGCTAAGAATAGTGGTGGGAAGAAGGGTAGAGGTAAAGATGGTAAAAAGAGTAAGGATGGTGGTAAAAGTGGTGGCTTTCTTGGAGGGCTTTTTGGGGGTGGTAAAAAGAAAAGCAAGGCATCAAGTCCTAAAGGCGGAAAGAAAGGTCACGATGGTGGTGATGGGCATAAGAATGGCGATAGTTGGGACAAGAAAAGTAGCGGAAAGCAATTCGATGAGGGGAAATTCAAAGGTGGAAATAAGCAAATCGAGTTTCTTGATTTTAGCAAGCCTCAAAAGGGCGGTGGTGGGAAGAATATGGGTCACAATGGCGGCGGAGGCGGAGGCGGTGGTGGTGCTCGGAATATGGGTCCAATGAGTGGTGGTAACCCAGGTGAATGAAATGAAATGAAAGGGTATATGAAATAATTAATTGAGGGTGTGGTGTGGGTGGGAAAAGACAAATATACCCTCCACTTAAAAAGGCTTAACGCCCGTTAGTCACACCAGTTAGGGTGAGGGACCAACGCTGAGTAACGTTTCGCAGTTTAGGACCAACGGTGCAATTTTTTTTGTCAAAGGACGAAACTTGATGGTCAACGTATACCACAAGGACGAATGGTGTAGTTTACTGATGAGTGTGTAAATACTCATCATTTTTGGTCAAATCTGAACTGCGAAACACTTAAAAACGCTCAGAAATGCATCAAAATACTGAAAATATCTCAAAATTGTATTTTATATGTCTCAGATGCAAAATGTTTAAAATCAGATGAAAAACGAGCTAAGTTTGCATAATTGGCAGTTTCAGTCCCTCAACTTTCAAATCTTGTCAAAAATAGTCCCTGAGCATTTATTTTAAAAGAAAAGTCACCAAAGGTCCTTTTGAAATCCTAATTTGTCATAATTAGTCCTTTGGTGAAAAATTTCAAAAGTTTTGAGAATTTACAAGTTTGGTCCTTCAAGTTTCAAAATTGGCAAATATAGTCCTTGGAAGTTTGAAAATGTCTTTTATGGTCCTTGTACTATTGAAACTTGTCATAATTGGTCCCTTGAAACAACTTTGGAAAATTGGCAGAATTGGTCCCTCAAGTTTGGAGAATTGCAGTTTTGGTCCTTGTATTATTAAACAAACCAATTTGAGCTTTGAACCCCTGCCATGACCTTTGACCCCCTGCCAAATAACTTGTGACCCCCCCTGTTTTGACCCCCTGCCTAATATATCCCCAAGTCAAACCAGTCAAAAAAACCCGCCCCAACTTGTTTCCCTCCTTTTTCCACCTCCTTCACCCACCATGCCTGCAACACTCAACATACCTCTCCTCCAGCTAACCCTCACCATCCTTATCCCCTCCACCTCACCAAACAGCCAAAAAGCATTTAATGCTTCCTCTTACCAGGCACTCAACCCCCCCCCCCCCGTTGCAATACCAATTTCCCGCCAAAAAGCCATCAATGGCTATAAACCACTCAAGTGATCCAATGGCTGTGAAAACAAGTGGGATTTGCTCAGAAAACAAGTGGGAGCAATTTTGGTGTATAAAAAGAAGAAAGAGAAGCAAAAGAGAGAGAGAGGGGGAGCTGAGCATATAAAAAAGCTAGTAGTTATTAAGCTTGGAGACTTAGCATCTTTTCATCTTTTCTTTTCAGTAGCTAATGTAGTTTTCAATTCAATTTTTATGTTTTCAAGTAATATTGAGCTTTGTAATTTCTAATTTGTACTCAAGTTTTATTGTCAATTTAATCATTTTGCTTTAATTCTCATTTCAATTCTAAATTCTGTTTTATTGATTTCATTAACTGTTATAAACCCATTTTAGCTCAAAAAGAAAGAAAACTCTCTATATACTCAGTTCTTACTTTCAAATTCAACTTGGGTCAATAAAAGTCAACGCACAAGAATCTCATGTTGATTGTTCTGGGTGTTAATGTGAAGATTGATATGGGTTGAGATTGTATTCATATTGGGTTAAGATCAGGTTTAGGATGGTGATAATCTCATCTCAGTGACAAGCCATTGTGACCAAGACTATTGTAAGCTCTATTTCTGTTTCATTGTTGAATTGTAGTTCGAATTGTTTGATCTGAGTTAATGATGTTAAAACTAGTGTAGTGAGTCTTAAATAAGCTATTTTGACTGTTGTTTGAGAGCTCCTTAGCTTAGAACCTTATCTGCTTGATTTTCTGTTGAACCCGCATTAGTGAGAGTAAATCAGTTTAAGCCTGTTATAGTGGTTAGATCAAGTCACATTGCTGTAATCTTGCATACCAAATCTGATTTAAAGGTTAGTTAAAGCTAGGTCTAAGTTGTGGATTGGAAACGCTGAAAAGTAGTATATAAACCAGTGTTTGGATCAGTGTCTCATTTGAGTTTAAGGATCAAGCTGTGGTTGATTCAGGTTGCAAAAGTCTTAGTTAGCATGGTTAAGCCAAATTTGGTCAGTCACTTGCATGCCCGAACTGTATTAGTCAAATTTGCATAAGAATTGATCTAGCACTCTAATCTGTTTGAATCAGCTAGTGTGATCTTGCAAATAGGCTTAAAAGTAGTTGGAATAGCTTGCATTAGTTTTAGTTTACCATTAAACTTCATAATCAGTCTGTCATTTGGAATCAAAATTCATTTTGGTCAACATTTCAGTTTTGTTTATAAAAGTCAAATTAAACAAACCATTTTTTGCCCAAACTTTGGTGATTTTTCATGAACTCAGTCTTGAATTAAAATAAGTGATTCTTTGGGATTTCTAAGTTCAGTTGGTCAAGAGTGGATATCTGATTTTTGTGAAATTTTTATAATTTTTTATAAGCTTCAAATCAGCTCTTCAAAAGAGCTTATTTGCCCTGTGCACACTCAGCATATACTGTGTTGTGTGCAGGCCTCTTGCAAGCATTGCACAAGCTTCAATTTAGCTTTCTAAGGTCTGAAACTTGGTCTTGAGATAGTTAAGCTGGTGGTCTTGAGGTCTCCAGTTTTGGTTTTTACATTGGCTTATTGAATAAGCTTGTGCTTAAGCTAGAAGTTAGGAGAAAAACTGTTGTGGGCACTTAAGCTTTCTAATCATCAAATCAAGTTAATTAGCACTTTAGAGGTTTAGGCTAGTTGTAATTAGTTGATTTTGGGTACTTTTAGCATAAACTAGCTTCTGTGTTCATTTGGTACTTTCTAGTGTTCATTTGCTTAATTCAAGTGCTTATTTATAAGCACTTTTCACTACAGCTCCCATATCTTGCACACTAGTATAGTTTTTTATATTTTTCATATACTTAGAATATTATTTTAGACTTTTCATGAATTTTTCATAATTTTCCATTACTGTTTACTATTTTTCTTTATTTTAATAAGTTTTTAGGCCTTTTTAATTAGCTTTTATTGCAATTAAATCAGAAAAGCTTCAAAAAATTAAGTTTTCAATTTTCATAGGTTAAGATAAATATAAAAAGCAAAAAAATAATTTTTCCAGATTTTTCTTAGTTAAATTTGTAATTTTTAGCAATTTAATTAGTTTTAAATAGTTTTTAATTCATAGAAATTAGAATATAAATCAGAAAAATACAAAATTAGTTTTGAAAATTCTCTTTAGTTATTTTAGATTTTTCTAAGTTATCAGTTCACTTTTCTAGCTTTATTTCATATTTTCTTATATTTTAGGGTATTATTAAATAGGTAAAAATAGTTTTTAATTAATAATAATTAAATAAATAGTTATAAAAATAATTTTCTTTTTCTCAAAATTTTCTCTTATCATTAGGTTTGTAAAAATTTCATTTTTAGGATTAATACTGTTTCAATTTCACATTTTCTTTTGTACGTTACGTAGTTTTTAATTCAAATTTATAAAAGAAAAATCAAAAACATCATTTTAAAAATAGTGATAGCGTTTATTTAATATAATTTAGTTTTTTTAATTTTCTTTCATTTTTCCTTTATCCTCTAGTATCAATCACAAACCTTTTCCTGTTCAAATTCACCCGATCACTATACGTTTGGTAATTCAGTCGCACAGCTCGTTGGGACTTAACGACCTGGGGAAACACTAAACTCCTCTTGATCTTCATTGCATTGCGTTCTCAAGCTGTCTGGCTTTTATTACGGTTGACCATTCACAAGTGGTTAGCTTGTGTGATAAAACCTGACCGTTTGGGAGCGAATCATTTACTCTAAACTTAATTATACATTAGTTTTAATTAGTTGAAAACAAACCCCCACCCCTCTTGCGTGTCGCCGAAGAAACACACCAATCACATCTTGGTGTTTTCTTGATCTGATCAATAGAGTGTTGTGACGTGGAGTATAACTGAGCCTGGTTGGTGCTCGAGTTAGTGTAGTGTTAATATGAACTAACTATAGGTCATATCACATAACTGATGTGAAGTTTTTTGTGTTGCTCAAGATCTACTGTTTGTGTTTGCTAGTTTGCTAAAGGTATGTAATTTTCTATTTAGCATGATTGATCAAAAGCCGATTTATAAGGGTTCATTGGAAATAACCTAGACATGTAAAAAGTGATTTTAAATAAGTTTTCCAATGTGAAATTTAATCTCATTAATTTCTTACTTAATTGTTGGGTATTGATACTCGCACCATTTTTTATACATATATCACATTTGTGCATTACATTGTTGTACAGTGTGCAATATAATATTGTACAGTGTGATGAATGTATCAGAAAAGATAGTGTGAGTATCAACACCCTTACAATTACGGTATGTTACACCTTGTTTTCCATCATAAGTATCAACCGACGGTGGACCAGTTTTCATCCCAAGGGCTTTATAAAAAGAGAAAAGGGATTAATGTTTCTATTATGGAAATACTAAGATTACTATAATATAGATTAATACTATTTTTAATTTTATTTTGAATGAAAAAGACACTTGACAAAATCTGATTGGTTTTTATTGTTTTTATTTTAAACTTGATCACCGCATGAACACAAATCCTATTACACCCGACATCCATCGACATTGTCATTTATTAACGAAATATGCAAAATCTACTAATCTCCTATATCAAATTTTCAAGGGTTGTGTTATTGGTACCTACCCTGGCTCACCTTTAATGTATTTTTTACATTCTTCACCTCCTCTGACCCATTCTGTTTATAGTACAACACAGTTTTTTTTATTAGTTTATGTTCCGTTTTTTCTGTCAATTTTATACTTTTGACTTATTAAATTTTATATTTTTTGTTCCGTTATTTCAGTTTTATAGTTTTTTAATATAAATAAAATTAAAAAAAATTAAAAAAAAATGGTAAAAATCATGGGGAGTGAAGCTTGTAAAAAAAGGTACAATAACCTAACCTATTTTTCAATCACAGCAATTTTAAAAGCATATCCAATATGAGCATTATAATTTTGCACTATATTAGTGCAAAATTAGAATATTTTTAGAATATGGTTGCAGTATAAATATGTTCCTCCAATGTGTACACTAAACTTTGCACTAAATCTAGTAATAAATATTGTTTTATATAATACATGACAATAATATTAATATATTAATAGATGATAAGGATATAAATGAAAAACAAAATTAAAGTATAAGGTTAAAAGTAAAACTTTTGTACATTTAGTGCAATGAATAGTATACCACTTATTATTCAATGCACTAAAATAGTGCAAAGATATAGTGCAAACATTAAAGTGAATCTTATGTACTTTTTGCACTATTTTATTAAAAAAGTACATATAGTGCATACATTGGAGATGCCCTTAGTTTCCCAATGATCGCAATATCTTTGGATGTAAAAATAGAATTGCATGCCTATGAATTTGTTTGTCTTCTTGGATCTCTACCTTTTACAATATCTTTTATATAATAAAACAAAACTTTAAGTGGGGATCTTTGCATTTCAAAAAAATAAACCTTTCCTTATTAAGTAATATTTAAATTATTACTCCTTCCGTCCCGTATTAAATGTCCAGTTTTGACTTTTCAAGTTTTTTTTTTAACTTTGACTTTAAATATTTTTGTTTGTGTTATATAATATTTGATAAAAATTATACGCAGTGAAAATACATTTAAAACTCAATCCATTCATATATTTTGTATCAAATATCATATAACACAAACAAAATATTTAAGGTCAAAGTTGATAAAGGATGACTTCAAAAAGTCAAACTGGACATTTAATATGGGACGGAGGGAGTATTATTTTTTATTTAAAATATTGTGAATTAAATAAAATTAAAATTTTCCTAATTTAGCAACAAAAAAAAAAGACTAAAGTACATTGTTGGTCCCTAAACTTGTCCAAAAACATCGCATGAAACCGTAACATGGGATTTTCGTCGCCAGCAGTCCTTTTTCAAGTTTTTGAGGCTAAACTGGTCCCTTGACCCGTTTTCTGTTGGTCAACCCCGTTACTCGCCGTTTGCTTTTGTCTTTAGTCATAGGGCACAAATGTCATTTCGTTATTTCGATTAACAAAGTCTGTATTATTTTCACATGTCCTATCCCTTTTCCCGCCCCATAAACACATAGAATGTATTATATTTTTTGTCCCACAACTTTCTTTACAAGAATTATCACAATTCACAAACCCTAATTTCATGTCACAAAACCAGTTCTTATTATTCAGAAAAACAAAACTTGGATATTACTCTATGGAAAGTAAGAAGACGTCCAGGTTATCCAGTTGATGATACCGTTCTATACAACTCTGCTAAGAAGAAATACGGTACGGTTTTTATTTTATTATAAACATTGGAATTTGTAATAAAGGTATATTTTTTTTGGCAATTAAGTTTTGATTATGTGGTCTTTTCTATTGACATGTTTTCAGGTGGTAGATCTAATATGTTTAGCATGAGGGTTCATCACAATGGTGTTTTTGAATACTGGCCTGGTAGAATATATGATGGACGTATGGAAACTTTAGTTGATTTGGTTGATGTTGATAGTGTTTCAGTTGAAGAGTTGGATGTTCTTATGTATGAATTGGGTTACGAGCTGTGTTTAAAAAATTATTATTACGTTGTTACGCATGGTAGTAATTTAGATGATGGTTTGTATAACTTAAGTGAGAATGCCAATTTACAAATATTGAAAGATCTTGTTGATGATAGAAGTTTATGTTGAAAATGGTAAGACAAGACTGGATGTTGATGAAATGTCACCAAAGTCAGTTAGGACAATTATTACTGATGTGGATGCAACAAAGAAAAAGGCATCTCTTGCTATTGTTCCATATTGCTCAAACAAATTGTTCTTAGAAAATATTGTTAATAAGCCTGTGGTAGAGGATTTAAGTCAAGTTACACAACAACCTTTGGAAGTCAATACTTTGGTACAATCTAGGCAGATGCCAGAAATAGAACCCTTGTTTTCATCTGTAGAGGTCTGTAAATGATAGCAGGGTTGGGGGTCGAGAAAACCTCCTTTTCTACGAGCAAGCTTTTCAACCCTTTAGGCATTGAACCTAATCGTTGTAGTGTAGTATGGGGTAAGCCTCAGGGATTGATTTCGTTCTCTAGGGGAATAGGAATGCTAGAAACAGATTTATGACGAGAAGGTGGGGTTGAAGATGATTCTTTTTATTCTTTTTTATGTTTTTTTTAGAAAGCAAAGGTAAATATCTCGGGGTATATGATTGGGGGTGGTACTTCTACCGATTTCTCTACTTTTACTAATTATCTAATTTAACTAATTAACTACAGATAGTTTATGCTAATTGAGGTGTGCTCGTATGGTGATTAAAGATGTGTTCACTTAGATACTATTACTCCCTAGTTATCTTTTATTGGTCAGTTGAATTGTCACTTCCTTTATCTTAACGCGTTGTATTCCTATTAGTCGTAGGGTGTGCCTAATCCGTAGTTCTATGAATCGTAACTCTCTTATAGAATACACGGGATCGGCAAGCGCAATACTATCTCCCCCGAATACCCTATTGTCATAAAGCACAACTCACGCAATAAACACAACGATGGCCTAGGTGTACTCCTATGGCTTCTACCAATTAAGACAAGAGACAACCTAACAACAATCAATAACTAGGTTTCATATATCTAAGCAAACACACAAGTAATTTAGCTAGACATGTTAAACAAGCAAGCATACACATAATCAATTGAACATGGGATAGACATAATGATAAATTGGATAAAAAAAACTTATCTTGATGTGTAAAATAGGGTATGGGACCCTAGAATACTGTCCAAGTCGGACTACAACTGAGTCATGGTTTGCTCTCCAAAATTCTACCTCTTAAAATACAGAAAAATCGAATTCTATATATAGATTTACAATCGCGACGGCGTCACCTTTTGCTAGTGACGCCGTCAGGTCGCCATCATTAGGGTTTCATTTGGGCCAAGTCATCATTGGGACGACGTTACTAGAGAGATGTGACGCCGTCAGTCTTCATGCAGGACGTCGTCTGAATCTTGGATCTTGGATGTCTGGTGTGAAAAATGTGAGTGACGCCTTCTAGAAATAAGGCGTGACGCCATCAGTCTTTAGGACTAGAAATTCCGTTGAGCCGTCGAGTGCACTTTTTGATCAAGTCTTCATAGAGGGACGGCGTCGTCCTTTGGATGGGACGCCGTCAGGTGTAATGAACAATCTTGGATTGTCTTCGATCTTGACTTTGCCATTTTCTTCATGTTTTTCCTCTCCAAATATGCTTCATTCCAGCATTTTGCTTCCAAAAGACCTAAAAAGTGAAAAGGAACGATTTTAAGCTGTAAGATATTAGTTTTCACATACACATCAAACCATAACAACAAGGTGGCGAATAAGTGGAATTCTAGAGAGAGAAAGTTAGAGGTTTAGGGAACTTTAGTGAGAGAAAGAAAATTCTTATTATGAGCTCCAACTCTCTACCTTGGAAGGTAGAGAGTATTTATAGTCTTACAATAAAACGCCACACAACGGGCTGTGGATCAGGCATACAGTGGGTAAAGACCCGTCCGTCCTCCACGGTGTTACTTAACTAAATACTACTTAACTTAAAATAACTATGACTACGTGCTTTCCAAAGATTACATATACTTGAGGTGACCGACTCTTTAATACCTGGAATTTCTAATTCCTAACAATCTCCCCCTAAGGGAGGTCACCTCAATCATGTACTAAAATTACATTGAATACAAATAGATATTACATTAACAATTGATCTTGCATTCTTGATGTAGTAGTTTGCACTGAAGCTCGTAGTCATTGATTCTTCTCATTGCATGTTTGGTTAATCCAAGTGGAGGTCTTTTACTGATCCACGTGATAATAATATTGAGCCAGCTTTTGAGATCATCAGCTATCAAAAATCTCTGATACATCCATTGTGGTGTTGGTATTATGTGATGTTGTGACTTTAGGACCGACATGCTCACATTCTGGATCATGAAATCTTCTCATCAGAGTAGCGGAAGCTTTAGTTGATTCATGATATTGGCAGCAGCGTAGCAGAAGCATGGAGTGAAAATATCAGAGTCATTGATGCACTAATCATGATTTCTTTTGAGATGAATGTGTTAAGTGAGCATGCGGCTATGGATTGACCGCTTTATTCTGATCAGCTGCAAACGTCGGGTGTACCTGCATACAACAGTTAGCAATAAATCGCACGAAAGTGTCTTTGATCACTTTCGTTGAATTGAGGTACACGGCCCACGGTTCTCCGTTGATCAGTACATGTACTGCCTGTGATCAGGTATAATTCCGAAGAATTTCCTTGACAGGGTTTCGCAGTTGCTCTAGCTGTTCTCAAACCGGAACATCTCAAAGAAGACAACACGGAGTGAGTGAACCAGCGAATTTAAGTCCACTGATTGATGAAAAGAGATTTGAAAAACAATCGTGTATTGCTCAATAGAAATTGTTTTTTGCAATACAACGAAGGTTTTATTGAAAATCAATTATCAATCATAAAAACACCTTTTGGTTTGAAAAATGAGTACACGGTTGATGTGCTAAAGAAAAGAGTTATTAAGCACAAAGACCGGTTTTTCAAAGGTATCCGTCAATCCATAACCTGAACCAGGATTGATTCAAAAGATTGAATCGCCCCATTGTTTCTGTTCAGTTGTCACATGGTTGATCTATATAATAGATCTCACATGCCACCTACCAGGAGCTTGTTAGATGTTGGCTCCAGAAGGCTTTCCATCTTCATTGTGAGTATGTTTGCATATCACTCAGATGTTCTGGCAATACCACAAGGATAATGCGTAGGACTCAAGATATAATCTCTCTTTCCACATTGTGTGAAACAGAGAGTCTTCATTGAAAGTGTCCTAATGAGATTTATAGATGATCTCGTGGCTCTAGACTCAATATGTGCATATTTGGTTCCTGTGCCGGAGACTAGGGAGAGGGTCTCCTTCTTCAATATCAACAATCTCTAAGAGAAAGTCGATAGATTATGTCGGTTCCCCGTGAGAATGAAACAAGCCCTTTTAAGAGGAACTTGAGTGGTTTGAAAAGTTGAAGTGTAGTGTGTCACTGGGTCCATGACGTCTTGTCTTCAATACTGACGTTACCATCAGTAGCATATGAATTGAACCCGGTTTCTGCCCTAAGGTTGAATATATGGAGGGCTATTTGTTTTCACCCTTTTCTCATTCAATTCTTTTTAATTCTTCAACCCCTTCAGTGCTTACCGAGACTTCATAGCTAGAACCTTGTTGGGTTTATTTCAGTACTAGCTCAGTCTCAGTCCGCACTCTTCCCATATCTCATTTTTTCTCCTTTTATCATCATACCTAAGAACTCTACACTAACTAGTGGATAGTCCCTGGGTAGATCCCTCCGGTTCTGGCGGATCATGGGAACACATACCTAACCTTATCATCCTTATATCACCGTACATAAAGTAAAGTTGGCCGGTCTATTTGGTATTGTTCATCTGCCATTGGAACCAATTGAAAACCATTTGAAAATCAATCCAGATACTTGTGATATATTATCAAAACATTTTGTACCTGAATTGTTTTTGATATTTTTAGAATAAGTGCTCCCCCTCAACATGTGCATGAATTGTTTGAAATCGTTTTGCACACGGAGGCAAGAGGAAGAAATTACTTCTTTGATTACCATTTTCTAAAAAATATCACCATCACTTCCTTGATCAAATCAAGTAGATAAAGCATTTCCGGGAAGGATGAGGTTTCCACAAGTTTGCTCCCCCTCAATATGTGCCTCGAGGTTTGAAAAGAGTTTTGCACATACTAGAGGGAACCTGCACATTGAGATAAATGATCATGTTTCAAATCATAGGTTTAAGATAGATGCTCCCCCTCAACATGTGCATGGAAAATTTGAAATCGTTTGTTGATATCTTGAAATCATTTGTCACATGTGGGAAGGATAGCATGTACATCCTTATAAACCATTTACCGAATTATCAGTTTAAATCCAATTTAAATCACACATTCTCCCCCGATCACAATTATCAAATCATTTGAGATTTGTGATCTCTTATTGATTTAAATTGAATTTGAAAGATTTTAAGGGGAATTGTGACTTGATTATGAAAGCGTTTTAACTGATAAGGATCGGATTTTTTTAACTTTAAAACTTCATTGATAAAACATGCATGTACATCATTTGAAAACAATTTAATGCCAAATAACTTTTTAATTTAATTGAAATCATTCTCCCCCTCAATCAATGACATAGGTTGTTGATTGAGAGATAGAGATTTTGACAAAGAAGTCCTGATGATTATCAAAAATAGAGACCGAGTTATTTTTCAAAGCAGTTAGTTTTCAGCAGATAAATGTTTATAGAATCAGAGCATGGAATTTGAAAACAAGGTAAAGCATGGCTCTGTTCTTTCTTTGAAAAACGGGTTACTGCCTGAGATGACAATAAACCATATCTTTCTCTTCCTCTCAATTTTTTTTTTTTTT
>BPTQ01000002.1:200422495-200434461 GCA_019973895.1 Chrysanthemum seticuspe
TTTTTTTTTTTTTTTTTTTTTTTTTTTTTTAAACTCGCCTTTTGGTTGTTAAGTAAACTGTTTATAAATATCTCATGCAGGAATCCATTAGACGCTTTCCATACAACAAAATAGGATTTTCTGCATTTAAGCACTATCAACGGGAACTGCTCACAAATGCATTTAACAATAGGTCTCATGCTTTGAAACAACGGGCTCATGTTTTGGACCGCCAGAATGATGCTATGAAACGGCGAACTGAATTATTGAACCGGATGGCTAATACACAAAAACGGGCTGAGGCATTGGCATGTCTGGCTGGTGCAGAAAAACAGGAGGCATTGCGAAGTCTGGCTGATGCATTGTGCCAGCGAGCTGATGAATATCTACGGAAGGCTGATGCATTTGGGCAGCAGGCAAAAGCATTGCGACAACAAGCTAAAGCATCGCGTCAGCGAGTTGGTGCATACATGGCAAGTATGCAGTTTTTTAAACAAAGCTACAAGGAGTTATTGGGTTTGCATGACATAAGATTACAGATGGATACGGAGGAGGATCACAAACCGATGGAAGCAAACAAAGAATATAAACAAGAAGAAGAAGAAGAAGAAGAACAACAACAACAACAACAACAGCAAGAACGACAAGAACAAGAAGAACAAGAACAAAAAGCACAAGAAGAAGAAGAAGAAGAAGAAGAAGAAGAAGAAGAAGAAGAAGAAGAAGAAGAAGAACAACAACAACAACAACAACAACACGAACAAGTAGAAATGGATTTGGATCTTGGTGAAGACGATGACGATGAAGATGACGATGACGACGACGACGACGATGACGATGAAGAGGAAGATGAAGATGAAGTTGATGATAAGGAGACAAGCCTGTTACCTAAGGAAACTAGTTGGATTGATGTATATTCGGATAAAACTGTTGATGTGGTAGAAGTGCCATCAAATAAACGTAAAAGGGATGAAGAAGAAGAAGAAATTGTTGATGGGGTAGAGGTGCCATCAAATAAACGTAAAAGAGATGAAGAAGAACAACAAGTAGAGTTGGAATTGGATCTTGATGATAATGATGATGATTTTGAACAACAAGTGGAGGAGATGATCTTCCCTTTAGTCATAAGCAGGATTGAAAATGGTAAAACTGTGTACGAGATGGAGGTAGCGGTTATGAAAGATGATGACTTTATTGATGATTCCTTGTATCGTGATGATTTTGAACCAACGGATAGTAAAAAAGATTTCGCTGAAGCCCTTTCTTTTACACCACCAAAGATTCAAGCAAAAGCTCCCGATGTTTGTCCCATCTGTTTCAAGCATTGGACTAGTGACGAAATCCATCGAGTCTGGTATCCCCTCACTCTTTATTTCTTTAAGTATATTTTTTTAGCGGGTTGGAACCGGGTTCAAAATTCAATTCAAACCTAACCTAATTATTAAACAGGTTACTACAGGTTACTAATGTGGACCTATTTACAACCCAAGCCTCAAGCCTAACATGCTTATTTTCGTTATCTAATAGCCTATTCAATGATTGTAAATAATATCGGCTGCTACTAAATTTACCCAATTAACTTTGGTCTTTGTGTGATAAATTGCTACAGTTGTCTTCCTTGTGGCCATATTTTTGGAGCATCGTGTATAAAGAAATGGCTTCAAACGGACTTAAGTAGTAAGAAGGTGGGTTTGTCTTCCAGTGTGTTAACCATAACTAATTCAATTTAACCATGTTTATTATTCTAAATTCTAGTCTCGTCTTAATTAATTGTTTTCAGTGTCCTCAATGCAACACCTATTGCACATTGGAGGATGTTAGACCTCTAAAAGCAACATCTATTCGCATTCCCGCTGCTGATAAAGGTGCTGATGATCAAAAGGTAATCAATCTCTTTGTTAAATTTAACCTTCGTTATTTTTTATTTATAATTGTGGGGTGTCAAAGCATTTCTTTTTATTTTGTATGTTTGTGTATTAATCAAGTAACTCCACTTTTGGTTTTATAATAAACTATTAAAATTTCATCCAGACATCCACCAGACGCTTTCCCTTATGCAACCGTGGAATTATCGCATTCCATTATTTTGAAATTGCACGGCGTAATTTTGCATTGAAAAAGTGGTGTGATGCTAAGAAACGGTTGGCTGGGGTTGAAGAGCGAAAGAATGAGGTAATGAAACGTCGGACTGACTTATTGGACAGGATGAAGGCATTGGAACAGCAGGGTGGTTCATTGTGTCAGGTTGATGCATTGGGCACGTTGGCTGATGAATATCTGCGGCGGGCTAAAGCATGCGAAGGGAGAGCTAAAGCTTTGCGTCAGAGGGCTAAAGCATATAACCAGCGGGTTAATGCTTTCCAGCCAAGATTGTTCTATTTTGTCAAATGCGTGGAAGACATTTTTAAGCTTGGATGACAGAAGAACACTGCACAATATACTGCAGCAGCAGCATTGTATCACAAAGACTAATTTATTATATATGCATCAAAAGTTTGATGACTTTGTATCTTCTTTACCGTAGTACTTTATGTTTTATTTATTACTGTAGTACTAATTTATTTTGCATCAAAAGCAGTGGGTTTTTGAGAGGTTATGTCTTGTATCGGTTTTAAGATGAATTGTGAATTTGTATATAAGCAGTAGGTTTTCAGCTACTAATAAGTTGTTACTATGCTTATAAATGATTGTGGTGTGTTGTATTGTATGTGTACTGAGTTGTGCTTGTGCTCCTATAACTATAGGGGATATGTTTTTTGGGTAAGTATTATGACATGTTGTTCTACACCATTTTTGATTTGAGAGCTGCCATCATGGGTTTAATTGATTGGAAGGTTTTGGCTAGTTTGACGCTTTGGAAGTTTACGCCTGGGATTATTAGTTACATATGTAAGTGGCCATCGAAACCGGTTCCGGAACCGAAACCGAAAAAAAAAACGACTACTACAAAACCAGGCTAATGCAACGAAAATTTGCAACAGTAGATTTCCGTTGTAATTTTGCAACCGTAATGCAACGAATTACCAACCGAATAGCAACAACAAATAAAATGGTTGCAAAATATAAACTAAATTCTTTTTAATTTATTATTATTATTTCCGTTGCAAATGCGTTGCAATTTATAAAAATTTGCAACGGAAGCAACGGAAGACAAAAGGTAAATATAAAAGAAATAATAGTTTATTTTCCGTTGCAATTCGGTTGCAATTTTATAATTTGCAACGGAATAGCAACCGAAGAAAAAAAATAAATTTAAAAGAAATTATCATTTGTTTTCCGTTGCAATTCAGTTGCAATTTTCAATTTTGCAACGAAATAGCAATGGAAGACAAGTATTAAATATGAAACAATTTATCAGCGATTTTCTGTAGCAAGTTCATTGCAAAAATCTAAATTTTAACGGAATAGCAACGAAAGACATAGTTTGAACATAAAAGAAATTGTCATTTTTTTCCTTGCATTTCTACTGCAAATTTCAAAAATTTGTATCAAATTTGCAACAGAAATGTGGAAAACTATAAAGGGGTTAAATAGTTTTTACTGTTAGAATGCGTTTTAAGAAATATTAGATTTGTATGCTTGATGTGAAATCAACATGACACTTAAATATATATATAGGCAATAAATAATAAATGAATGGAAGATAGAAATGGAAAGAGCAAAACAAAGACACGTTGATTTATAGTGGTTCTGCCTAAAGCTTCCAACCTCACCTTACTCCACTCCCCGAGTATCCAACTCGAGAGTTCGCAAGCACTATATCAACAAGGTCCCTTTCGGCGGAGAAAACCTTACAATCGTCGCTTCACTTCTTTACCAATACTAAGCTAGATATCCCAAGACAAAACCAACTATATCACTCAATGTATTTTACGGCCTAATATACTAACCAATCACTCTATGTTAGTGTATGATGATGACTAACAACTTTGGTGAAAAACTTTTATTTTAAAAAAATTATTTTAAATGTGTTTATATATATTTTTGCATTTGTGTTCTTTGATCATTAGACGAACTTTATAACGACATTATGCGTACCTTAACTGATTGTCATCGGAATGTGAACTTACGACTAATAAATTGTGAAAAGACCAAAATATGTTACCAAATGTTAAAAGAATGAAGTTTCAAGGGCCAAAAGCGTAAACGATAAGAGGATATGAAAAATCACGTAGATTGGACGTTTATTCCTAAATAGCATAAGTATAATTACAGGGAAGTCTTGTGTCTTGGTGACCAATCCTAGATCGGTGGAGATCTAGTTGGGGTTTGATACTTCCTGTGGGAAGTCTTTGTGGTCTCAGTGGTAAGTCGAATCACAAGATTCTTTAGGGTGGCTTCCGAGGGCGGAATACCATTGGAGTAGCCTTTCTTTGTGAGCACTAATCTTAGTGCATATCGGTGTAGTGAAGTTGTAACGGTTTATAGTCCACGGAAAGTATTATACTTAGTAAATTCGTGGATTCGCAATTGGTCGTACGGATGGTATAAACCCCCCATCCTGAACCAATATCTATCGTGGTGTTCTTTACTCGCTTTATATACTGTGGATCTGTTGTGATTGTTGTAGTTGTTGCATAACCACTTGCTGATCTTTGAGCCTTGAAGTCAATAAACTTCTAAAAATCCGAAAATACCGTATTCACCCCCCTATGGTTCTACACAGCTTTTTATACATCACTCAACTCGATAATATTGTGTTCGGCTCAAGTTTGGCTCGATAACTCGACGACTCTTCACGAGGGAAGCTCGAGAAATATTACTTTGGCCTCGAGCTCGACTTGAAAATCTTGATATATTTGGAATGATGTGCTTTTAAACAAAGTAAAATTATAATATAAGTTAATATTTGAATTCAGCTCGAGCTCGATATTTGAATTCAACTCCATACATTCATAACTAAGTATGCACATTCATTGTATAGACATTTAAGTTCATAAAATTTACATATGGTATATATAAAAAAACGTATATATAGCTTAAAGGGTGATCTGATGGTTTAGATTGCACCGACCGTGATCATCCATCATGAAAACAGTATCTCGCATATTTGGTCTAGCACAATAAAGAATAAATCCTTGTGATGTACTTTGTAGTGCACGCTCTTTGTTTGTTGAGTTTATGTGTACAACGACTACAACAATGATGCGTGGAGATTCTATGATCATAACTATAAATGTCTTTAGAAATCCTAAATACCATCATTATATATGTTTGTTTACCTTTTGACTTTGATCGCGAACTCCCACATCCTTGATTACACTTGTTGACATATTTTTTTGAGACTTGTTATGCATATCTCTTAGCTAACTTTTAAGCTCACTAGCTCAATAAGTTTGTAAAACCGTCAAATATGACAAACACCAATCTTCTTGTTCTTTCTTTGACATGATGTAACTTCCACCCACTACACACAATCACCCCTACTCAGGGACGGAGCCACGAACAAAGATGATCGGGTGCACAAATTTTTTTTACCGTAATATAATAAAGTTTAAGATACTAACTAAATAAGACTAAAAATATATTTCGATGGACCGGGGTCATTTAACATGCATTTGGGAAAAATCGATGTTTTTTCTTAAAATTAACACTACGTCGAAAAAATCCATAGGTGTCACGGGCACCCACGGGACCCCCTGGCTCCGTCCCTGCCCCTACTACAACCCACCGGCCTCCGTCATAACCATCACCCAACTCAAAATTTTCACCAACACAAACCAAAAGCGGAGTACTCGCGCAAAATTCTTGACCATTGTGGTTAGTTTTTAACAACATGACCACTTTATCAACCTTCGTAAAAGTAAGTATCTTTGAATTTTCTCCTTTCAAGTACATGATAATGACTAAACCATGTTGTTGACTTAAAGGACATGACACAACACTAGCCTAGGCTGAACACAAGTAGAAAACCTTTCTAGGGATTTAATGAATTCAGCTACACTACATTAAACAAAGTTCCAACCACCAACTTAATTGCATGCATCATTACTCATCAGAAGTTCACATGCACCTCGAAGAAGAACACACATTACACATTCTATATCTATGTAACACAATATAGATAATTAAGCACTTGTTCTTTTTTGGTCAAAACGTTGTCTATGAAATGAATAATTAGATAATGTGATAAAAAACAGTTATTTGATCATTTAGGAAGATATGATATCTAGAATCGGTGATGTTTTATATACAACAAGCTGATTTTCGGGGCATTATTGATTGTGGCTGCCAAAAAGTTGGCCATAATGTTGTAACCTCACTAATGGAGAGATGGTGACTGGAAAAACACACCATTTCGTTCACTTTCAAATCTGAGAACAAAAGATTCATGTTTATTATTGTCACTCGGTAGACGACAAGGATAGAACTAAAGATAATGAGACGTCACGCACTCTCTTTTGGTTGAGAAGAGGGGATTCGTGTTTATTATGTTTTGCTATCTTCAAATTCTGAGTAACAATCAAGCTATTCAAATTGATTAGTTTATATCAACTTTTAACCATTTCCCTAAACATTAAAACACAAAAAGATGTTGTCAAAAACAAACCATTAGAAAACTTAAGTTATGATAATATTAGCAACATTTGTTGTTTAATACGTAACAAATTGAAGGGAAATTACTACCATTAGTATTTAGCTAATATTAGCCCATACAATACTAATAACTAATAACTCGGGATCAGCCAATTTGTCCTAGATTATATATACACCTCACTGGTTAAGTATCAAGACATACATCAACCATTTGTTACCATATACGTCACCACACCTGGACAACTTAAGTTATGATAAACTCATATAACATGAGACTCCTAGATTATATCATATCCATAAAAAGGGGTAGTCAATCCATTACATGTTATAGTAGAAAACAACGAATACTGTAGGATTTCAACCAATTTCATCATCTACATAAATTTCAAATTCAATCTTCCCCAGTTGTTGGTGCGTCCGACGACTAGCACCAATCTTCCCCACAAATTCAAATAACAAGAGACTGCTAAATAAATCGTGATCTTGTCTTTTCTAAGTAACTAACCCTGATTAACCACTTATATTGTGATTTCACGATTTGTTTGTGGGGTATTTTGTTGTGGTATATGTCCACACGGTAGTCGGGACCAACAAGTCCAAATTTTGCATTGTAGAGTAGTGCTCTTGTGAATAAGGTGTTTGAACACATGTCGTCTAGCTTAACTAGGGTCAGTACTGAAACTGGTACCAGAAGGGTAAAGCGAACGCGAAGATTGAGTAGCAAGGTTATTTTCTACTTTTTGCTTCTTGGAGTATTGTTGCTATATCATGTGTATTCGTAGGGAGATTATTGAGTTTTTGGGTTGATGGAGTGCAGCAGGAGGTTTTGGTTCACATTTTTTATGCTCATATGTAAGAACCAAATGATACTAAAATTTCCGAGAACACCTATTTCATCGTCTTCTCCAACATAATTATGCAATTTATTCTTTTTGTCTTATATAAAGGCGTGTTACCAAGTGCGCGATTAACTATATATAATCAAGAACGCAATCTTCTACCACAATACATTATCAGCTCTCCTTAGAATGGCAGCAATAGATGTTTCAACCCTACAGTTGGCAAAAAAGAAAGAGGATTTCAACTATAAAAAAAAAGGACACTCACACACACACACACAAAAAAAATAAGGCATTTTAGGTGTAAGTTGACATGTTTACTAAATCTATTCTTGAAGTTAAAATTAAAATTATGTACTTATAAAGGGATTTAAGTAAGAAGAGAAAGACTCACTATGCAAGCGGTGCAGAATACAAAAATGGCTCAATAATTCGGTAATTTGCTAGTGCTGAGATTTCAAAATACCACTTAAACTTTTCATGTCGAGCAAATCTAGACGCTGATGAGGCACGTTGAAGCCTACTTACACTTGATATGTCAGCCTTGTTGCCACAAAGCAAGACAGGTTTTTCACCCAAATTTTTTAGACTGAAATTAAAAGAAAAGAAAAGAAAAGAGCAAATTGAGAGTTTGTATCTAACTTTTTTCCAGATTTATACTATTAACTTGTAGAAAAAGGGGGAGTTTGGCATTGAAAGAACAAACTAATCTTTTAATGCGCTCATGCCTGAATCTTATGCCAGGAAAAGGATCAACTGAGTGAAGATCAAACATCATAACAAAGGCGTCTACACCATACCTATAGCAGACACATAACATTAAAAGGAAAAAAAATTGCATCAGCATTTTAACATATATTACGTTTAAAAAACAACTACACTACTTGGTCTGGTATTAAATGGGTACAACTTACATAAGGGGGTCGAGCTAGTAGATTTGGATTGATGTCATCCGAGACATCAAGCACGTTCATTCTAAAGGTTCCCATGTTGGAAGTGAAGTCTATAGGGTAAATCATCGCCCCACAAATTGCCCCGCAAATAAATGTTTCGAATTAATTAAAATGTCAAAGTAGGAAAGCAATAAATAGTTAATACACTATTACTACTTACTACTTTTGTGTCTTTTTTGAACAGCATCGGTGAACCTAGAGAGCCAAGTTGTTTTACCTACAAGTTAGACATAAAAAAAAAACTTATGCAAAAGTATAAAGTAATCCGTTAGTTAGTTTAAATAAATGACTTCGGTTTATGTAACTTTTGCTTTAAGTCACTAAATTCTACAACACTAAAGCAGAAGGGAAAAAAAAAGAAAAAAAATTGTAGATTCTTAAAACAGAGGTAAGAAAACCGGTTGATCATCCCTTACCGGCTCCTGAGTGACCCATGATGGCTACCGTTTTCGCTTTAATATCACGCAAAGGAGGAGCCACCCGTTCCTGCAATACAATGTTCCACAGAAAATCAAGATGGGTACCTCACATAAAACAAACCTACCAACTCAACATATTTAACTAACACAAAATCTGGTAGATGATTATGTAAATTCACCCAAGAAGAATAAGCCTGCCAATTATTATATCTAACTGACACGCAATATGTTGGAAGACAAACAAAATTCACCCAAAAAGTGCCTCTCTAAACCACATTACCAAACAATCAACTTATAAATATACGATTCAACTAGTAGAGGTGGCAAAATGTGCCCAAAAGCAAAAAGATGGCTAAATGGGCACATTTTTAGAAGATTTGGGCACATTTAGCCCACTTCTTTTTTTGAAATGGGCACATATAGCCCATTGAAAACTTAAATGGGCACAAACGGGCACTTTTTTTTCTCTCAATTGTTGAACATTAACGATCGTTTTAAAGATTTTTTTTATATAATATATTTATTTTTGTTAATATAAATAAGATATTACGTTTAAGGAATTTATTTAGTCGTTTTAGGTCTTTTATTAAGCGATTTGTATAATATGTGCCCGTTTGGCCCATGCCCGTTTAGCACGTGCCCGTTTAAGCCCGTGTCCATTCTAGCCCGTGCCCGTGCCCGCCCGGCCCGCCCGTTTTGCCACCTCTAACTAGAATAATAAATCAATAATTTATTTAACTGATTAGTAAGTAAATTTATAATAGAAATAAACCATGTTTTCCGGCGACGGTAGAGAAAATCTAGGGTTCCGATTTTAGAGAATTATAGGTAAAAAAATAAATAAATAAAGGAAATGAAAAAATACCAGAATTCTTGGCTGGTTACCACGGCGTGGGGCACCACGGCGCTGGCCTCGGTTTCTGCGTGGAGCGATGGGGGTCGCGTGGTGGGACGGGTCACTTTCTAGAGAGAGAGAGAGAGATTTGTTAAAGAGTGTTTTTTTGCGTCTATAATTTGGGGATTTTTCTCCCTTTTTAATGTGTCTTTGTTTATATCTTGCCAATCTGGACCTATTTTTTTATATTGCCAATCTGCAATTATATTACAAATTCAACTATAGAGGCCTTTTTCACCTCCATTAACTACTATATAACAAATAACTATTGAAGCTAAAATTAAAATTATGGACTTATGAAGGGATTTAAGTAAAAAGAGAGAAAGACGTACTCACGGTGTAATTTGTGCAACAAATACAAATGGATCAATGATCCGATGATTTGCTAGGGCAGACATTGGTTGACGTTTTTAAGTTTAGCAAATCGAGTTGCCATTGTGTCATGCACACGCCCACTTGCTTTGTCAACCAGCTTGTTAGCGCATATATAGCAACATAGGTTTTTGTCACCCACAATTCCGAGACCACCCATTTTAATGATGAATACAATAGAATAAATTGAGATCTTGTCTTTTCTTGGTTTCTGAAATGATAGAACAAAGTAAGTAATTGTTATAACCTTGATTAATCACATATTTTGTGTTTTGCTTGTGGGGTACTTTGCATGTTTCAGAACATGTATCGACGTACGACAGTAACCTAAAACAACACAAGAACTACGTACCTTGGAGATCAAGGTGGCGGATGATGTCACTCGAGGTTGTATGGTGGCCATAGAAACAGTCGGTGGTGGGAGAAGCTAATCAAGAGGTGGTATGGAGTGAAAATGTGAGAAAGCTTAATATAGCTCGACCCAAAAGTAGTTGAAATCTTATTTAATGCAATTTTGTAGTTGTTGAGACACTTAAATGGATGTAGTTGGAGAAGTGAATGAACATGTTGACATGTTTAAACAGTGATGGGACGATACCACAGTGTTAGGATCGTATGAATGGTTGATATGGTGATTCGGGAGGTCGGGGAAGATGGAAGAAACCCATCTTCAAGTTAGAGAGAGAGAGTATGAAGAGAAGGGAGAAACTATGTGTTTTATTATTAGGAAAGGTGAATTACACAAATGAGACTCACCCCTCCATGGAAGTATGGAGGGGTTTATATACCCAAACACTTACATCTATCACTAAATGACATAACAAGCCCTTGTGTTTGAGGTAATAAAGATAGAAATGTAATCCCGTCAATGTCGTTCCATTTACGAGTTAGGAGCGATTCCAACAATCTTCCCCCAATGGGACGACATAAGGGATTACTTACAACATTTACTACAAATATAGAAAACAAATAAAGAAAGGTCTTCATAAGCTCTTCAAGTGCTGAGGATGATGAAAGGTTACGCTCTTTGTCTTCTTCTGGTACCTTGACTTGAGAACCGTTTTCTTCACTTGTAGGCAAATGATGTAATATGCATAAATTGGATTAACTTCCCCCCAATTCATGCTGCATGTCTTTAGCAGCTTCTCCGTACACTCCTTTTTGGCGAAGTTTCTGAATCAGCTTCCCCCCAAACTGACAACTGTCTTCAGCAGATTCGAAACTTTGATGTAGTGAACATTTCCTCTAACTTTTGAAGTTTTCAGTACGCAGCGGAATTTGTAGATGAGAAGTAAACCACACAAGGTAAATCTGACGTGTTGCGGAAAATCCGTTCGGGGGTAACATGCAAGAAATCAACAAGATCTTCTCACGAATGTAGATGCTTCACACCAAACAGACCACGAAAGACGAAATGAAACGACTTCCCCCTGAATGTTGCGGTCTATCGGAATAGTAGTTACCGGTTAATCCGCAATTACTCGATAAAATGACCATGTGTAAGGCATCATAACATCCTATTTAGGTAATCTTCACACACGATAACTCTGTGAAAGTGAGACGATAACACCAAAGTGAGACGTTTGAACCACAAATCGTCTCATTTCTTCCCCCTGATTGAAGAAATTCATGAAAGGAAACGGGTTTTCGAAAAAAAATCCAAAAACATCAAAGAAGCAAGGAACACCTATACTCTCTTCCCCCCGATGTTTTCAACGAATCAGAATCATACACCACGTATGTTGATGATGAAATTGGAGACATCGAAACCATGTATGTTCAATTAATCGAACAAGTGTGAAGTACCATAAATATCTTGTGAGAATCAGCTGCTGATAAAAAACTTCTCTACTCGTGTATACTCTTCTCATCTAACTCTTTACCGACCCCATTATCATTCTGACGGCTTTTTGTAGTGACTACTGATGGAGAGAATCCAATATGACGAACTTGAGACTGAAGTAAAATAACC
>BPTQ01000002.1:200434561-200681005 GCA_019973895.1 Chrysanthemum seticuspe
TTTTGCTTTTCACATTTGCTTTTCTGATAAGCTCATAGATAAGCTCAAACTAGCTTCCCTGTTTGTCTGTTTTTACATCAGCTCTCACTGTCCAATTTGGGCAGTTAATCTTTGATCCATATCTGCTTCATTACTAGTCATCATTAGTTGAAACTTTGGATTTATGATCTTTGGTTGGTTGGCTTGAGAACCATACTTTTTTTTTCCCCTTTAGCTTATTGGATAAGCAGCTAGATAAGCTCAAATTTGGGTCCTGATTTCTGTTTTGCTCATGATGGCAGTTGGTTTAATCTTAGGTAGATCACTATTTAGGTGTTAGGAGTAGGTGAATATAGTTGCCTCAGAGTAGTTTTAGTATAATGTAGCTTATGTTATCAGTTGGTTCACTCTAGTGCTTATTTACTTAATTATAAGTGCTTATTTAGGACAGTTTACATAGCAGCTCTTTATTCTTCCACATAAGCATCAGTTTTTATATTTTTTATAGCTTTAGGATAAGATTTTAGTATTTCCCTGAAATTTTCATAATTTTTAGACACTGTTTAGTATTTTTCTTAATTAAAATCAATTTTTAATCAATTTTAATTAGCTTTAATTGCAATTAATTGAGAAAAAGTTCCAAAAAAATAATTTTTCAATTTTATTAGATCAAGATAAATATAAAAAGCATAAAAAAGATTTTTCCTTATTTTTCACCTTTTATTTTGTATTTTTCACATATTAAATTAGTTTTTAATAGTTTAAAATTCCTAGAAAATAGGAAATTAATCAGAAAATTACAAAAATAGTTTTGAAAATTCTAGTTTGTTATTTTAGACTTTTCTAAGTCTTAATTTTATTTTTCTAGCTTTATTTCCTAATTTCTTGTATTTTAGATAATTATTAAATAGTTAAAAATAGTTTTTAATTAATAATAATTAGATAATTAGTTATAAAAATAATTTTCTTTTTCTAAAAAGTTTATTTTATCATTAGGATTGTAAAAATGTGTTTTTCATATTTTTAGGACTTTTATTTCTTAGATTTAACTTTTTATTTTGTGCGTTTACGTAATTTTTAAACGTAAGTTTTTAGTTTTAAGTTTTAAACGTTCATCACTTTAAATATAGTGATAGCGTTTATTTAATAGTTTTTATCTTTTAAACTTTCTTTAATTTCCATTTCAGCCCTTGTAGTTTATGTCCTTTCTCCGTAGTTATAATAATCTCAAATCCTTTTCCCGTTCAAATCTCGCGATCACTATACGTTTGATAATCCATTGCATAGCTCGCTGGGACATAACGACCCGGGGAAACACTATACTCCCCAGATCTTCATTGCATTCGTGCTTGAGCAGTTTTAAGCTGATTACGGTCTGCCATTCACAAGTGGCCGGCTTGTGTGATTTAGCTTGACTGTTTTGGCACGCATCAAATTTTTGGCGCCGCTGCCGGGGAGCTGTGCTGATTATCTTACGTCTAGCAGATTAGTGATTTGGATATTCACTCTTTGTTCATACCATCCATCTGTATATGTTTATATTTTCTTATCCAAAAATCCAAAAAATACTCTTCTCATTCCTCTTATTCGTTGATTCTATTTCTCTTACCCTCTTTTGCCGTTTAATTCTATTCTTCGTATCCTCTCAACCATTTGATTCTCTTCTTAATCCTCTATATGTTTAATTCTTATGTCGACAATCGTCAACTTCATCGTCAGAAATGTGTGTGAGCGGTGTGGAGGGCCTAGTTCAAGCGAATTTTGCAATTCGTGCGAATTATCCATCAAAAATTCTTTTCAAAGTTATTTCGACCACCCGCCACAACCTGAAATACATTCTAATCTTGACAAACCAGTTCAAACGTCGGAGCTACCCCAAGCACCCACCGAGGATTACGAGGACACTTTCTTTGAAGATAGAGCCCGTAATCTAATCGAACGAATTCAAGCCGATGAAAAAAGGTCGAGAATTAGAATTGATTACGATGAACCCGTTCAAACACCGGTGACTAGCAAGAATGACTTGCCTAATCTTCACGTTTCTCAAGAACCAGAACCGGAGACCATAACGGAAGTGGTGGAAATTGCTAGCTCTCAGAGCACACCACTTGTCCCACCTCCTGATTTTTCTGAATGTTCTTCGAGACTTGATAGTCATTCGGATCACCATGTTGGTTTTGATGATTCTTTGAATAAACCGATTCCTCTTCATAACTCTCAAATGCAATCGTTTATTCCTTGTGTCGGTTGTGGTGAGCCTCTTTATGGTTCACCCTGTCGTTGGTGTACTTGTGTACAATGTGGTAATGATATCCATAACGGGAGTTGTTTGTTTTGTGGTTCAAGGAATTCATTTGATTATGATCCTAATCCGAACTCATTTAACGACTCCTCAAACTTTTCCAATTACCCACCACAGCCCGACCTATCTTCATACAATCAACACTTCTGCTGTGAATTTTGTGGAGGTCCTCACCAAGGAATTGAGTGTCAATCCGGAAACACGTTTGTCTATGAACAGTTTTCCAGTGATGCTCAGAGTTTTGGTTATGACCAATATCCATATAGTTCACCTGTCCAGACTCAACAGTTTTACTGTTGTGAGTACTGTGGAGGTCCCCATTTCAGCTCTGATTGTCAAACAGGGAATCCATTTCCTTGTAACAATCATGACTCTCACATGTTTGATAATTTCCAACCTCCACAGCACTATACGGTTCAAACTCCATCTGAGCCGTTGTCTCATGAAATCTCCCAGGATCTTGAAACCGCAATGAAAACACTTGATGATATGATTCAAAACTTTAAGAATCAAGTGAGTGGTGAAAAAACCATAGGAGAATTGCTGGCCGAAGAACGAGAAGCTCGCAAATCTAGGGAAGAATTATTTATCCTAGAGCAAGCAGCTCTAAGGCGTTCCCAATTTCTCAAGGCAGCACTTTATGACGATGACGAGGAGGGTTTTTATCCTTTTAAAAGTAATATTTCTCAACCCCCTCAGTCAGTTGATATTCCAGCAGTTGAGATTCCATCTCTAACAACTGCTATCACACCCGAGGCTCCCACTCACTCTCTGAACATGGAGGACGAGCATCTCGACACTGTTCCTGAAAAGGAATCGGACGAATTCATAAAGTCTAGTGTTGAGAACCTTGTCCCAATCCCAAGAGAGTCACAGGGAATTCTTGATCATGTGTGTGATATCCCTCCTCCTCTTGTCTTCCAAACAGATCATGTTGAGATGTTCTTCGATTCTGATGATGATGAGTCGTTATCTTGTGGAGACATTATTTATGTGGAAGATTCACCTTCTGAGCTTGTTAGCTTAGAAGAAGAGAATGATGAAGTTACTGACACTGAAATCAAAGATGAAGCTCTTCGAGCAACATTATTGAATGTCAGTCTTCTCATTTCTAAAATCGAGGCTTTCAAAGAGAAACCTATTTCATCTCCTATCCCCATTAAGGATAGTGACATTCTTTCCGATGATTCTATTCCGGAAATGAAAGCCCCCTGTTTTGATAGTATGGGAGAGAAGATTAGTGGCAGTACCACTTCTCATTCTCATAATTCTCTCCCCGATCATGAATCATTTACTTTTGAGGAGTTCGCCAGTGAACCCACTCATATCAATTCTGAATATGATTCATTCACCTTCATGGAGTTCTCGGATGAACTCACTCATATCATATCTCCGCCGGAGTATGATAATTTCTACTTTGATCTAGACACACCCATAATATGTCTTGATCAAGCAAGCTTAACTGAGGAGATTCATGAAACTATGAATTCTCCTATTGAGGATGAAGAGTTAGTCATGATTTCTATCATGATTTTCTTTCTTTTCTTCATATATTCTGTCACTTCTCCTGTTCTTCACTCCTTTGGGAATGAAGACATTATCTTTGATCCCGGCATTTCCATATATCATTTTTGAGCCGGTTCTATGTATATCTCATCGGTGTGGAACTTTCACATACTTCAAATGTTTGTCCAAACATCCTGAATGAAAGTCCGATGGAGATTGTTTCTTCCACTTTGCTTCCCCAAGAACCAATGAATTCAGGGTCGAGTCAAGCTAGCGACTCGGTAATCAAAAACAGTAGCTTAACATGGGTTTTCACCCGTGTGTCCCACCCTAGTGTGGGGGAGTTACCCCACATATTATATATATATATATATAAGTATCTTGAAAAAAAAAAAAAAATCTTCTTTCTAAATAATGGCCGTAGTATTTCCCTTTTACGTTCTTTGTTTCGGCATAACCGCCGGTACTTTGAATATTGAGGGCAATATTCATTTCTAAGTGTGGGGGGGAATTCTCACGAATTTTATCATATAATTATCCCAATTCCCCCGTTTTTGGCCAAAATTTTTTTGTGGAGTAAGTGTTTTACACTTACTCAATTGGTTATCAGTCCGCCATGTCTGTAAGACAAAAGGATTGGCTAATCCAGGAGCAAACGGCTCTTGGTAAAGATTTCTCAAATCCGTTTATATGGCTTGCAATTTGCCCAAAATTGTATGGTTCTCAACTCACCATATCCTAAAACGTGAAGAGTTGGCTAGCCCGCAAGTTTATGGCTTGTGGTAAAGGCAGTGGAAAATCCATAATTGGTAATCAGCTCACCAAAGATAATATTGATAATTTATCTAAGAGTTGGCTAGTCCAGAAGCAAACGGCTTCTGGTAAAGACAAAATCAAATCCGTTGAAAGCTGGTGATTTGCTCAAAATCACATGGTTATCGGTGTACCATGGTTCTTACTTGAACTGAAACATTTGGCTACTCCAGAAGTAATGGCTTTTGGTAAAGAGATTAAAATCCATTATGTTTTCTCAAATCATTGCTAGGGACTAGCAATAGTTTAGTGTGGGGGATTGATGAGTGCTCAAATACTCATCATTTTTGTCGTATTTAAACTGCCAAAACATACAAAAACAATCAAAAAGATATCAAAATACTTAAAATATCCCAGGGATTGTGTTTTATGTGTTTTAAATGCAAAATGTGCAAAAACAAAGGAAAATCGATCAAAGTTTGCAATATTGGCAGTTTCAGTCCCCCGACTTTCAGAAAATGGCAAAATCAGTCCCTAGGCATTTATTTTAAAAGAAAAGTCACCAAAGGTCCTTTTGGAATCATAAATTTTCATATTTAGTCCTTTGGTGGAAAATCCAAAAATATTTGAGAAATTGTAGGTTTAGTCCCTGAAAATCCAAAAATGGCAAAATAGATCCCTGGGAACTTTGAAAAAAAATCAAAAATGAAAAATCTAGCCCTTGGTCTATTTAAGATTGGCAAGACCAACCCTTGGACTACTTTTCATAATTTACAGGTTTGGTCCCTTGGTTTTGTGAAATTGCAAAATGGTCCTTGTGTTTAATAACAACCAAACGGACCTTATATTATTCAAAGCCCAATCCAATCCCTTTTACCCTTTACCCGGTCCAGTCTCTTTTAACCCGAATCCAACCCACCCATTTACCCAATGTTTAAAATAAACAAACCCGCCCCCTACACACCCTGTCTTCCCCGACAACTTTGTCTGCAACCCATCCCCCCTCCAACTCCAGCCACCCTATCACCTCACTTTGTCTCACCTACCTGCTAAATGCATTAAATGCACCTCCAACATCCACACTCAATCCACACTGTCAAAGCATAGTTTCCCGCCAAAATCAGTTTTAAGGGCCAAGATCATTTTAAATGATCCAAGGGACCTGAATAATGGTGGGATTAATTCAGAAGAGAGAGAGGAAGCTGTGGGAGTATAAAAGAGAGAAGAAAGAAGCAGTTTGGGGAGTAGTTAGTTTTTTATAAAATTCCCCTTATGTCGTTTTTTTTATTTATGTTTTAGTTTAACTACAAATGTTGTAATTTTCAGTTCTATGTATCATATTTAAGTAAAAAAATCATTGTATTGTGTTTTTAAGAACCAATCCAAGTTTTCATCTAAATTTCAATATTGTTGTTCACTGTTGCACTGTTTCAGTTTTAAATTCTATTGCCAAATTTATTAGTGACTTGTTTTAAGCTTGAATAAGCTTGTATAAGCTTTTTATAAGCTACATTTCATTTTCAAAGTAAATTGGAATGATGGTCAACGAAAGTCAACTGGGACTCAATTTGGAATGGAAGCAGGTTATGGTTGATGCAGAGGATGCTTTGGGGTTAGATTTGGTTAGGTTAGAGTAGGATTTGGGTTTGTTTTAGCCTGCATGACCAGCTGGGGTCTTGTAAGTTCAAATCTCATTTCTATCTTTTCTTTCAGTATTACACATTATGCTTGTATCTGTTTCTGTGTTACCATCAGTGAAAATTAGTTTATGTAGTTGTAGTTAAGTCATGTAGACTCAATTTGATCTATAGCAGTGGCTAGCTGGTGGTTGGTTAAGTTTCACTTGCAAAACAGTCCATTAAGGGGTGTTTGGATCAAAGTTTAAATCTGTGATAGAGGGTATTACAATGGATTAGATCAGTTGGTTTGTGTTTGATATAGTTATATGCATTCATATCTGTCTTTGTTTTACTGCAATTTGTGCTCTAAGTCAATATTGGTTTAAATCTGTTCTTGTATGCAAATGTGTGGAAATCAGTGACTGAATCATTGCACATAGGTCTAGAATCAGTAAAACTAGCTTGTTTCAGTCTCATCACATCTTATTTCATCCATATCAGCTCTACATTTGATCTTGAATTTCATTTTGGTCAAACCAGTTACTGTTTTTTTTAAAGTCAAATCAGGTCTGCACTGGGTTTTTGCAGAATTTGCAGCAGGTGCATTTTGCTCATTTTACATAGTTTAGGTTTCAATTTTGGTCTATAAGTAGTCAGCTAGGTGATCTTTAAGACTGCATTTTTGCTTTTCACATTTGCTTTTCTGATAAGCTCATAGATAAGCTCAAACTAGCTTCCCTGTTTGTCTGTTTTTACATCAGCTCTCACTGTCCAATTTGGGCAGTTAATCTTTGATCCATATCTGCTTCATTACTAGTCATCATTAGTTGAAACTTTGGATTTATGATCTTTGGTTGGTTGGCTTGAGAACCATACTTTTTTTTCCCTTTAGCTTATTGGATAAGCAGCTAGATAAGCTCAAATTTGGGTCCTGATTTCTGTTTTGCTCATGATGGCAGTTGGTTTAATCTTAGGTAGACCACTATTTAGGTGTTAGGAGTAGGTGAATATAGTTGCCTCAGAGTAGTTTTAGTATAATGTAGCTTATGTTATCAGTTGGTTCACTCTAGTGCTTATTTACTTAATTATAAGTGCTTATTTAGGACAGTTTACATAGCAGCTCTTTATTCTTCCACATAAGCATCAGTTTCTATATTTTTTATAGCTTTAGGATAAGATTTTAGTATTTCCCTGAAATTTTCATAATTTTTAGACACTGTTTAGTATTTTTCTTAATTAAAATCAATTTTTAATCAATTTTAATTAGCTTTAATTGCAATTAATTGAGAAAAAGTTCCAAAAAAATAATTTTTCAATTTTATTAGATCAAGATAAATATAAAAAGCATAAAAAAGATTTTTCCTTATTTTTCACCTTTTATTTTGTTATTTTCACATATTAAATTAGTTTTTAATAGTTTAAAATTCCTAGAAAATAGGAAATTAATCAGAAAATTACAAAAATAGTTTTGAAAATTCTAGTTTGTTATTTTAGACTTTTCTAAGTCTTAATTTTATTTTTCTAGCTTTATTTCCTAATTTCTTGTATTTTAGATAATTATTAAATAGTTAAAAATAGTTTTTAATTAATAATAGTTAGATAATTAGTTATAAAAATAATTTTCTTTTTCTAAAAAGTTTCTTTTATCATTAGGATTGTAAAAATGTATTTTTCATATTTTTAGGACTTTTATTTCTTAGATTTCACTTTTTATTTTGTGCGTTTACGTAATTTTTATTTAAACGTAAGTTTTTAGTTTTAAGTTTTAAACGTTCATCACTTTAAATATAGTGATAGCGTTTATTTAATAGTTTTTATCTTTTAAACTTTCTTTAATTTGCATTTCAGCCCTTGTAGTTTATGTCCTTTCTCCGTAGTTATAATAATCTCAAATCCTTTTCCCGTTCAAATCTCGCGATCACTATACGTTTGATAATCCATTGCATAGCTCGCTGGGACATAACGACCCGGGAAAACACTATACTCCCCAGATCTTCATTGCATTCGTGCTTGAGCAGTTTTAAGCTGATTACGGTCTGCCATTCACAAGTGGCCGGCTTGTGTGATTTAGCTTGACTGTTTTGGCACGCATCAGTTACTCCAAATACCCCCTAAGTTATACAACCAACATTGCAGATACGGCATATTACCAATTCGTAAAATTCAGAGTTTTGGTTTAGTAGTTACACACAAGTAATATTTTCTTAGAGAAAGAATAATTAGAACCTCAATGTTCTTAATTCGACGATTCAATGACCTTACATTTCAAAATGTATTTGTGTTATATTACAGTGGCTATGTGCAATGTTATAAGTATAAAGGTTGTTGGTGCCGTTAACGGAAACTTATAGTGGTTTTGATTTCAACAGATTATTGGTCATCACAACCAGGAAGAGTCTATATTCCAAGGAGAGGAGCCTAGAGAGGTAGTTGAGACGATACTTGCATGAATACCACACTTCAAGAGTTCACTCATCTGCAGTCAACAAAGCCTTAACTCCATCCAGTTCAAAAGAAAAGAAAGAAAAGGTTTGTATTTTGAGTTTTTACCTCTTTTGTAGATAATATGTCTTAAACTTTTTATGAAATGTTGATGTGCTTTCTGATATGACAAAAATCACATTAAAAGAGTTCTAAGAAATATTGGTTTGGGAAGCAAAACAATGGTGTTAAAGATTTAATGTATGCAAACAATGGCGCGCGTTCAGTCTTAGGTGCGACCAAGGCTAATTCATGTGTCCAAGGAAAACAACGTTCTTTAACAGACCCGCCCCCTACACACCCTGTCTTCCCCGACAACTTTGTCTGCAACCCATCCCCCCTCCAACTCCAGCCACCCTATCACCTCACTTTGTCTCACCTACCTGCTAAATGCATTAAATGCACCTCCAACATCCACACTCAATCCACACTGTCAAAGCATAGTTTCCCGCCAAAATCAGTTTTAAGGGCCAAGATCATTTTAAATGATCCAAGGGACCTGAATAATGGTGGGATTAATTCAGAAGAGAGAGAGGAAGCTGTGGGAGTATAAAAGAGAGAAGAAAGAAGCAGTTTGGGGAGTAGTTAGTTTTTTATAAAATTCCCCTTATGTCGTTTTTTTTATTTATGTTTTAGTTTAACTACAAATGTTGTAATTTTCAGTTCTATGTATCATATTTAAGTAAAAAAATCATTGTATTGTGTTTTTAAGAACCAATCCAAGTTTTCATCTAAATTTCAATATTGTTGTTCACTGTTGCACTGTTTCAGTTTTAAATTCTATTGCCAAATTTATTAGTGACTTGTTTTAAGCTTGAATAAGCTTGTATAAGCTTTTTATAAGCTACATTTCATTTTCAAAGTAAATTGGAATGATGGTCAACGAAAGTCAACTGGGACTCAATTTGGAATGGAAGCAGGTTATGGTTGATGCAGAGGATGCTTTGGGGTTAGATTTGGTTAGGTTAGAGTAGGATTTGGGTTTGTTTTAGCCTGCATGACCAGCTGGGGTCTTGTAAGTTCAAATCTCATTTCTATCTTTTCTTTCAGTATTACACATTATGCTTGTATCTGTTTCTGTGTTACCATCAGTGAAAATTAGTTTATGTAGTTGTAGTTAAGTCATGTAGACTCAATTTGATCTATAGCAGTGGCTAGCTGGTGGTTGGTTAAGTTTCACTTGCAAAACAGTCCATTAAGGGGTGTTTGGATCAAAGTTTAAATCTGTGATAGAGGGTATTACAATGGATTAGATCAGTTGGTTTGTGTTTGATATAGTTATATGCATTCATATCTGTCTTTGTTTTACTGCAATTTGTGCTCTAAGTCAATATTGGTTTAAATCTGTTCTTGTATGCAAATGTGTGGAAATCAGTGACTGAATCATTGCACATAGGTCTAGAATCAGTAAAACTAGCTTGTTTCAGTCTCATCACATCTTATTTCATCCATATCAGCTCTACATTTGATCTTGAATTTCATTTTGGTCAAACCAGTTACTGTTTTTTTTAAAGTCAAATCAGGTCTGCACTGGGTTTTTGCAGAATTTGCAGCAGGTGCATTTTGCTCATTTTACATAGTTTAGGTTTCAATTTTGGTCTATAAGTAGTCAGCTAGGTGATCTTTAAGACTGCATTTTTGCTTTTCACATTTGCTTTTCTGATAAGCTCATAGATAAGCTCAAACTAGCTTCCCTGTTTGTCTGTTTTTACATCAGCTCTCACTGTCCAATTTGGGCAGTTAATCTTTGATCCATATCTGCTTCATTACTAGTCATCATTAGTTGAAACTTTGGATTTATGATCTTTGGTTGGTTGGCTTGAGAACCATACTTTTTTTTTTCCCTTTAGCTTATTGGATAAGCAGCTAGATAAGCTCAAATTTGGGTCCTGATTTCTGTTTTGCTCATGATGGCAGTTGGTTTAATCTTAGGTAGATCACTATTTAGGTGTTAGGAGTAGGTGAATATAGTTGCCTCAGAGTAGTTTTAGTATAATGTAGCTTATGTTATCAGTTGGTTCACTCTAGTGCTTATTTACTTAATTATAAGTGCTTATTTAGGACAGTTTACATAGCAGCTCTTTATTCTTCCACATAAGCATCAATTTTTATATTTTTTATAGCTTTAGGATAAGATTTTAGTATTTCCCTGAAATTTTCATAATTTTTAGACACTGTTTAGTATTTTTCTTAATTAAAATCAATTTTTAATCAATTTTAATTAGCTTTAATTGCAATTAATTGAGAAAAAGTTCCAAAAAAATAATTTTTCAATTTTATTAGATCAAGATAAATATAAAAAGCATAAAAAAGATTTTTCCTTATTTTTCACCTTTTATTTTGTATTTTTCACATATTAAATTAGTTTTTAATAGTTTAAAATTCCTAGAAAATAGGAAATTAATCAGAAAATTACAAAAATAGTTTTGAAAATTCTAGTTTGTTATTTTAGACTTTTCTAAGTCGTAATTTTATTTTTCTAGCTTTATTTCCTAATTTCTTGTATTTTAGATAATTATTAAATAGTTAAAAATAGTTTTTAATTAATAATAGTTAGATAATTAGTTATAAAAATAATTTTCTTTTTCTAAAAAGTTTCTTTTATCATTAGGATTGTAAAAATGTGTTTTTCATATTTTTAGGACTTTTATTTCTTAGATTTCACTTTTTATTTTGTGCGTTTACGTAATTTTTATTTAAACGTAAGTTTTTAGTTTTAAGTTTTAAACGTTCATCACTTTAAATATAGTGATAGCGTTTATTTAATAGTTTTTATCTTTTAAACTTTCTTTAATTTGCATTTCAGCCCTTGTAGTTTATGTCCTTTCTCCGTAGTTATAATAATCTCAAATCCTTTTCCCGTTCAAATCTCGCGATCACTATACGTTTGATAATCCATTGCATAGCTCGCTGGGACATAATGACCCGGGAAAACACTATACTCCCCAGATCTTCATTGCATTCGTGCTTAAGCAGTTTTAAGCTGATTACGGTCTGCCATTCACAAGTGGCCGGCTTGTGTGATTTAGCTTGACTGTTTTGGCACGCATCAGTTACTCCAAATACCCCCTAAGTTATACAACCAACATTGCAGATACGGCATATTACCAATTCGTAAAATTCAGAGTTTTGGTTTAGTAGTTACACACAAGTAATATTTTCTTAGAGAAAGAATAATTAGAACCTCAATGTTCTTAATTCGACGATTCAATGACCTTACATTTCAAATGTATTTGTGTTATATTACAGTGGCTATGTGCAATGTTATAAGTATAAAGGTTGTTGGTGCCGTTAACGAAAAACTTATAGTGGTTTTGATTTCAATAGATTATTGGTCATCACAACCAGGAAGAGTCTATATTCCAAGGAGAGGAGCCTAGAGAGGTAGTTGAGACGATACTTGCATGAATACCACACTTCAAGAGTTCACTCATCTGCAGTCAACAAAGCCTTAACTCCATCCAGTTCAAAAGAAAAGAAAGAAAAGGTTTGTATTTTGAGTTTTTACCTCTTTTGTAGATAATATGTCTTAAACTTTTTATGAAATGTTGATGTGCTTTCTGATATGACAAAAATCACATTAAAAGAGTTCTAAGAAATATTGGTTTGGGAAGCAAAACAATGGTGTTAAAGATTTAATGTATGCAAACAATGGCGCGCGTTCAGTCTTAGGTGCGACCAAGGCTAATTCATGTGTCCAAGGAAAACAACGTTCTTTAACAGCAACTCCTTATGAAGCATGAGAACCAGTTCGACAACCTTAGATCCTCTGTAAGTGTTATAAAATATACGCACAAATATCATGGTTTTATTCATTTTTGTACGAATGTTTCCAGTGTTTTGTGAATATGAATTTAGGATTACAACTGGTAAGTACTTGGGATGACAGAAGAAAATTTAACGGAGAAACCAAAGCCGATTTACAGAGCAAACAAGAGGCTGCTATTCATAGAGAACGAGCGTCAGCTTATGCACATACTCATATTTCCAATTACTTACTCCATCTATAATTTATATTCTTTGATAATGTATAAAGATATGTTCCATGTTATTTATTTTGGTGTCGAACAACAAATATGGAAGAACTTTGTGAATTATGCAAACCCGACATTTTTGGACCCAACAATCCTCATTGGGGATGGACTTGGCTAGAACATTGGATGGTTGTCAGGCCATGGGAAATTAAAAGCATGACGGACAATAATTCGATGCATAGAGACACGATAGCCGGCTCTCACCTATTTATTTTTTGGTTTTTCCAACTGTATAGCTTTAAACATTATCAATAGGTAAGAGTTGCCTTCTAAGTTGAAATTAAATCCATATGTGATGCTGTTAGCGTGTTATGGGTTAGCATTACTGTATAAAGATGTGGTCTCATTGTTTCTGCTCACGTGTCTCGGGATTACATCGGTTGAGCACACACTAGATGAACACTTAGTATTGGAATATAGAAGGGAAGGGATTTTCAAATGGAGATGCATCTATTTTAATGAGTGCATTTGAAATGTGTGGTTGTGATTTCTTCTTATCCTTCTCATTTTAATTTTTCTTCTTATTTGATCCTAATTCTTGGAATATATGCAAATATAATTATCTATAATGATGTCGATTGTCTAAATGATGTGTCAGGAATTATTTTTAATGTGCTATGTATAAAACTTAAATCGGTAGCAATATTAACTGTGAATTTGCAATACGAAAGTAAGAAGATGTGGGATTTTTATAGTAGCTGCATGTAACAATCAACTATTAAAAGATATAAACATGAATTAATTATAAATAGGTTGGTCCTTGGAGTAGATATAGATTTTTACGAATGACAGCCATGGTTATGAGTGGTTGCTTTAAGAATACTACACTTTTGATTTAATTCTAACTTTAATAGGAAATTGGATTATTCTGTCGAGGGATTGTCTAACCAGTGCCCTGAGGGCATTAGTTAAAGTACATTTATTAAGCATTAACATTTTTTTATATTGCAAATTGTATTTAATACACAATAATTAAACTTACAAATTAACATAATTAAATCTGATTTGTAATTTAATAAACTCAAACTTTTTTTTTAAGCATTTTAAACCTTGCCCTAAGGGCACCCATTAGACAAACCCTTTTGTCAAATATCTAAATATTTGTTTCATGATGACTTGATTAGTTTGCATTTATAAAATTGCGAGAGATGGAATAAGATCTCATGTTCAATCTTATAAGCTGTAACCATCATAATTAACAAGGAAATTTCAACTAACTCCTTATAACTTGGAAGATTAAAACAGGAAAGTTAAGAGGCCTAATTCAATTCAGAGGAGCTAAACGATCATTTGCTACCATACTTTTTGGCGTTAATTCCATTTTATTCTCATATTTTATAAACTCAAAAAGATGCATCTTCTATCTACCTATTATATAAAAAGAAGGCTCTTATTTGTTGTGGCAGCCTAAAATGAAGACACGTAATCGCAAGTAGCAGCCTAAAAAGAAGACACGTCAACGCAAATACTGATGCATCAAACTGCCCATTCTTTCTTCTTCTTTTGCTCATTGCTTCCGATCCTCTCATTTGATATCTTACTTTATCTTACTTACGCTCTCTCTCTCTCTAAAATGCAAATGCAAATACACCATTTACTTTCTTATTTTTTTCATGAACTTTTTAGTTTTGTTTTAACATTAGTTTTTTGGGTTACAGTTTATATATATCGCATTCTTTTTCCCGATATTAAGTTGGATTTTGTTTGGTTTTAGTGATATATGTAGACTTATTCTTCAAACTTATAGGATTTTTATTTTTGCTATTAGGTTGGATCTTGCACAGTGGTGATGTTGCATGCTTGAAGAATAAATCAATTTGGCTAGCTTCAAGATAACAAGGTCAGTACCCTAATATCTACATTATTTCAAAGTGAATGTGCTCTTTATTCATAAGTTACGTTAGACATCCATTATTTCTTTAAGTAAATGTGTTATTTTTTTTTTCTTTTTTTTAAACTCTTGTCTGGTTAATTCTAAAATGATGACAAGATATCAAGACTTTCAAAAGTAAATGTGTTATTCTACAAAGTGAATTAATGAATGCTTATAAACCAATGTAGTTATGGGGATGAGGAGATCTAGCTAAGACACACACTGTTGTGGATAGAGACACCCTTTTTTTTAGAATTAACCAATGTAGGAGTTGATGTTTTTTATTTTTGAAAGTCTTGATATCTTGTCATCATTAATATTTTTCTTTTTTTAGTTAAAAATATATAACTCTTTAGAAAATAACGAGTGTAGAACCCGCGCGATGCAGCGGGATTGGCTTCTAAGGACTTATTTTGTAGCGACACTTAAACTTCAGGGGCTGTTTTTGCCAAGTTGTAAAACTTTGCATTTAATGTTTGGACTTAGTTTGCAGCGACACCTAAACCTGAGGGGCCATTCTTGCCAAGTTGCAAAACTTTGCAATAAATGCTTTGGGGGGCACTGTTGCCCGCTCAATAGTTAATATATATAATAAGTTACGTTAGTATGAAATCAGGACTTGTAGAACTTAAATAAAATTCAAGCTTAGTTACAAATATTACATTTTGGTTTGTTTTTACTAAGAAAAAAATAATAATAATGATAAATAAATAAAAGTTACTATGCTTAGGTACCAAATCGTATGTCTTATGTATAATATATTTTCTCATTTTTCTGTTGATAGATGCAACATATGTATAGTGTTTTATATGTAATAATAGTAATAATTTATTTATATTTTATTATTGTTTGTAATATCATTAATTATTTATTTATTTATTTAGGTACATCATGGAAAAAAGGATGATCACACCCCTTATTTGGATTTTGGCACCCTTATTTTTTTCACTTTTTTTCTTTTATAATTTTTTTTTTATTTTTTTTATTTTGGTTTTGTTATAGAACTTAAATTACGGAACATAAAATATAAAATTTGATAAGTTAAAAGTTATAAAAGATCAAAAATATAGAGCATAAAACGGTAAAAAATTGTCTTTTCCTATTAACAAACCGAATAAATTGAATAAATGTGAGTGAGTGGGTGACTAACCTATAGCCTATAGGTATACCCTTGACATCACACATCTTTTATTTAAAAAAAAATAAAAAATAAAAATAAAAATAAAACAAGACTTTTAGGGCTCGTTTGGTAGCTGGTATTTTACAAGAGGTTTAGGCTGATGGTAGAATTGTATTGTTTGGTTAATATATGTGGGCCCAGAAATAGGGGATGATAGCTAAATAATAAGGATTTTACAAAAGGCAACACATTAGTTAGGATTTGTTCGGTTTTAGTTAAAGTGTGGGTCCAAAACAAATGTCAACCATTGGTGTTTTTTTTTATTTCTTTTAAATATACTTTCTCACTTATTTTTATAATAAAACTTTATACTAACTTTATATTTTAATATGTAATATTTTTTTAATATTATTTTTTCTCTCTACATCAAATCCAAAGCCTAATTCAAATTCAAATTATAATCAAAATCCAAATCTTAATCCTAAACCCATCTACGAACCAAACGGGCCTTTAGTGATGTGATTAGACGTGTGAAGAAAAAGAAGACAATAATTCATGCATAGTTGATATCTTGGGTTGTTCATTTTCTTGCCATAATGTGATCACGTTTCGTATCCGATTATTTGAGAATAGACACATTATAGCAAATACGCTTTAAACATGACCCACATTAATCGATTTATGTTGGACTTTAAATTAAACCTGGTCAAAATATATTATTCAAAAAATTAAAAAAACCTCGCGCGCGCAGACATTATAACTAGTAAAAAAAAAAAAAAAAAAACTCAGTAAAAATTGATTGTAATTTATTTTTAGGTATCTTTAGTAGTAATCCTTTGTAATTTTTCTATACGATAATTAAAAAGTAAGAAGTAGCACATGCATAGAGCTAATTTGTGTCAGTTATCGATCTTTAGTCCTAGAAAACATGTGTATCGCTAGCTATGCAATGAAACCAACTAACCAAGTATGAAAAATTCGATAATATTTAGGTAATAGCTAATCTGACGAAAAGACATACTTTACCTAGATAAAGGTTAGGTATCGTAAATAGGTGAAAAGACATATGTTGGTAAATATAGTTAAGTATCAACAAACACGCGACCATTTGCATGTGAAGTTAGCTGTACTTATGACAATAGTAGATGTTGAAGACGACTACCTTTGTATGAATGTAGTAATCATTCTTTGTTTTTACTTCTTTGTGATTGTCTTTAGAGAGGAACAACATTTACGGCTAAAGGTTTCTTTGGTGTTTCGGGTTCCCACATTTTTATTCTTACAGCTAATTAATATACATGAAATTATTATGAAGGTGCATTCATATCATGAACATCATTATATAGGGTTCTATGTGGCTTCATGAGCCTAAGAGAACAACCAGCAATCCCAATCACACCTCACCATTATGTCCTAAAATTCTTTCTATAAAGCATAAACTCATCTCGTCCTCTATCACATCTCTTCTTCATGGCTTTTCTCCAATGCTTTGTCATTCTGTCTTCATTTTGCATTCTCTTGTTGTTTTTCATATTTATATATAATTTTCAAAAGCGGAGAAGTGTTATCCCAATAAATTGGCCAATACTTGGTATGATACCAGGTGTCCTTGTAAATTCCCACCAACTCCATGATTACGTCACCGGACTGTTGATTTATAGTGGTGGAACATTCATGTTAAAAGGTCCTTGTTTCGCTAACATGGACATGCTCATTACCACTAATCCCTTAGATGTTCACCACGTCCTAAGCAAAAACTTTAGCAATTATCCTAAAGGAGAAAAATTTCGTAAGATTTTTGATATCATGGGAGACGGAATCTTCAATTCTGATAACGAGTTATGGGAGATCCATCGCAAGGTCACCATGTTTGTATTCAAGCATGCCGGGTTCCAAAGTTTGTTGGAAAACATTCTTTGGAATTTGGTGGAAAATGGGCTTCTACCTGTGCTTGAATTCTTTTCTGGACAAAGTAATGAGATGGATTTGCAAGACATATTTCAGAGGTTCACTTTTGATACTATATGCAAATTACTCTTAGATCATGACCCAAAAAGCTTGTCTCTTGATTATCCTTATGTCCCATGTTTGAAGGCCTTCTCGGATGCTGAAGAGGTTATTTTGTATAGGCATGTTACGCCTCCAAGCCTTTGGAAATTGCAACAAATTTTTAAAGTGGGGAACGAAAAGAAGATGAGTGATGCATGGAGAACTATTGATCAATTCATATACAAGTGCTTAAACCAAAAATCAAATTACTACAACAACACAGGCAACGAACTCCACAGCGATAAGTTCTTGGTATTGACAGCTTTTATGAAGGAATTCAAAGATCAAATGGGTGATTTTGGAGATCCTACCAAATTTTTAAGAGACACCTTACTTAGCTTGATGGTTGCGGGAAAAGATAGCACTAGTAGCGTTCTCTCTTGGTTCTTCTATATCCTAGCACAAAACTCAGCCATAGAAGAACAGATTCTTCAAGAGATTCACACACATCTGAATGTGAAATTGCATGAAAGATGGGATGCAAAAGCGTTAAACGAAATGGTCTATCTTAATGGAGCTCTAAACGAAACCTTGAGGCTTTTCCCTCCTCTTCCGTTTAACCACAGATCTCCACTGAAACCTGACATTCTTCCAAGTGGTCACCGAGTAAATCAAAATACCAAAATTATATTTTCTTTTTATTCCATGGGAAGGATGAGATCTATATGGGGCGAAGATTGCATGGAGTTTAAACCCGAAAGGTGGGTTACTAAGGTTGGTGGAATTACACATGAACCATCTTACAAGTTCCCAGCGTTTAATGCTGGACCGAGGACTTGTGTGGGTAAGGACATGTCATTATATCAAATGAAGATGGTTTCAGTTACAATCATTTACCGTTATCATATTGAGTTGTTGAAAGACCAGCTCGTGGTTCCTGCTGATTCAATGGTACTTCAGATGAAGCACGGTCTTAAGGTGAGATTGGTTAAGAGAAGTGAAATGAAATCCATTCCAACCAAATCAAACTAAACTGAGTTATACAGTCTACGGTGCTTTTACTTTGGGATACAAATATTCTTCAAGTAAACTTTGTAAACTAATATGTTTTGGTATTATATGGCGATATATTCTATTTTACGGAAGACATAGTAGGAAAAGGGATATGTATACAAGTTTGTGTTTTGGGAAGCATGCTAAAAAGTGTGTGAAAGTGTACGAAAATTAAACCCTATCAAATAAACCACTATTGAATCTCAATTTAATAGTAAGAATTACACAAATTGATCTTAATCAGTTAAACCAAAACAATAACCAAATCCACTACCACTATTCACGTATGGATCTATCACCTAATTAGTGATATTTCTATTACAATGAAATAACAAGAACTGAATGAATCAAGCAAATCGTGAGAGAGCTTTGCAAGATTAAGGGAGTTGAGAGAGAATGATAAAACTAGAAAACGGGTTATGAAACCATGTGCCTTGTCTTAATCTTTATGCATCTAAGAAGCAATCAACATTATTAGCAGACTCAACTATGCAAGTTTTTATAACCCCATAAGTAATTTCATCCCTTACAAAATGTAAGTTATGTTGGTTTAATGGGCAAAATATTAATAGATGTGTGTTAGGATCGAACTCGAGATCACGGGATTGCACACTTTACGTATGAGAATTAAAGATTAATAATTAATATAAAATGTTATATTAATTATTAAATAAACACAAAACATAACGACCGTTAGTATTTAACGGAATAATGATTAACGATCGTTAGACGAATAAAAGGAAAGTATTGTATATGGATTATTTTGAGAACAAGAAAGATCTAGAACCCCTTGTGGGTTATGGATCGACCGGCCATGGGTTAGGGGAAGCCCAAACCCAACCTAACTTGTTCCCTAAGTTTTCTAATCCTATAAATACAAAACCAAAGATTCATTGTTGATAACTCTTGTACACACAATTAATCTTGGGTTTTGGTTTCTTTCTTTTGGTCCTAAAACTCGGTCGAGTATCCTTATGAATAAGGGTTTCGATTTTTGTTTTGTTAAAACAAATTGTTTTGTGTTTTCCTTTAAACTAGCATTTACTTTAATTCGTTAATAGTACGTGTGTACAAGAACGTGGTACAATCACACTATTAATTGTATTTTGGATTGAATTACAAAACGGTAAGGGGTAATTCTTATAATCCTATAAACTCTAATTAGGGTTCATCTTAATTGCTAGTTTTGTGGAATTAATTATTGTTCGGCTAGAATAAAAAAGGTATGCATACTTTATATTTATGTTAGTTAATTATTCATTATTCGTTCCTATACGCTTCCACATGTTCTTTGATGTATTATGTGTTTTTATATATAATTGTCATAGTATATAATTCCAACAAGTTAATCTCTAAACGCTTAGTTCTTTCATGAAAAACTGGGTTTGCTGCAATTTTAATTGCAGCTTTGTTATCACAAAACAATTTTATAGGAAGCATAATTTCAACTTTCAAGAACCAAAACAATCTCACAAGTAATTAACAACAATGGCTTTGTACTCTGTTTTAGAAGAAGATTTAGAAACAATAGATTGTTTCCTACTCTTTCGAGGAACCAGTGAACCACACAAGTACAAACAGTATCCAGTAACAGACCTTCTAGTTGTCTTACATCTTGCCCAATCAGCATCAACGAAAGCTTAAAAAATAAAGCTTTGTTATTTTCATATATGAATACCTTTACGTGGAGAACCTTTAAGGTATTTCAATACCTTTAAAGCAATATGGAAATGAGATTTCAGTGGAGAATGCATAAATTAGCTAAGACAATGTAGTGTACATGGGCTCAATTAATGTACCTAGTCAATGTACATTTAATTAAGTTGTACCGGACGCCTAGGGCTTGACTTGTCTTGGTGGAAAAGTTAAATTTATCTTTCTGGTTAAGATAAATATCTTTTAAATAATAAAAAGATTTATTTCCTTAGAGCAGACGGGATCGTCCAATGTGGCTCGCCATTCGTCCCTATGGATACCAATAACGCCACAAAAACCATACCACCAAAAATGCCATTTGCTCGCCATTGGGCTTTTAGCCAATACACTGGCTCACGCCATTTGTATTTTTTATTTATTTTTATTTATTTTTTTGTAGTATTGTGAGTGAGTGGGTATTTTGTGGGACCCAATAACATGTAAGTGATGTGTTATGAGTGAGAGTGTTTTAATTATTGGTGTGTTATTGAGAGGCGTATGATGTGGCGCTAAGGTGTTATACCAATAGCGTGTTATCCATCATTATCATACCTTGTGCTATTATAGGATAAATATTCGTTATTAGATAAGGATTGTTATAACTATAAATATAAACTTAAGAGTAAACTACACCATTCGTCCTTGTGGTATACGTTGACCATCAAGTTTCGTCCTTTGACCAAAAAAATTGCACTGTTGGTCCTTAACTGCGAAACGTTACTCAGCGTTGGTCCCTCACCCTAACTGGTGTGACTAATGGGCGTTAAGCCTTTTTAAGTGGAGGGTATATTTGTCTTTTCCCACCCACACCACACCCTCAATTAATTATTTCATCTACTCTTTCATTTCATTTCATTCACCTGGCCAATTGATTATTTAAATTCATTTACTTTTAATCTCATTTACAAACATTGATCCCAAGTTTTTAAATCTTTATCTCATCTTCATCTTCAAACCTTTTGCTGCTAGTGTGTTAATGTCCCAACTAAGTTTGCATCTTTTATTGGAACATTTAGGGCTTAAAAATTAAAAGACACATTACAAATCTTGGCTTCACAGATTCACAAGTCATGGAGATTATATATTCAAGACCAAAAATCAAAACCCACCTACCTCTCAACTGTTCCAATCAGATCCCAAGAATGAGAAAGAAATCAAGACTAACCCATCATCTTAACCCTTACTAATTATCACAAACACCCAAATCATCACATAAAAACTCATTGACAAACTACATACACTAAATCTTTAATCGGTCCAAGGGTCAAAAGGGCGGTGGAGGTGGTGGGAAAGATAAACAGAAGGACGGAAAGGGCCATCAACAAATGCAACCGATAATGACAGGGTTTAAGGATATTAAGGCACCTAACAAGGACCAGAAATCGGTTAAATTTAGTTTGCCGGCTGGTAAGGGTGGTGGTGGTGGATATGACGATGAAGATGATTTTGACGATGATAGTTTTGATGACGATGAGTTTGATGATGAGTATGATGACGATGAGGATGAGGATGACGATGAGCTTGATGGGTATGATAAGAAGCCTAATAAAATGATGGCTGGTCCTGGTATGGGTGGAAATGGACCGCGCGGCCCAGTTGTATTGATGAATAGCAAGAAAGGACCGGGTGGAGGGTTTGAAGTGCCGGTACAGCTCAAGGGTAAAGGTGGAAATAATGATGCTAAGAATAGTGGTGGGAAGAAGGGTAGAGGTAAAGATGGTAAAAAGAGTAAGGATGGTGGTAAAAGTGGTGGCTTTCTTGGAGGGCTTTTTGGGGGTGGTAAAAAGAAAAGCAAGGCATCAAGTCCTAAAGGCGGAAAGAAAGGTCACGATGGTGGTGATGGGCATAAGAATGGCGATAGTTGGGACAAGAAAAGTAGCGGAAAGCAATTCGATGAGGGGAAATTCAAAGGTGGAAATAAGCAAATCGAGTTTCTTGATTTTAGCAAGCCTCAAAAGGGCGGTGGTGGGAAGAATATGGGTCACAATGGCGGCGGAGGCGGAGGCGGTGGTGGTGCTCGGAATATGGGTCCAATGAGTGGTGGTAACCCAGGTGAATGAAATGAAATGAAAGGGTATATGAAATAATTAATTGAGGGTGTGGTGTGGGTGGGAAAAGACAAATATACCCTCCACTTAAAAAGGCTTAACGCCCGTTAGTCACACCAGTTAGGGTGAGGGACCAACGCTGAGTAACGTTTCGCAGTTTAGGACCAACGGTGCAATTTTTTTTGTCAAAGGACGAAACTTGATGGTCAACGTATACCACAAGGACGAATGGTGTAGTTTACTGATGAGTGTGTAAATACTCATCATTTTTGGTCAAATCTGAACTGCGAAACACTTAAAAACGCTCAGAAATGCATCAAAATACTGAAAATATCTCAAAATTGTATTTTATATGTCTCAGATGCAAAATGTTTAAAATCAGATGAAAAACGAGCTAAGTTTGCATAATTGGCAGTTTCAGTCCCTCAACTTTCAAATCTTGTCAAAAATAGTCCCTGAGCATTTATTTTAAAAGAAAAGTCACCAAAGGTCCTTTTGAAATCCTAATTTGTCATAATTAGTCCTTTGGTGAAAAATTTCAAAAGTTTTGAGAATTTACAAGTTTGGTCCTTCAAGTTTCAAAATTGGCAAATATAGTCCTTGGAAGTTTGAAAATGTCTTTTATGGTCCTTGTACTATTGAAACTTGTCATAATTGGTCCCTTGAAACAACTTTGGAAAATTGGCAGAATTGGTCCCTCAAGTTTGGAGAATTGCAGTTTTGGTCCTTGTATTATTAAACAAACCAATTTGAGCTTTGAACCCCTGCCATGACCTTTGACCCCCTGCCAAATAACTTGTGACCCCCCCTGTTTTGACCCCCTGCCTAATATATCCCCAAGTCAAACCAGTCAAAAAACCCGCCCAACTTGTTTCCCTCCTTTTTCCACCTCCTTCACCCACCATGCCTGCAACACTCAACATACCTCTCCTCCAGCTAACCCTCACCATCCTTATCCCCTCCACCTCACCAAACAGCCAAAAAGCATTTAATGCTTCCTCTTACCAGGCACTCAACCCCCCCCCCCCAGTTGCAATACCAATTTCCCGCCAAAAAGCCATCAATGGCTATAAACCACTCAAGTGATCCAATGGCTGTGAAAACAAGTGGGATTTGCTCAGAAAACAAGTGGGAGCAATTTTGGTGTATAAAAAGAAGAAAGAGAAGCAAAAGAGAGAGAGAGGGGGAGCTGAGCATATAAAAAAGCTAGTAGTTATTAAGCTTGGAGACTTAGCATCTTTTCATCTTTTCTTTTCAGTAGCTAATGTAGTTTTCAATTCAATTTTTATGTTTTCAAGTAATATTGAGCTTTGTAATTTCTAATTTGTACTCAAGTTTTATTGTCAATTTAATCATTTTGCTTTAATTCTCATTTCAATTCTAAATTCTGTTTTATTGATTTCATTAACTGTTATAAACCCATTTTAGCTCAAAAAGAAAGAAAACTCTCTATATACTCAGTTCTTACTTTCAAATTCAACTTGGGTCAATAAAAGTCAACGCACAAGAATCTCATGTTGATTGTTCTGGGTGTTAATGTGAAGATTGATATGGGTTGAGATTGTATTCATATTGGGTTAAGATCAGGTTTAGGATGGTGATAATCTCATCTCAGTGACAAGCCATTGTGACCAAGACTATTGTAAGCTCTATTTCTGTTTCATTGTTGAATTGTAGTTCGAATTGTTTGATCTGAGTTAATGATGTTAAAACTAGTGTAGTGAGTCTTAAATAAGCTATTTTGACTGTTGTTTGAGAGCTCCTTAGCTTAGAACCTTATCTGCTTGATTTTCTGTTGAACCCGCATTAGTGAGAGTAAATCAGTTTAAGCCTGTTATAGTGGTTAGATCAAGTCACATTGCTGTAATCTTGCATACCAAATCTGATTTAAAGGTTAGTTAAAGCTAGGTCTAAGTTGTGGATTGGAAACGCTGAAAAGTAGTATATAAACCAGTGTTTGGATCAGTGTCTCATTTGAGTTTAAGGATCAAGCTGTGGTTGATTCAGGTTGCAAAAGTCTTAGTTAGCATGGTTAAGCCAAATTTGGTCAGTCACTTGCATGCCCGAACTGTATTAGTCAAATTTGCATAAGAATTGATCTAGCACTCTAATCTGTTTGAATCAGCTAGTGTGATCTTGCAAATAGGCTTAAAAGTAGTTGGAATAGCTTGCATTAGTTTTAGTTTACCATTAAACTTCATAATCAGTCTGTCATTTGGAATCAAAATTCATTTTGGTCAACATTTCAGTTTTGTTTATAAAAGTCAAATTAAACAAACCATTTTTTGCCCAAACTTTGGTGATTTTTCATGAACTCAGTCTTGAATTAAAATAAGTGATTCTTTGGGATTTCTAAGTTCAGTTGGTCAAGAGTGGATATCTGATTTTTGTGAAATTTTTATAATTTTTTATAAGCTTCAAATCAGCTCTTCAAAAGAGCTTATTTGCCCTGTGCACACTCAGCATATACTGTGTTGTGTGCAGGCCTCTTGCAAGCATTGCACAAGCTTCAATTTAGCTTTCTAAGGTCTGAAACTTGGTCTTGAGATAGTTAAGCTGGTGGTCTTGAGGTCTCCAGTTTTGGTTTTTACATTGGCTTATTGAATAAGCTTGTGCTTAAGCTAGAAGTTAGGAGAAAAACTGTTGTGGGCACTTAAGCTTTCTAATCATCAAATCAAGTTAATTAGCACTTTAGAGGTTTAGGCTAGTTGTAATTAGTTGATTTTGGGTACTTTTAGCATAAACTAGCTTCTGTGTTCATTTGGTACTTTCTAGTGTTCATTTGCTTAATTCAAGTGCTTATTTATAAGCACTTTTCACTACAGCTCCCATATCTTGCACACTAGTATAGTTTTTTATATTTTTCATATACTTAGAATATTATTTTAGACTTTTCATGAATTTTTCATAATTTTCCATTACTGTTTACTATTTTTCTTTATTTTAATAAGTTTTTAGGCCTTTTTAATTAGCTTTTATTGCAATTAAATCAGAAAAGCTTCAAAAAATTAAGTTTTCAATTTTCATAGGTTAAGATAAATATAAAAAGCAAAAAAATAATTTTTCCAGATTTTTCTTAGTTAAATTTGTAATTTTTAGCAATTTAATTAGTTTTAAATAGTTTTTAATTCATAGAAATTAGAATATAAATCAGAAAAATACAAAATTAGTTTTGAAAATTCTCTTTAGTTATTTTAGATTTTTCTAAGTTATCAGTTCACTTTTCTAGCTTTATTTCATATTTTCTTATATTTTAGGGTATTATTAAATAGGTAAAAATAGTTTTTAATTAATAATAATTAAATAAATAGTTATAAAAATAATTTTCTTTTTCTCAAAATTTTCTCTTATCATTAGGTTTGTAAAAATTTCATTTTTAGGATTAATACTGTTTCAATTTCACATTTTCTTTTGTACGTTACGTAGTTTTTAATTCAAATTTATAAAAGAAAAATCAAAAACATCATTTTAAAAATAGTGATAGCGTTTATTTAATATAATTTAGTTTTTTTAATTTTCTTTCATTTTTCCTTTATCCTCTAGTATCAATCACAAACCTTTTCCTGTTCAAATTCACCCGATCACTATACGTTTGGTAATTCAGTCGCACAGCTCGTTGGGACTTAACGACCTGGGGAAACACTAAACTCCTCTTGATCTTCATTGCATTGCGTTCTCAAGCTGTCTGGCTTTTATTACGGTTGACCATTCACAAGTGGTTAGCTTGTGTGATAAAACCTGACCGTTTGGGAGCGAATCATTTACTCTAAACTTAATTATACATTAGTTTTAATTAGTTGAAAACAAACCCCCACCCCTCTTGCGTGTCGCCGAAGAAACACACCAATCACATCTTGGTGTTTTCTTGATCTGATCAATAGAGTGTTGTGACGTGGAGTATAACTGAGCCTGGTTGGTGCTCGAGTTAGTGTAGTGTTAATATGAACTAACTATAGGTCATATCACATAACTGATGTGAAGTTTTTTGTGTTGCTCAAGATCTACTGTTTGTGTTTGCTAGTTTGCTAAAGGTATGTAATTTTCTATTTAGCATGATTGATCAAAAGCCGATTTATAAGGGTTCATTGGAAATAACCTAGACATGTAAAAAGTGATTTTAAATAAGTTTTCCAATGTGAAATTTAATCTCATTAATTTCTTACTTAATTGTTGGGTATTGATACTCGCACCATTTTTTATACATATATCACATTTGTGCATTACATTGTTGTACAGTGTGCAATATAATATTGTACAGTGTGATGAATGTATCAGAAAAGATAGTGTGAGTATCAACACCCTTACAATTACGGTATGTTACACCTTGTTTTCCATCATAAGTATCAACCGACGGTGGACCAGTTTTCATCCCAAGGGCTTTATAAAAAGAGAAAAGGGATTAATGTTTCTATTATGGAAATACTAAGATTACTATAATATAGATTAATACTATTTTTAATTTTATTTTGAATGAAAAAGACACTTGACAAAATCTGATTGGTTTTTATTGTTTTTATTTTAAACTTGATCACCGCATGAACACAAATCCTATTACACCCGACATCCATCGACATTGTCATTTATTAACGAAATATGCAAAATCTACTAATCTCCTATATCAAATTTTCAAGGGTTGTGTTATTGGTACCTACCCTGGCTCACCTTTAATGTATTTTTTACATTCTTCACCTCCTCTGACCCATTCTGTTTATAGTACAACACAGTTTTTTTTATTAGTTTATGTTCCGTTTTTTCTGTCAATTTTATACTTTTGACTTATTAAATTTTATATTTTTTGTTCCGTTATTTCAGTTTTATAGTTTTTTAATATAAATAAAATTAAAAAAAATTAAAAAAAAATGGTAAAAATCATGGGGAGTGAAGCTTGTAAAAAAAGGTACAATAACCTAACCTATTTTTCAATCACAGCAATTTTAAAAGCATATCCAATATGAGCATTATAATTTTGCACTATATTAGTGCAAAATTAGAATATTTTTAGAATATGGTTGCAGTATAAATATGTTCCTCCAATGTGTACACTAAACTTTGCACTAAATCTAGTAATAAATATTGTTTTATATAATACATGACAATAATATTAATATATTAATAGATGATAAGGATATAAATGAAAAACAAAATTAAAGTATAAGGTTAAAAGTAAAACTTTTGTACATTTAGTGCAATGAATAGTATACCACTTATTATTCAATGCACTAAAATAGTGCAAAGATATAGTGCAAACATTAAAGTGAATCTTATGTACTTTTTGCACTATTTTATTAAAAAAGTACATATAGTGCATACATTGGAGATGCCCTTAGTTTCCCAATGATCGCAATATCTTTGGATGTAAAAATAGAATTGCATGCCTATGAATTTGTTTGTCTTCTTGGATCTCTACCTTTTACAATATCTTTTATATAATAAAACAAAACTTTAAGTGGGGATCTTTGCATTTCAAAAAAATAAACCTTTCCTTATTAAGTAATATTTAAATTATTACTCCTTCCGTCCCGTATTAAATGTCCAGTTTTGACTTTTCAAGTTTTTTTTTTAACTTTGACTTTAAATATTTTTGTTTGTGTTATATAATATTTGATAAAAATTATACGCAGTGAAAATACATTTAAAACTCAATCCATTCATATATTTTGTATCAAATATCATATAACACAAACAAAATATTTAAGGTCAAAGTTGATAAAGGATGACTTCAAAAAGTCAAACTGGACATTTAATATGGGACGGAGGGAGTATTATTTTTTATTTAAAATATTGTGAATTAAATAAAATTAAAATTTTCCTAATTTAGCAACAAAAAAAAAAGACTAAAGTACATTGTTGGTCCCTAAACTTGTCCAAAAACATCGCATGAAACCGTAACATGGGATTTTCGTCGCCAGCAGTCCTTTTTCAAGTTTTTGAGGCTAAACTGGTCCCTTGACCCGTTTTCTGTTGGTCAACCCCGTTACTCGCCGTTTGCTTTTGTCTTTAGTCATAGGGCACAAATGTCATTTCGTTATTTCGATTAACAAAGTCTGTATTATTTTCACATGTCCTATCCCTTTTCCCGCCCCATAAACACATAGAATGTATTATATTTTTTGTCCCACAACTTTCTTTACAAGAATTATCACAATTCACAAACCCTAATTTCATGTCACAAAACCAGTTCTTATTATTCAGAAAAACAAAACTTGGATATTACTCTATGGAAAGTAAGAAGACGTCCAGGTTATCCAGTTGATGATACCGTTCTATACAACTCTGCTAAGAAGAAATACGGTACGGTTTTTATTTTATTATAAACATTGGAATTTGTAATAAAGGTATATTTTTTTTGGCAATTAAGTTTTGATTATGTGGTCTTTTCTATTGACATGTTTTCAGGTGGTAGATCTAATATGTTTAGCATGAGGGTTCATCACAATGGTGTTTTTGAATACTGGCCTGGTAGAATATATGATGGACGTATGGAAACTTTAGTTGATTTGGTTGATGTTGATAGTGTTTCAGTTGAAGAGTTGGATGTTCTTATGTATGAATTGGGTTACGAGCTGTGTTTAAAAAATTATTATTACGTTGTTACGCATGGTAGTAATTTAGATGATGGTTTGTATAACTTAAGTGAGAATGCCAATTTACAAATATTGAAAGATCTTGTTGATGATAGAAGTTTATGTTGAAAATGGTAAGACAAGACTGGATGTTGATGAAATGTCACCAAAGTCAGTTAGGACAATTATTACTGATGTGGATGCAACAAAGAAAAAGGCATCTCTTGCTATTGTTCCATATTGCTCAAACAAATTGTTCTTAGAAAATATTGTTAATAAGCCTGTGGTAGAGGATTTAAGTCAAGTTACACAACAACCTTTGGAAGTCAATACTTTGGTACAATCTAGGCAGATGCCAGAAATAGAACCCTTGTTTTCATCTGTAGAGGTCTGTAAATGATAGCAGGGTTGGGGGTCGAGAAAACCTCCTTTTCTACGAGCAAGCTTTTCAACCCTTTAGGCATTGAACCTAATCGTTGTAGTGTAGTATGGGGTAAGCCTCAGGGATTGATTTCGTTCTCTAGGGGAATAGGAATGCTAGAAACAGATTTATGACGAGAAGGTGGGGTTGAAGATGATTCTTTTTATTCTTTTTTATGTTTTTTTTAGAAAGCAAAGGTAAATATCTCGGGGTATATGATTGGGGGTGGTACTTCTACCGATTTCTCTACTTTTACTAATTATCTAATTTAACTAATTAACTACAGATAGTTTATGCTAATTGAGGTGTGCTCGTATGGTGATTAAAGATGTGTTCACTTAGATACTATTACTCCCTAGTTATCTTTTATTGGTCAGTTGAATTGTCACTTCCTTTATCTTAACGCGTTGTATTCCTATTAGTCGTAGGGTGTGCCTAATCCGTAGTTCTATGAATCGTAACTCTCTTATAGAATACACGGGATCGGCAAGCGCAATACTATCTCCCCCGAATACCCTATTGTCATAAAGCACAACTCACGCAATAAACACAACGATGGCCTAGGTGTACTCCTATGGCTTCTACCAATTAAGACAAGAGACAACCTAACAACAATCAATAACTAGGTTTCATATATCTAAGCAAACACACAAGTAATTTAGCTAGACATGTTAAACAAGCAAGCATACACATAATCAATTGAACATGGGATAGACATAATGATAAATTGGATAAAAAAAACTTATCTTGATGTGTAAAATAGGGTATGGGACCCTAGAATACTGTCCAAGTCGGACTACAACTGAGTCATGGTTTGCTCTCCAAAATTCTACCTCTTAAAATACAGAAAAATCGAATTCTATATATAGATTTACAATCGCGACGGCGTCACCTTTTGCTAGTGACGCCGTCAGGTCGCCATCATTAGGGTTTCATTTGGGCCAAGTCATCATTGGGACGACGTTACTAGAGAGATGTGACGCCGTCAGTCTTCATGCAGGACGTCGTCTGAATCTTGGATCTTGGATGTCTGGTGTGAAAAATGTGAGTGACGCCTTCTAGAAATAAGGCGTGACGCCATCAGTCTTTAGGACTAGAAATTCCGTTGAGCCGTCGAGTGCACTTTTTGATCAAGTCTTCATAGAGGGACGGCGTCGTCCTTTGGATGGGACGCCGTCAGGTGTAATGAACAATCTTGGATTGTCTTCGATCTTGACTTTGCCATTTTCTTCATGTTTTTCCTCTCCAAATATGCTTCATTCCAGCATTTTGCTTCCAAAAGACCTAAAAAGTGAAAAGGAACGATTTTAAGCTGTAAGATATTAGTTTTCACATACACATCAAACCATAACAACAAGGTGGCGAATAAGTGGAATTCTAGAGAGAGAAAGTTAGAGGTTTAGGGAACTTTAGTGAGAGAAAGAAAATTCTTATTATGAGCTCCAACTCTCTACCTTGGAAGGTAGAGAGTATTTATAGTCTTACAATAAAACGCCACACAACGGGCTGTGGATCAGGCATACAGTGGGTAAAGACCCGTCCGTCCTCCACGGTGTTACTTAACTAAATACTACTTAACTTAAAATAACTATGACTACGTGCTTTCCAAAGATTACATATACTTGAGGTGACCGACTCTTTAATACCTGGAATTTCTAATTCCTAACAATCTCCCCCTAAGGGAGGTCACCTCAATCATGTACTAAAATTACATTGAATACAAATAGATATTACATTAACAATTGATCTTGCATTCTTGATGTAGTAGTTTGCACTGAAGCTCGTAGTCATTGATTCTTCTCATTGCATGTTTGGTTAATCCAAGTGGAGGTCTTTTACTGATCCACGTGATAATAATATTGAGCCAGCTTTTGAGATCATCAGCTATCAAAAATCTCTGATACATCCATTGTGGTGTTGGTATTATGTGATGTTGTGACTTTAGGACCGACATGCTCACATTCTGGATCATGAAATCTTCTCATCAGAGTAGCGGAAGCTTTAGTTGATTCATGATATTGGCAGCAGCGTAGCAGAAGCATGGAGTGAAAATATCAGAGTCATTGATGCACTAATCATGATTTCTTTTGAGATGAATGTGTTAAGTGAGCATGCGGCTATGGATTGACCGCTTTATTCTGATCAGCTGCAAACGTCGGGTGTACCTGCATACAACAGTTAGCAATAAATCGCACGAAAGTGTCTTTGATCACTTTCGTTGAATTGAGGTACACGGCCCACGGTTCTCCGTTGATCAGTACATGTACTGCCTGTGATCAGGTATAATTCCGAAGAATTTCCTTGACAGGGTTTCGCAGTTGCTCTAGCTGTTCTCAAACCGGAACATCTCAAAGAAGACAACACGGAGTGAGTGAACCAGCGAATTTAAGTCCACTGATTGATGAAAAGAGATTTGAAAAACAATCGTGTATTGCTCAATAGAAATTGTTTTTTGCAATACAACGAAGGTTTTATTGAAAATCAATTATCAATCATAAAAACACCTTTTGGTTTGAAAAATGAGTACACGGTTGATGTGCTAAAGAAAAGAGTTATTAAGCACAAAGACCGGTTTTTCAAAGGTATCCGTCAATCCATAACCTGAACCAGGATTGATTCAAAAGATTGAATCGCCCCATTGTTTCTGTTCAGTTGTCACATGGTTGATCTATATAATAGATCTCACATGCCACCTACCAGGAGCTTGTTAGATGTTGGCTCCAGAAGGCTTTCCATCTTCATTGTGAGTATGTTTGCATATCACTCAGATGTTCTGGCAATACCACAAGGATAATGCGTAGGACTCAAGATATAATCTCTCTTTCCACATTGTGTGAAACAGAGAGTCTTCATTGAAAGTGTCCTAATGAGATTTATAGATGATCTCGTGGCTCTAGACTCAATATGTGCATATTTGGTTCCTGTGCCGGAGACTAGGGAGAGGGTCTCCTTCTTCAATATCAACAATCTCTAAGAGAAAGTCGATAGATTATGTCGGTTCCCCGTGAGAATGAAACAAGCCCTTTTAAGAGGAACTTGAGTGGTTTGAAAAGTTGAAGTGTAGTGTGTCACTGGGTCCATGACGTCTTGTCTTCAATACTGACGTTACCATCAGTAGCATATGAATTGAACCCGGTTTCTGCCCTAAGGTTGAATATATGGAGGGCTATTTGTTTTCACCCTTTTCTCATTCAATTCTTTTTAATTCTTCAACCCCTTCAGTGCTTACCGAGACTTCATAGCTAGAACCTTGTTGGGTTTATTTCAGTACTAGCTCAGTCTCAGTCCGCACTCTTCCCATATCTCATTTTTTCTCCTTTTATCATCATACCTAAGAACTCTACACTAACTAGTGGATAGTCCCTGGGTAGATCCCTCCGGTTCTGGCGGATCATGGGAACACATACCTAACCTTATCATCCTTATATCACCGTACATAAAGTAAAGTTGGCCGGTCTATTTGGTATTGTTCATCTGCCATTGGAACCAATTGAAAACCATTTGAAAATCAATCCAGATACTTGTGATATATTATCAAAACATTTTGTACCTGAATTGTTTTTGATATTTTTAGAATAAGTGCTCCCCCTCAACATGTGCATGAATTGTTTGAAATCGTTTTGCACACGGAGGCAAGAGGAAGAAATTACTTCTTTGATTACCATTTTCTAAAAAATATCACCATCACTTCCTTGATCAAATCAAGTAGATAAAGCATTTCCGGGAAGGATGAGGTTTCCACAAGTTTGCTCCCCCTCAATATGTGCCTCGAGGTTTGAAAAGAGTTTTGCACATACTAGAGGGAACCTGCACATTGAGATAAATGATCATGTTTCAAATCATAGGTTTAAGATAGATGCTCCCCCTCAACATGTGCATGGAAAATTTGAAATCGTTTGTTGATATCTTGAAATCATTTGTCACATGTGGGAAGGATAGCATGTACATCCTTATAAACCATTTACCGAATTATCAGTTTAAATCCAATTTAAATCACACATTCTCCCCCGATCACAATTATCAAATCATTTGAGATTTGTGATCTCTTATTGATTTAAATTGAATTTGAAAGATTTTAAGGGGAATTGTGACTTGATTATGAAAGCGTTTTAACTGATAAGGATCGGATTTTTTTAACTTTAAAACTTCATTGATAAAACATGCATGTACATCATTTGAAAACAATTTAATGCCAAATAACTTTTTAATTTAATTGAAATCATTCTCCCCCTCAATCAATGACATAGGTTGTTGATTGAGAGATAGAGATTTTGACAAAGAAGTCCTGATGATTATCAAAAATAGAGACCGAGTTATTTTTCAAAGCAGTTAGTTTTCAGCAGATAAATGTTTATAGAATCAGAGCATGGAATTTGAAAACAAGGTAAAGCATGGCTCTGTTCTTTCTTTGAAAAACGGGTTACTGCCTGAGATGACAATAAACCATATCTTTCTCTTCCTCTCAATTTTTTTTTTTTTTTTTTTTTTTTTAAACTCGAACAACATCTAAAGTCCCGTGTCATTCTTTGAATGACAACATCAAGACCGTAGATATTATCGAATCGAGAAAAACAAGACAAACTGACAATATTTTTTTTTTTTTTTTTTTTTAATATAAAAATTCGAACAACATCTAAAGTCCCGTGTCATTCTTTGAATGACAACATCAAGACCGTAGATATTATCGAATCGAGAGAAACATGACAAAATGACAATATTTTTTGAAGATTTTTCGAATTTTTCAAATTTTTATGGATTTTGAAAGTTTTATATTTTTCTATTTGATTTTTTTGAAGGTTTTATAATTTTGTATTTTGTTTTTCGAATAAATATTTACAAGAGATAAATTAGTTTAAGAGAATGATGAAATGAGTACCGAGATAAAGATATCGTTCAGCACGTTGTAGAAGAAAGGAATCAACATCTCTTAAACTTTCGCCACCAAAGCATTCGAGGCTTCTAAGAAAATCGTCTGGACATGAGCCTTCTCAATTTGAATCTTTGGTAGCTTCCCCCCAAACCGACAAACATCGAATAAAGACCATTTCCCTAAGAAGTAGAGTTGAATACAAAGCGGTCTCATTGATTGAAGCTCAGCACCCTGAAGAACACGAGAACACCGAAGTAACAAGTTGAAACCTTGATCGTCTCAGTGGTTATCAAATCCGGATTAACTGATTACGACCGATCACATGAACCTGTTGTGCATCCCCGATGTACACCTTACTCTTCGAGATTGACCAGTTGTCTATTTAGGGGAACAATATCTCAACATCTTCATTTTACCAAGTGCATTCCAGTTATATAACATATAACCAATCAGCACATAATGTACACATGTACCCAACAAGAGTAGAGACGATGACATCCATGTAACATGTTGAGTCACTAATCAACTCTGTGGATGTCAACTCTGAAATAACTAAATTAGCTCGATCAAGTGAACATGTTGTGCATATAACTGGAAGCACTTTATCATAAACCGTATATAAGATGTCGATAGGCAGTATCATCTCACGTTCGAAATATTCTTCTCACATTTCTTCCAACTGAACACTGAAGTAACAAAAAACAAAGGTCTCCAGAGACCACTTCCCCCAAATAGTTGGAATAATATATCCTTCCCCCAAATAGTTGGAATAATATATCCTTCCCCCAAATGGTTTTGATACCTCAGAATCAGCAAAACATAATATATCCATAAACTTGAAATCTTGTGAGAAGAACTCAAATAGCCCAAGTGAATCCTGTGAGAATCAACTGCTACATAAACTCTCTCTGACTATCTTTATCAACCCATATGTTGACAATTTGAAGTGACCACTGTTGAAGAAAAACCCGATATACCAAACTTGAAACTGAAGTCAAATTCCCACATTTGTATCTTAAGCTTGCACTTAATAATGGAAGAACGGTGTCGAGAATTTATGCTTCAAGCAAATTTCTAAGTACTCACTACTCAAGCAAAGTATGAGACATTAACACCTCTTGCGATTATCCACACCGACACATGCGTGTGACACTGAGTAAAACAAAGTAACTCCTAATAGTGATAGTTAACCAGGTCTTCAACCATCCACCTCGACTGCTGGTAACTAGATAATCCAAGACTTCAACTCAAATTCTTAAGCCCGAGCAAGTTATCAAATAAGAATACACCTTTATGAATGTCAACTTCAACCTCAAATAAGTGATAAAAGAGTAACTTCGAAGTAATCAACTTGTGTCAAATGTCCAACACATGAATAAACATTCAATCGGATGAACATTGACCTAATGAATGAACCGAAGCAAATGATTCCTCAACATCAATGCATTCTTCCTCAAGGTATACATGTAGAAGCTGATCTGGAAGATTTACTAAAAATGTCTTCTAGCGGATGAGGAAGTCATTTTTCCTTAATGTTTATGTGGTTGATTTATAGCGTGCACAATGAGAGGAACAATGATCCATGAAGATTTGGCAAAGGAATACCAAAGAGCGGATCATTATTCATGAACAATAATCCGTGAAGATTTGGCAAGGGAATACCAAAGAGCGGATCATTATTCAGTAGTGCAACTACAATATCATGATGGTCATTATCAACGCCTTTTGAAGTAACTGGAGATAAGGTTTCTTGAGAGTTCTTAGAAGTACTTCTTAGATGGTGAACAAGTTGAGTCAGTAGAAACCGGAGCATGAGCTTCAGAAGCTGGATGATCAACATTCGTTAGAGGTTGGAAGTACTCATCAAACATATCTTTGAAAAACAATGAATCCCAATTATCCTTAGTAATTGAAGCATTAGGCGTTGGAGGAGTGTCATCAAAAATCAAGCAATGAATCATTGCTAAAGAATCTGAGCAAGTCTAATTGGGGATTAAATTTTGGCTTTTCAATCTCCCCTAATTAGTGCTCTCCCCTAAACTGACGAATATTTTCAAGTGTTTTTCTCAGCCCGGATTAAGAAGAAGTCTTTAGATCATCAAATGCAATTCGTCTTTAGTCTTCTAATCATGTAGCTTTCAAATGTAGATTAGACTATAGACTCGACCTTCTTCAAGATTATCCGAATGGGGAAATAGACAGTTAACATCTTCTTCACACCAAAGGCATTCCCGTTAACTTGTAAATAGCAAATCCCCTTAATTAAAATCCCTCCCAATCAAACAAGAACAGAAAGATGTTCATCAAAGAAATCAGCCAGCAACTAGAAGCACTTTGTCATTTAATCATATCAGCCCGTGTGAAGATGTCAACCAACGGCTCTTAGAAGAAGCTACATGTGAAGATGATCCGATAAGAATAATCTCGGTTCTTACATGGGTTAAGAGCCGTTTGACCATATATTCTCAAATATCAGTCAACCATGCAAAAAATTCACACTTCTTCTCCCCCTCAAGAATTGCATACAGAGATGCCATTCTTGATTAACCAAGTGATTATCATCCAAATGTATTCTATTCACACTTCTCCCCTGCAAAATTAGCACATGATGTTGCCATTTCATTATATTGAGCAAGAGGAATAAGAGTAATTATCAGTAGTCCGGTTCACTTGATGACTGAAGCGCATGGAAAAAGCATGAAGCATGTTGATGAAGAATGTCGATGAGAATGGTCATAAACATGAAGATTTCTCTTCTTAAGAAGATAAAGCGCACTGAAGCGTACACCTTTCTTTTCATTGAGGAACGAGGCATGAACTGTTGTGTTCATACGTCATTGTTAAGAGCCCACTCAAATGTTTAGAGCCGCCCGAATCCAAATACCAAGGGACGATTTGTACGACCTGCTTTGGACAACAGACGAAGACAGAGAATTGGAAACATTGGATCCCTACGTGCTGATGGGTTCCTTTTGGTTAGCACAAACAGTCTTTGAATCAGCAGAAACCCTAGATGCAATGGCATTATCCCTAGGAGCTGAACTAGTAGAAGCATCAGACTTAGTCAAATGACATTTTGTGCTTAATGGGATTATTCTACCAGTTGGCTTCCAAACCTTAACAGGCACTATTCTAGGCATAGTGGATCTAGCTAAGGGGTAAGGTTTGCCATTCGATAATATTCGACCTGTGGGCTTCCACTGAAATCCTACATTTGTAAACACATTCCCTGTAGGTTTCCAAGATTGCTTAATCTGTTTCGCTCTCCAAGCTTTCTTAACTGGGTTATGAATTTTAGACCTCAGAAATAACACATCACATTTATCATGATTACCATAAAATAAACATTTTTTACATGTTTTGCAGACAGCATGAGGCCTCGAATTAATTTCAGTAAGCTTAGAGCTAATACTAGAACTAACACGATTCTTTTTGTTCAAATCAAACTTCTTGTCCCTATGGTGTTCTTTCACTTCCTTATCATGAACACTTTTAGTTTGCGTAATCCTATCCTTCTTTGCATTGCTTCTAGGTTTTGACCCGCTAACTTTAGTGTCAATCTTAACATCTGTAGAAGTAACGATGGGAACATTACATGGCTTCACTACTTTCTGAATTTCTGGTCTAGAAGTGCTGGGATCTGAAATTCTAGGAGGCACATCAAAGGTTGCTTGTTTGAATTTTGACATGGAACAAGGCATATCAAGGGTCACATGCTTGGCTTTAGGCATAGAACAAGGCACAACTATTCTATCTCGCCTATTGCTAGATTTCGGACTTGTGACAATTACATACTCTAAGAGTTCCTGAGATCGTTTGGCATCCATGCAGGCATAGGCTATAGTACTATCAAAAGGTTTTTCTAATCTTTCATCTTCAACAATCTCACGGAGACCCTTCAAACTGTCCTTAAGGTATGAGAGATATGCTTTATGTGCAAGTTCATTATTCCTAATGGGCGGGGGAATATATAACATATCGATAGCATATTTATCACAAGCAGAAACCTTAGGAACAGAGTATTTGCAATTTGGGATTGGCAACTTTCCTTTCACCTCACGCTTCAGATTCTCAATATCGTTAAGTAAAGAAGTTATCTTTTCAATTTGTTTATCATGATTAACTTTAAATGAATCACATAACTCTTTGTTTTGATCATTAACCTTTGAAATTTCAGCTTTAAAACAATCATTTTCCTTTTGCAAGTTATCAATTATGTTTTGAAGTTGGAAATTTTGAGAATCTAAAGGAGGAGGCATATGGGAACCAGTCACATCCTTCTTTTCACCTTTCAGTTGTGAAATTTGGGCTTTCAATCTTTTGATCGTGTTATAATGAGCTCGAATTTGTTCATCACGTTTGCTAATTTCAAAAACTGCATCAAACTCAGGAGCATCAGAGGATGTCTTGATATTTGAGGTTTTAACATTTTCTTTGAGATGTTGATGTTTTAATTGCAAAGCAAGATGTTCAACTTCTAATTTAGAATAATGTTTGACCAAGTTATCATGATCATCCTGTTCTATTTTCTCATGCAATTTTGAATTTGTTGTTTCAAGCTCAATGACACGATCATGGGAGACTTTCAGAGCAACTAGTATAATTCATGAAATTGAGAAGCATTAATGGAACAATTTGTAGCAGTGAAAAACACATCTTGAGCAATACATTCAGAAATCAGATTCTCATTCAGTGTATGCAAGTTCTTCCTCTCAATCTCATTATATTTTAATTCTCTCTCATAATCACTAACCTCAACAATCATTGCATCAAATTCCTTTTCCATTTCTTTAATGTCTGAATTCATTCCTTTTTTAAGACTCTCAAAATGATCTTTTAGTTGTTTAAAGAAAGGCATGACTTCAGTTAAATAACATTCTTTAGTTTGCTCAAAACCCCTTTCTCCTTCAGTAATACCAGTGGGTGTGATCCTTTTCTTGCAAGTTTTCTCAAAATCAACAAATAGTTGAAAGATAACATATTGACTAATTAAGGTCTTGCTTTTAGTGGCAATTGTTCTAGGAACAAGATGCATTGGTGTATTCGGAGGATACACAGTCGCTCTAGGCATTTTCCTAAGGGGAGGGTTCGTTACAACAAGATTCTCTGCTTTTTTCTTATCTAAATCCTTTTTCCAGAACACTTGTTCAGGGGTTAATAGAGTCTGAGGCTTAAACTTGTTCAAGGAAATCCAATTTTTTTTAGTGTAATTATGGGGTTTGATCGTTATGTTATTCTTTTTACACTCAGGATCTTCTAACTTCTTATTCATTTTCTCCCTAGTGACTTCATCAGATTTCTTATCTTCCTCAGTGCACTCAACGCAACTAGGTTTCTGCCTAGGCTTAAGGATTTCATTACCATCATAAAGCACCTTATGAGCATTTCTAGCCTTTTTAATTACCTCTGGATTTGGTTCCTCAACAAGGGGAATGCTATGCTTATCGCTTAAGACTCGATGCTTAGTGATCATGTGAGCAGTTTGAATGGAATTCCCTTGTACGTACAACTTATTTTCAAGCTTATTTTTCAAAGTTTTTAGATTGGAAAAATCATTCAAAAGTTTTGATTCCTTAGCCTTGAATTCTTGCTTAAGCATTTTAACATTTTCTTGAAGTTCGTGTTTTTGCTTAGCAGTTTTGGAAAGCTTTTCTTGTAAGGAGTTTAACTCTTGTTTTAATACTTCTTCTCTAAAATTACTTTTTCTAATAATTGTACGCATTTGGATATCCATCTCCTGCTCACGAGTGGTAAGTTCAAACTTAGCACGCATTTGGATACCCAACCTGAATTATCTCAGGGTCTGGGGTTGTAGGGCTGTTGTAAGACTCCCTGATCCAAAGCTGAAAACTTTGGGTGAAAGAGGCATTGACTGCATCTTTGTTGGATATGCTGAGCATTCCAAGGCTTTTAGGTTCTATGTTATTGAACCTAATGAACATGTTTCAGTTAACTCCATAATTGAATCAATGGATGCAGGCTTTGATGAGAATAGATTCTCATCAGTCCCTAGACCAAGTCAGAGGATTCCTAATGGAACTCATGACACTGGTGTATCAGAGGTCCCTGATGAGGTTGTGGTTCAACAACCTGAACCTGTGCTCAGGAAGAGCAAAAGGGTCAGGACTCCAAAGTCATTTGGACCTGAGTTTCAACTATACTTAGTTGAAGGAACAAGGGATGAGGTCTCAGACCAATACTCCTATTGCTTCATTGTTGAGGATGATCCCAAGACATTTGAAGAAGCAATGAAGTCCCAGGATATTGCTTTCTGGAAAGAAGCAATCAATGATGAGATGGATTCCATCATGGGGAACAACACTTGGGGTGTTGGTTGATCTACCACCAGGTTGCAAGCCTCTGGGTTGCAAATGGATTTTCAAAAGAAAAATGAAGGTAGATGGAACTATTGAAAAGTTCAAGGCTAGACTAGTCATTCAGGGCTTTAAACAAAAGTCAGGAATAGACTATTTTGATACTTATGCCCCTGTGGCTCGTATCAGTACCATAAGACTGCTGATTGCTATGGCATCTATTCACAATCTGGTTATTCATCAGATGGATGTGAAAACAGCTTTCTTGAATAGTGAATTGGAAGAGGAGGTTTATATGAACCAACCTCAGGGCTTCATTATGCCTGGCAATGAAAACAAGGTGTGTAAACTGATTAAGTCTCTTTATGGACTAAAGCAGGCACCTAAGCAATGGCATCAAAAGTTTGATGAAGTGGTTTTGTCTAGTGGTTATGTTCTTAACCAAGCTGACAAATGTGTATATAGCAAATTTGATGAATCTGGTAAAGGAGTCATCATTTGTCTATATGTTGATGACATGTTGATCTTTGGCACTGACCAAAATCAGGTTGACCTGACAAAGGAATTTTTGTCATCAAGGTTCTCCATGAAGGATATGGGGGAGGCTGATGTTATCCTTGGTATAAGGATTAAACATGAAAGTAAAAGAATTTCTATCTCTCAGTCTCATTATATTGAGAAGGTGCTGAGGAAATTCAATTACTTTGATTGTACTCCAGTGAGTACACCTATGGATACTTGTGAGAAGCTGATGCCTAATCATGGCAAGGCTGTATCTCAACTTGAGTATTCTAGGGTAATTGGCTGCCTGATGTATGCCATGACTTGTACAAGACCTGATATTGGTTTTGCAGTGGGAAAATTGAGCAGGTATACTAGTAATCCTAGTGCTCATCACTGGCAAGCAGTTCAGAGGGTACTGAAGTATTCGAAGAGAACTATGGATTATAGTCTCTCATATACTGGTTACCCATCAGTGTTGGAAGGTTACACTGATGCAAGTTGGATCAGTAACACTGAAGACAATTCGTCTACCAGTGGCTGGGTATTCCTACTTGGTGGAGGTGCAATCTCTTGGGCATCCAAGAAGCAAACTTGCATTACCAGTTCAACAATGGAATCTGAATTTGTGGCTTTAGCTGCTGCTGGTAAAGAAGCTGAATGGTTGAAAAACTTGCTTCTTGAGATTCCATTGTGGCCTAAACCTATAGCACCTATTTCTATCCGGTGTGATAGTGCAGCTACATTGGCTAAGGCTTATAGCCAGATGTACAATGGTAAGTCTAGACACTTAGGTGTCAGGCATAGCATGATTCATGAGCTTATCATGAATGGGGTGGTATCTATAGAGTTTGTGAGATCTCAACAGAACTTAGCTGATCACTTGACGAAGGGTCTGGCTAGAGACTTGGTTATAAAGTCTGCTAAAGGGATGGGTTTAAGTCCAACTTAGTCACTGAATGCTAGGACACCCAACTCCCTCCTGATGAAACTTAGGAGCTGAGTTCAATGTGGAAAGCTGAACATTCAGTGGACTGGAGCACATGTTTTATTTACATCCCAAGGTTGTGCTCAGAACCTGCTGAAAGGAGGATGAAGTCTATACTTCTTAATGGTTAATTTTTCTTTGAAAAAGTGATTGGCAGGAGCATGAATAAAGAGGAACCACCTATGTAAATGTTGAAGTTTTGCCGCTTCAGGAAGCTTTGGACTTTTAGCTTTTACAACATTTATTAATTTGGATATGGACACATGGCTTGTATAGTGTCAGGAGCTTTTAAGTGTTTGAAAACTTGTGTGTATTTTATCTTTAGGTATTCAAATGGGTTGAAGGGTTCAATTCTTAGAACACTCTGATTCTCGAATATTTGAACGTGTAATTTACTAAGATGGAAATTCAATCCTCTGGACATTTTCGTTTATGCACATGTTTTGATTGATGTTTATTTTTCATGCAAAGGAAGTGAACTAAATTTGGGGAGGATTGTTGGAAAATTTAGTGCACTTGTGGGATTAGTTCACACCTTGTAATGGGTTAGGAGGTACGGAGTGTACACCCATAAGGTCCATGAACACCCTGACTCTTATAGTGGTTTGTATTGGTAGTACTGGTGAAAGTACTGCTTGGTGAAAGTACTGCTTGGTGAAAGTACTGCTTGGTGAAAGTACTGCTTGTGGAAAGTACTGCTTGTGGCTTCCACTGATAAGTAGTGTTTCCACTGATAGGCAGTATTTCTACTGAAGTGGTGTATCCACTGATAGTGCTATGAAAGTACTGATAAGCAGTGTTTCCACTGATAGGCTGTACTTCCACTGCAAGTGAAAGTACTGCTAGTGGAAAGTATTGCTTATGGAAAGTACTGCTAAATGGCAGTTACAACTTCTTTATGACCACGTTTAATTGGTCATGTAACCACTAACGGCTATAATGGAGATAATTATGAGGCTATTAATGGGCCGATTAATACTCATAATTCCATTGGAATAGCTCAAGAGTAACCTCCTATATATAGGAGATCTGAACATGCATGAGACACACACAGAAAACACTAAACACTTATTAGCGCAAGGTTATAGAATTGTGCCTAATTCCATAACTGCATTTGGTCTTATCCCAAGTAGATATTCGTGTAACCCAGGCATTAGGGTCGAATAGTTTACTTTGGAAAGTGATCACACGATTCCAAGTGATATCCGGTAACCACCAAGTGGTATTGCTACTGTCATTGATTGTCTTAACCCTGTTCTGGGAGCCAACCCCCAACATAAAATGTGTCTATTAATCATTCATCGTTAATTCAAAATTAATGCATTCTCTTATTGTTATCTTTTCTATTGATTTTGTCATATGCTACGATTTTTTTGCTAAACATGTGTGCAGACCAATGTTTTAAAAATCCCAAGGCGCACTAAGACGCAAAAAGGTTTTTGGAGCCTAAGCGTAAAGTGCATGTCTGTTGGTGGTAATGTGCCCAGAACAGGGTAAGATAATAAATAGCAAACAAATACCATTACAGGTTACCGAATATCATTTGAAATCGTGTTATCACTTTCCAAAGTAAACTATTCGACCCTAATGCCTGGGTATCATGAATATCTACTTGGGATAAGACCAAATGTGTGTTATTGAATTAGGCACAAAATCAATAACCCTTTTTCTTGCAAGTGTTTATGTTTTCTGTGTCTCTCTTATGCATTATCAGATATCCTATTTATAGGAAATTACTCTTAGCTAGTCAAATGGAATTATGAGGATTAATCAGCCCATTAATCGCCTCATAATTATCCCCATTATAGCTGATAGTAGTTACATGACCAATTAAACGTGGTCATTATGCAGTTGTAACTGCCACTTGAATAGGTCAATGCCTGTTACAAGTTGATTCCAGTACTAGCAGTAGAAACTTGCCTACCAGTACTAACTTAGCACTACTAGTAGAAACATGACTACCATTACTAACTTAGCACTACCAGTAGAAACTTGCCTACCAGTACTAACTTAGCACTACCAGTAGAAACATGCCTACCAGTACTAACTTCTGAATCTGTCCACTATAGAGTCAGGATGTTCAGGGACCTTATGGGTGTACACTCCGTACCTCCTGACCCATTACCAGGTGTGAACTAATCCCACAAGTGCACTAAATTTTCCAACAATCCTCCCCAAATTTAGTTCACTTCTTTTGCATGAATATCAAACATCAAACAAAACATGTGCATAAACGAAAATATCCCGAGGATTGAATTTCCATCTTAGTATATTACACGTTCAAATATTCGAGAATCATGGTGTTCTAAGAATTGAACCCTTAAACCAATTTAAATACCTGAAGATAAAATACACACAAGTTTTCAAACACTTAAGCTCCTGACACTATACAAGCCATGTGTCCATATCCAAATTCATAAATGTTGCAAGAGCCAAAAGTTCAAAGCTCCCTGAAGCGGCAAAACTTCAACCTTCACATAGGTGGTTCCTCTTTATTCATGCTCCTGCCAAGCACGTTTTCAAAAAAATTAACCATTAAGAAGTAAAGACTTCATCCTCCTTTTCAGCAGGTTCTGAGCACAACCTTGGGATGTAAAATAAACATGTGCTCCAATTCACTGAATATTTAGCTTTCCACATTGAACTCAGCTCCCAAGTTTCCTCAGGAGGGAGTTGGGTGTCTTAGCATTCGGTAACTAAGTTGGACTTAAACCCATCCCTTTAGCAGACTTTATAACCAAGTCTCTAGCCAAACCCTTCGTCAAGTGATCAGCTAAATTTTGTTGAGATCTAATAAACTCTATAGATACCACCCCAGTCATGATAAGCTCACGAATCATGCTATGTCTGACACCCAAGTTTCTAGACTTCCCATTGTACATCTGGCTATAAGCCTTTGCCAATGTAGCTGCACTATCACAACGGATAGAAATAGGTGCTATAGGTTTAGGCCACAATGGAATCTCAAGAAGCAAGTTTTTCAACCATTCAGCTTCTTTACCAGCAGCTGCTAAGGCCACAAATTCAGATTCTATTATTGAACTAGTGACGCAAGTTTGCTTCTTGGATGCCCAAGAAATTGCACCTCCACCAAGTAGGAATACCCAGCCACTGGTATACGAATTGTCTCCAGTGTTACTGATCCAACTTGCATCAGTGTATCCTTCCAACACTGAAGGGTAACAAGTATATGAGAGACTATAATCCATAATTCTCTTCAGCTACTTCAGTACCCTCTGGACTGCTTGCCAGTGATGAGCACTAGGATTTCTAGTATACCTGATCATTTTACCCACTACAAAAGCAATATCAGGTCTTGTACAAGTCATAGCATACATCAGGCAGCCAATTACCCTAGAATACTCAAGTTGAGATACAGCCTTGCCATTATTAGGCATTAGTTTCTTACAAGTATCCATAGGTGTACTCACTAGAGTACAATCAAAGTAATTGAATTTCCTTTACACCTTCTCAAAAATTGTTTTACTTTCATGTTTAATCCTTATTCCAAGGATAACATCAGCCTCCCCCATGTCCTTCATGGAGAACCTTGATGACAAAAATTCCTTTGTCAGGTCAACCTGATTTTGGTCAGTGCCAAAGATCAACATGTCATCAACATATAGGCAAATGATGACTCTTTTACCAGTTTCATCAAATTTGCTATATACACATTTGTCAGACTAGTTAAGTAAATAACCATTAGACAAAACCACTCCATCAAATTTTTGATGCCATTTCTTAGGTGCCTGCTTTAGTCCATAAAGAGACTTAATCAGTTTACACACCTTGTTGTGGTACCATTTTCTCAATTGATGAGAATGTGGGCAATGGTAGTGGATGAGAAGGCCTAGGTGGCAAATCTCTAAAGAGTATAGGTTTGGTGATGAGTGAGGTGTGGTGAAGGAGAGAACTCTAGGTTCTAGAGGTGAAGGTTTGGTTGTTTAAGTAGAGATGGGAGTGTTTGGTTTTGAAGGTATGGTGGTGTTTGGTGGAAAAAAGACTTTGAGGAGTTGGTTTGATTGGTAGAGTTGTTTGGAGAGGAACTCTAGTATTTAGAGTTTTGTTGGGTGATGACTCGGTTGATGAAATTTCATGTACAACACGAGCAATTTTCCTTGGAGGGCTTTTGGTTGATGAATTTGCACTAGGTGCTTTTGTCATGGTGAAACGGTAAAAGGTAAAAGTTGAAAGAAGAAGTTTTGCTACTAAGAATGAGTGTTTGGAAGCACAAACACAAGTGGTTTATAAATGGAGAAATTAGGCAAGTGATTTAAAGCCTAAACCACTAAAATTCTTCAAATCGCAATGATTTGCATGCACAAGAGTCAACTACAGTGTTGCTCTATTCTAGGGAGTCATTTAAGACAATGTGGAGTGTCTAGTTTAACTAAGGGGGTTTGAAATGATTATCTCAAGTGATAAACATCTTTTTATGCACCCGGTTGCAATGGTTCCCTCACTTGAGGGATCCGGCTAGCTTTAAGCTAGGGATCCGGCTATCAGAAGGTAGGAAAAAGGAATGATTGGGTTCTAGCAAGGTCTAGAACCTATATATCTTAAGTAATTTGGTCCACTAAGATGTCTTTAAAAGGTAGAAGACTTAAATGGCCAAGTTTAATGAGTGAAAATTGTCAATGATGACTTTTATGGGGAAAATGGAGTTTTAAAAACACCAATGGGTGATCATGGATGACACTAAGTGTTTTGAGGATGTTAAATGGTTATAGAAACCAGATTATGATTAAGGAAAAATTTAGAAAATTCCTTAAAATTCATAAAAAATGAAAAACAAGATTTTAGAGAATTTTAGGGTTAAAATAAGTAAAATCAATTTGTTAAAAATGAGAGAAATATCAAAATATGTGTTTTGAAATGATAGAGACAATGTGTAAACATTGGAGCGGAAAGACGGTGAGTTTTGAAGTAATGAAAAATCAAAAACACCTTGAATATGATCCTAAGTCATCCATAAGTGAATGTAGGATCAATTGAGCCTAAGGAAAACCTAAGTGATCCTAATATAGCATGCTCAACTAGTCCAATAAGGTCTGGAAGGTTGGAGTGATGCTAAAAGGCATAAAACAGGTTTATGTCTACCCGGATCCACTGGATCCTTCCCTTGAGGGATCCGGTTAGTTATAGCCAAGGGATCCGCCTTATGAGACAGAATCCTTAACAGAAAGTTCACAAAACGCATTTCCAAATATCAAATTTTGAAACCAATATTCTCTACAGCAAGTATACATGTAAACAAGAAAAACATAGTAATGATAGCATGTAGAGATAACATAAGAGCAAGCAATCAAGGTCTTGAACACATTTTTTATATTAGATCAACCAAATATGTTTTACACAAAATATAGCAAGTCATGATCACTAGTTGTTTTAACAATCACAAAACATCCAAAACAAGATAACCACATAAGAGAAAAAAGTATAGTTTTTTCTTCGTCAATCTCTTCACTTTTTCTTCTTTCCCATGTTAATAAGGAAATGAGTTAGACACTTGAACATTCCTTTTGTTTGCTTGAACTCTTTGGTTTCCTTTGGAAGTGTGGGAAGTTTTTCAAAGTAAGTCATGGGATCAAGTTGATAATTGGAAATAGGGTCGATTTCATCATCATCTTCATCCAAAGAATCCGATAGGGGACGAGGCCTTTTCCAATTGATCATAATCCTTTTGGTGGGTCGTTTGGTGAGAGGTACCATAACATGGTTTGCGATAAAGTGGTCATTGGAGATAGGAGTCGGTTGCATTGCACTAACATGCTCAAAGAGACGAGTTAGGAGCATAGGGAAGGATGGTTTTATCGGTTTTGAAAATGGCTGCCATTCTTTTGGCAATGTAGTAGGCGAGGTTGAAGGGTTTTTGGTAGATGAGACAATAGATCATTTGGACAAGACATGCATTAGGATGGTCTTTGTTCCCGACAAAACAAATGACATTCACTATAAGAAATTTTTTCCCACTTTTTGTAAGTAGGAAACATTTCAAATAGTTCCATTTGAAAGGGTTTACGATGAATGAGTTCTTTGTTGCGGTTGTATCGAGTTTGCTCGACTCTTTTTGTGAAGATGGTATCTCGAACCAAAACAGGATCATCAAGTGGAGTGTGATAGATGGGGTTAGATTCTAAAGTGAGGTGTTGGCTAGCGATTGACCAATCCTTAGAGTACATACAAATTTCTTCACATGGTATGCGAAGAATTTGTGTGAATGTGGTGAGATGTAAGATGATGCTTTTTTTGTTTATGATGAAAGCGATTGAAATGGTTCCATCATTGTTTCAGATAATCCGAACGCTTTTGTAGAATTCAAAGATGAAAACCGGACAAATTTGTTCATCTATTTTGAGGAGGCAATCAAAGTTGATTGCGAAAAAGACTTGAGGAATGTCGGTGTTTTCAAGGAAGGATTCCTCAAGTACATGACCTTCGTGGATGAGGCGTTTTTGAAGCATTTTGAAAGTTTTACGGTCACTAGGTGATAAGCCTTCTTTGCGATAATATCTAGGGATATAGTGGACGGTGTCATGATGGTCTTGTTGGGTGGATTTAGGCATGTTTGATCCTAGAAAAACAATATTACTAGTAGGTACATGTTTTAATAGATGACTTGCTCAAAATGGGTTTATGATCTTATGAACTTATTTGTATTAACAATGCCTTTTCAAAAAACTTTATTCATATGGGGCTTTCTAATTAGAAATCAAGTTTATAAGATACAATTACCAATTGATGGTATAATTTTTAGAAAAACATGAAACCAATTGAATTGATAAAGAAAATTTTATAATCATAGACCCTAGAATTAAGATGAAAAAGAATAAGAAGGATAAGTATAATCACTTATGATGATGTTTAGGAATGGGATGCTTAGGAAGATGAAGCCCTAGGATTAGAGGAATTGAGTTTTGGTCGTTTTAGATTTGGGGAGAGGGAAAGTGGAGAAAGGTCTGTGATTTTCAAAACAACTTAACTGATGTCTGTTGGGCCATTTTCGCCGGTTCCATTGGATAAGGGATCCGGCTAGTACAAACTGAGGGAACCGGGACTACTGATCACTTTTGGGTGTTTTGGAGTGTTCTTCTACATCTACTAAGTTATATAATAACTTAAAGATTTTGAGAAGAAGTTGTAGAGGATGAGATTGGTCATAATCCTATTTGAGTAAACGTTAATGAAGACGTTTTGAAAGGAGACAAGGATATTTAAAAGAGAATAGAACGAGGAATGGTGGATCAAGACTTTAGTTAGCAATATTTCTTTTCATGATGAAAAAGTAGATTGACTAGCTTACAAAGTCAGGGAAGGACAAAGAGGAATACTATTCCTAATGATACGTTGAGATGGAAAGTAGTGAAGAGAGACTTTTTAGAAAATTGTGACTTGATGTCAAACACATAATCCACGTATATATACACATATCATTTAATATACGTAAAGTATTTTTGGAGATGCTCATTATAATTGAGAAGCATATATCACCATTTTATCCACAAGCAATTAGCACGTTTTTTACCAACTAATTGTAACTAAGAGAACATACATTTGCTATATTCCCTTTTTATGGTTTTAGAAACCATAGACGCGAAATACTTCATGAGCTTTCAAAATACTTAGTCGTATTTTAGAAAAGCAAGTTGTCATCACTTTGGATTCTTGTTTGGGTGTTAACTTCATTTTTTCTTAGATAAAACGAAGTCATTGGAAAAATCCTAGCATGAAGATTTCTCAAATGAAAATGTTAGAATGATTTATCAATATCCAACATTTATTAAAAGTTAGAAAAAATTTCTAAAACATGGTTTTTGTTTTAAGAAATTTCATTCTTTGTAGTTTTCAAACATACACGGATCGTATCAAGTTTTTAAAGTACAATATACTCTAAGAAACTTGGTAACAAAGCTTTGATGTCAATTGTAGAAAACTAGAAGGGGGGGTTGAATAGTTTTGTCGATTAAAACTTTGTTTTAAAGTATTTAGATCAACTTATGTCAATCCATTTAGATCGTGTGTTGGATATTGATAGATAGACATATAAATAAATAATGCAAAGAGATAAAGAGTAAAGGAACACAAAACCACATCACAAATATTTATAGTGGTTCGGCTATAAGGACTCCTTCCTTGCCCTACTCCACTCCCCGAGTACCCCACTCGAGAGTTTCTAAGCACTACACAACATAAGCTCCTTAATATGACAGAGAAGCCTTCACAACTTCACCTACACTTTATCCGGTACAAGGCTAGACATCGAGTTCTTCCACGAGGTACAACCAAACCTATCACAACGTCGACTACACTTTATCCGGTACTAGGCTAGACACCGAGTTCCATTACAAAGAAGGAACTACTACCCAACACTATAACCCAAAGGAGAAAAACTCCTTTTTACAACACTTCAAAGGATATCAATACCCTTTTACCCAAACTACACAAATATACATCGACGCCTCATATCGAATGTACACCTTCGGCACTATACACCAATGCCTTCAACTTGACACACTAATGGAGGGAGAGAAGAACTATTAACAAGACGCGCTTCAGTGGTCTTGATGATGACGAAGCTTGGCAACTCATGACCTTGAGCTTGCACGTCTTCAAGAGGTTGTGATCTCGCCTTTAAGAGGAACCTAGAGAATCACACAAAGAGAAAACTACATAGAATGATCCTTTGGATCTGAGGTTAGAGAGGTTAGAACATAGAGGGAAGATATGTCTAAAAAAGGTTGTGAGCAAGAGATAAATGGCTCACTATTTATAGGCAATCTGCCTACAGTTCACTCGGATTCGGCGGATCCCTTACCCAAGGGATCCGACTAGTGCAATCCAAGGGATCCGGCAGCTGGGTCAGGCTAGTCCAGATTTTGGGTTCCAAACCGGGTTATGGGTTATGGGTTATGGACCATGGGTCATGGACTTTGGATCATGGATACCCAACAAGATACATTATACCTAGTCAATGGGTCATGGGTCTTGGGTCATGGGTCATGAACTTTAAGTCATGGATCTTGAATAATATCCAATATGATTTCATGCATGATGTCATGTAAGGGATCATGGGTCATGGATTTTGGATCATGGATACCCAACAAGATACATTGTACTTAGTCAATGGGTCATGGATCTTGGGTCATGGGTCATGGACTTTGGGTCATGAATCATGGATAATATCCAATATGATTTCATGCATGATGTCGTACAATAGATCATGGATCATGCTCCATGGGTATAGGTCATGGACTTTGGCTTTAACCCAACATATTCCCATTACAAGTTATATTAAGCACATATACATTTTTATAAAATATAAGTAAACAAAGTTACTTGTAAGTGTTTTATAAAAATGGTTTTGGTTTTATATAACTTATTCAACTAAACATGTTTTGATGATTTTATATGTTTAGTAAAAGTGTTTTAGTAAAGTATTGGCTCAAAGCTTTTACGTATTTTATTTATTTCGTTAAAATGATTTTACGATTGTTATCGACAAAACATTAGAAGATCGTAAAATATAAATAAACGTTTTTATGGTTTATTTGTATTAACAATTACATTACCATTACACAAAAGACACCATTAAAAACCAACAAACTGAAAGATCATACATTATTCTAACCAACAAAACACAAACCATAAACCACACAACCAAAACAACCTAACCAACAAAATCCATCAAGTTCACATGGCGCTGCTTCTCAGCCATTCCCTCACGTGCCTCAGCCAACACCCCTACCAACACAGCAAGCCAATCCCACTCCCTCTGCAGAGTCTCAACAACACAATCCATGATTTCACGAGCTGCCTAATGAAAAGGCCCAAAAGTTTCAAGCTCGCAGCTGCTCCTCACCAATCTCAATCTTCCTACGCAGATCATCATAATCTTCTCCAATCTTCTGGATAAACCATTCATCCTCAGTAATTTGTTGCATGAAAAAGAACTTGAAGCTTTTTGGGAGCTCATTTGAACCAAATGCCTCCTTTAGTTCATCCAAAAGTGGGGTTGCAGCCATCCGATTTTGATTAATGGAATGATAAAAAGAAAAAAGGTATACTAACACACCCTACCCAACTCTTCTTATATAGACAAAGCTAGGCATCAAACACTCTAACCAAACTACCACAGTAACCATTTGGGTTACACTTCCCATGCAGAATCAAGTGGCAAGATATTTATCATATCAAATTAGCAAGAAGCCAAAAAATAAAGCAATCACAAAGTTTACACAAGGACGCACATAAAACGAAAACACACCCGCCCCCGCGGCAACGCGCGGGCTACGCTGACCTCGTTAATATTAATTCATCTTTTTGAAAAATAATAATAACAAGATGGGTGACAGCCCCCCGCGTTGCGGGGGGTCTTCGTAAACTTGCGGGTCTAATTGACTCTATTTGAAGATGTATTTCTCCCAAAATCAGTTGTGATAAATTGCGTTGAATCAACCACCATCGAATTGCAACAATTTACTAAAACTGAAATAACCACTTACTAATCTTGTTTGAACAGGAGATCGCGTTCCAAACAGCATATCAAAGCGGTGATGTTTCCATCAGCGCATGTTTCGAAATGATTATCGTTCACATAACCTATATTAATGTCATGATTTTTTCCATCAGCGCATGTTTCGAAATGATTATCGTTCACAACCAAGAACAAATTAATAGAGGAAAAAGATTTGTTTCTTTATTTCTAAATAAAAGGGCGTCTAAATTGGTTACAGATTTCAAAGTCATGGTATTTATGCAAAGTAAACCACCATTTTTATATCCAAGACTTATGTATGAACATTTACCTTCACCATAGCATGAATTTACTACATGCTCGATTCAACATAAAGCTATATAACATGTAACTCTTGACTAATAAATAACATATAATTACAAAAATATATCCACACTTGCCTTTGCATTCTTGACACTGCACCATTAAATCATCCGGATTGTACGGTAGTTCACACTTGCAGTACCTTCATATATCAGAGAAACCCAACAATTACTTCTTACTGTATATTTCATAACACAACAATTACGCAAAATCAAAAGATTGAGTACTCACATGGCAACACGATCAAGTGTGAAACCACCAGTAGCAGCCTTATACTCAAACGGACAAAAAATAATTCTTTGTGCCCACATTCTCCAGCTTCGTATAATTAAAGAAACATGAAAAGAAAACTAAAAGCCAAAATATTAAAAGAGATAGGGATCTAACCATTAAAGACCTCATCGTCACCAGGACATTTGATACAGTAAGCAGCAAGGTTTCTTCTCTTTATCGTCCATACAACTTGAAATATCATGCTTTTATTGATCAAACCTATCCACTTGAGCCTCCACTTCAGTCCACAAACACAACCATTCATCGACTTCTTGTTTACAGGGAACCAACTTACGTATGAGTAAGAGATCAGAACATACAGAGTCTTCATAATACCTATGATTTTATTCAGCTAACATGGCTGAGAAACGTGTATATAAAAGAAACCTGCCACATAAGAATTTATAAGCAAAGGGAAACTTCAATAAGCATCCTATTAAGAAATTTCGAAAAGCAATCTCAAAGAGGTCTTATAACTATATAGGGGCTGCTAGGTATTTGCTTATTAGAACTGTTTTTTTAGACTGTTGGAGATGGCTCATTTGTATATCATGTGATTATGTCCGCTTATTAGGCCAACCAAGAACCCATCTCAGCGGCTCAAACTGAGTTGAAAGTTGTTTTTTCGTTTGGTATTAACAAACCCAAAACTCCTAAAATCAGTTTCTAACTAAAATTAACCACATCAGACGAACTAATAAATTCTAAAATTAGCTCATAATTACACATAACTAGGGGTGAAAACGAGTCGAGCCGCTAGTGAAAAGCTCGAGATCAGATCGGTAAAAAGCTCGAACGAGCTCGAGCCCAAGTTTGAGCCTAAATTTGGGCTCGGTTAATAGTCGAGCTCAAGCCCGAGCTTTATATATAAAGCTCGATTAGGCTCGTGAGCCTAAACGAGCCCTAAAAATATATTCGTATATATATTTTCTATACATATACGAGCTTAAAAAATAAATGAGCTCGAGCCTAGTGTGATTAACGATCTTTCGAGCTTTTGTTTCATTCAACATGTTATATAATTTAATCGAGCCCAAGCCGAGCTCGAGCTTTTAAACATTTTCACGAGCCGAGCTCGAGCTCAAAATATGAGGCTCGAAACGAGCTCGAGCCCGAGCTCGAGCTTTATATATATAATCGAGCCGAGCTCGAGCTCTGGCAGGCTCGGGCTCGGCTCGGCTCATTTTCGCCCCTACACATAACTATAACTCGCACGTAAATCATTCATAACCTCCAACGCTTATCGAGCAGTTAACTGTAATTAACTAACTAACATAAATGTACTTATTTCAAACAGTTAATTGATGAACAAAATCGGTTGATAAACTAAAATAACATATGACTTGAACTTATAACTCCTCAACTTCACATAACCATAACCCACGAAAATAACGCTACACATAGCTCGACACAGTACGTAGCTCTGTAACTAACAAACCTAAGAACTTCAAAACTCAGATAAGCATCCATTTTATTTAACAAAATGATCATTGAAACCAAAAAACTTTGTATGTTTAACTATGGATTAGCGCCTCGCACATATTATATCTAAAAAAAATGATTAATTGAGGTTATAAGTCATAATGTCAAATATGTGTATACTTTTAAAGAGTATGTAAAATAGAATATACCTTGATCCTCAAGTCATATACATAAGCTTGCACGTCACTCTTTTTGCAGTCAGTTTGTGCTATAATACGATATCGTAAAGGTATTTCAAACTCTTTTTCCGCTGCCTTTTTGCACATCTTCATGAAGCATTGCCTCGTAAACCAACTCTGAAACATGTATGTTGGATTTGTTTGCTTTTTTCTTCGTAGCTTATGCCTGCACAATAAAATAATAAATCATACACCATCAATATAACATAAACCTGAATTGTTCGTAGTGAAACACCTACTGCCTCCTCAAACCTAAATTACATTCATATTCTATATTTTGTATAACTATATAAGAAAAATCCACAATATAGAAATAACAGCCATGAAACTAATGCGACTAAACCACATTATTAAGAACGCAATTTCTTTATCTTTTCACCATGAATGGGTCAATTTAGGGCCGGCTATATCTGAAGCAGGTCATATGTGTTGAAAGGTCTAACTGAATATTAAATAAATGGCTTCCTAAAGGTGGAAGTTTAAGCCAATTACGAATAATGAAATTCGGTGCAAAAAAATAACGGCGTGAGCTTTTCCAATTACAGATGACCCCGTAAGTCGGTAAAATAACCTAATCCAAAAACCCCCTTAATCATTCCCAAGACAGAAAAACAGAAGTTAGGGGCCCAAACACCCCCTTAATCATTTTCCCAAGATAGCAAAACAGAGCTTAGGGGCCGAGTAAATGCATCATAATGGCGGTTGGGTTGAAAGATGATGGAAGTTTTGCACCAAGCCACCCTAGCAGCATTATCTGCTCTATTGGCTCCTAGTACCACCTTGTAAATTCTGTCATTAACTTGGCTACACCATATGGTTTCTCAACACCTATTCTCAATGTTTTTATAGAATTTAAGCTTACATTCGAGTGATCTATAGTGAGAGTTTCAAATAGGACCGTCTGTAGGCATTGCTTCTGCTATTGAGTTGTGGCCTGTGCGTTACATTTTGTAGACACATAAGTTAAAAGTAAAATTGCATACATCAGCCAATAAATGTTCCAAAAAGTTAATTATCGGATCATTTCGAGTGACTCAACGTCCACGACAGTCTTTTTTATGTAAATTAGACGAAGTTGATGCTCTTTGTGTAGGTGCACCTAACAAAGCAACAATAATCAGGTAATTAGTATATAGTATTCCGGAAATTGAACAAATGGAATTGAATCAGGTAATCACATTACGTTGGCTGACCAATAAGAAGCTACCTTTTAGGCTATGAGTTGGTGTCAAAGGGATAGTTCCTTTCTTGTGTTGCCCAAAAACATTTCTGTTACATTCAATAAATTCTCAAGACACTGAGATACCACGACAAAAGCAAGTTTAAACCGTAGAAATCAAAGTTCGCATAAAAGTTCAATCTAATTGTGCTAGTAAAATTGTAAATCACTCACGAAGATACACGGATTCCGTCAGGTCTGAACCCAACATAAGCAAGCCCGAAATTATAGAAGATCTTTGGTTATAGATGTTTCTTCTGAAAATGTATTGGGACTTAGTTAAGTTAAAAAGTTAAAAATTACACATTTTCACTTACCACGTTTACATTACAGCTCCTGAAAAGCACACTCTTTGTCAGCCAACAGGTTCTGCAAATTCCCAGCATCTGCGTTGAAAATTCCGGTCTGTAAGGTGTGCATGCTTAAGATATTCTTTTAAAATTGTGTGGCAACAATTCCACACATAATCCTTTTAAAAGTAAACAAACTTACACCGGTAGTTGTTAAAGTTGGTTTATGTTTTTCTATTATAAGCAGGTTGAAATATAAATGATGAGATGTTCAAGGTATATACGCAATGATCATGAGAGAAAAGAGAAGGAAGATTATTGCATCGCTGTATGTGTTCTATCTTCGCTGGTGATGTGTCAACATGATCCGTTTTCCGGTAACATTGTTCTGATTGGGTACCTGTTGCATGGCCCGTACCCCTGAATGAAGATCATAGTCACCATTCTTCTGAATCCCAGTTGTTTCACCTAGAATTTCAGCCACCAAACAACCCTTCCAAGTATTTTTACCTCTGCACAAATAATTCAGTAATCAAACAATTTGGAGACGGTACATGTAGCAGGTACCCAGTTATTTCAGAGCAACCCTTTGAAGTTATTTGTATATTTGATTTTGAGTTCGAGAACGCAATAACCTGTACTACACTTCGAATATGGTGTGTCATTGACAACATCAAATTAGCCTAATCTTTTATATATCAAATTCCCGTGTTTATGGCCTCATTTGTATTAATATGGTACTTAATTCGTTCATATTCGTTCATAATTACATTTCAGGATAAATGAGGCGTTGGAGCAGTAAAGACGTGAGAAAAGGCCAAAGATATGTTCTGAAGATTGATTTACAAAAGCCTATGAATTATTTGTGAAGGTTACGTCGTAACTCATTGATAATGTTACGGCGTATTTATGATACTTTGAAGGATACGGCGTAACCAATTCTTATGGTTACGTCGTAATTATTTTGTGAAGGTTACGGCGTAACATGCAATTTATTTACGCCGTAGAGATTATTTCGGAGCAAATAAGTATGAGATGACGAAGGCTTACGGCGTAACCCGATGTTTAGTTACGCCGTAATTTATTACTTGGGCGCAAAGTTTTGAAGGCTACAGCGTAATTATAATTTAATTACGCCGTAATTAATTAAATGCGGCTATTTTATATAATGTTCAAAAGAGAGAAGGACCAAGCTACAAAGAGTTACGGCGTAACTTATTAATTTAGTTACGCCGTAAATATTAAAAGCCCGGGCCCAAGTTGGATGGTGCCCTAATATTACTAATATAAATACTTTATCTCATTTACAAGAAAAAAAGTATCATTTGGGAAAAACAAAACCTACTGTACGTAGGTAAGTGGGAGCCGCCGAAAGAAAGAAAAAGCGGGCTTTGTTCGGTTCAATTAAAAGGGGCTAGGGGATCGATAGCTTTATACTTAGCACGATATGTAATTATTTTCTAACTCATAATATTATTTTGGTTTCATTATTGTTTATTATAATCTTGATTCTCAATATAATTGTTGGCGAATTAATTCTTATTGTGTTCTATTTAATTTATTATTAGTCAATTAATTATTTGATGTTATGTTTTTGTTTATTTATTGTTTTACATGGTAATTATATTTGTCATTCCACTATGGTACTATGGAGATATGGAAATTAGGTCTTGGCCTAGTTTATATTCTTTTTATTATTAATGCTTTTGCGTTATTAATTGTTTTTAGTGTATGCATGAATAGTTTATTGGTAGCTACCCTTGTTTCGGTAGTTTTGAATGGCGGTAGAGGCTAGTTGCTTAGGAGAGATGACCAACTGACCCTAAGTGAGTAGACTGAGACGGGAAGGGTAAGATATGACCAACTGACGACCCTTTCTACTTGTGCGATTTGACCAACTGATCACCTACCGTTTTGATGAACTTAAGAATTAGGGGGTGAGTGTTTAAGTTGCTAACGCTCGGGCACTCACTATTATAAGTCTAGCATGTAGCGGAACTTAATGACTTGGCTTAGGGGACCAGGAACAACTGGACTTATGAAGGGACACCTGACTTCTCCAGTGGTGGCATCTTTGCTGATAGGTTAGGGCGAATTGACCAAATGTTGTCCTCTCGACTTTAACCCCACCTGAAACAAGAATCTAGTGACTTTTAGAACCCATGTATTGCGATAGTAAACGCCGGCTCTTAATGACTGCTATTAGATTGCCGAATGATCCCGGGTGACCTGTTCATCTTGGTAAGGATTCTAAGAACCATAGGGTAGGCGAATTGACCAAAGGAGTCTATCGATTTATTCCACTTGTGGATGAACTCGGTTTAAGAATTGCATCATTATCGTTCCTATTAGCTTGTTTACCAGAAAACCAGCCCAATTGATCACGTGACACCTTAAATATTATCAATCCTTACATTAAAACTTATTTATTTGACTAATTTAATTAATTAGATAGTTAGGAATCAACCGTTCTTGGGACGACCTCGGTCTTACCATTCCCTCACTACATGCGACCGGGTATACTGCCCGTTAGTGCATTAGGTAGGCCATAGGTAGACGAGTTACTATAAATGTAAAACATGGTCAGTAAAACATGCATCAGTCATTTCGAGAGCAATAAGGATCATTCATTGCTGCAACAAAACGCAGTTAGTAACTAAAAAAAGAACACACGCAAGACAACAACAACCAAAAGCATACCAGATGCAACGGGTTGTAAGCCAGTAATAGAAATATTGTTAGACCCGTTTCCCGGGTACTGGGACCCCACCCTAGATGAAAATGGACCAAAGGCCTTATGTGATTGGCTAGTCAATGAATGTTATACTGTAGTCAACCTGATAGTCAAACTAATAGTCAACAAAGGTTGTGTTATAGTTATTGAAAGTAGAGGGACCTAAGTTGCTATATTGTAAACTTGTTATAGAAGTATTTAGTGACCCAAATTATAAAGAATGGGACTTGAGGGACCATTTATGTCAAATGGCAAAAGATGCCATCTACAAATTTCTGGACCCTTCTTCACTTATCATCATATTTCCAGAAATATTAAGAGTGTGGTATGTGTCGTGATAGAGAAAATGAGGGAAAAGGGGGAAATGGTCTTGAGGCCAAATTGATGAAGAATTAAGGTGTTGTATCAAGTGTTGAAGCCTTAATAATGATCTTTATGAAAGTAAGTATTTAATTGGTGAATTAATTATGAATTAAAAGTTAGGGTTCTTACACCCATGATTGGGGGTTTTGAGTAATTGTGTTTTTAAACACTAATTATGATATTATAGTGTAATTGGTTAAAACCCCTTTGGTTGAATTGAAGGAAGATGGGTAAATTTGGGATATGATCATTATATGATCATGTAAATAATTAAAGAGTTATAGTAATGATGGGATGACCTTATTATGGGTTAAAGTTGAGTAATTTATGGGTTGGATCATCATATAATCAAAATATGATTATATGATGATTAGAGGTTGTTTATGTAATATTGTTATAGACATTCGATTATGTACTAAGTGCATGTTATAATTATGTAGTTAAGATGTTAGCTATGGAAAGTAAGGAAGATGGTGAAGGATGATGATGATAGCTTAGCTTGGAGCTAAGGTAAGTAAACCGGTTATAAGCTAGCATTATGTGGATTTCATGTGTTATGTGTTATGTGCTTATAATTGTCAAGCTTATTGTATGATTGATGTGTAAGTGTTATATGTAAGTGTTGGGCCTAGCTAGCAGAAAGATAGACTAGCTCGGGAGTGGGCTAGTAATGAGTAATTGACGTTAAGAGGCCTAAGGTATGCGTTAGTGGTTCGTAATGCGAAGATTGGATAGTTATGTTGTGTATGATACTTGAATGATATATCATGATAGATTATACCCGCTTTACTTACTAAGCGAAAGCTTATGGTTTAGTTGTTTAACCATTTTGTAGGTTCAATTGTGAAGAAGGCAAAGCGATTGGAAAAGGCTTAAGGATTGGAAGACTGTATGTTAGAAGGTTTGTATGCAAATAGGAGCTTAGGTAGAATACCGAGCTCGAAGTCAAAGTTGTTCCCCGGGAATTTTAAATGGTGTATGCAAACGGGTCAAAACGGGTGTTTGGCATAACACCCGTTACTTTGTAAAGCACTTTTTCGCGGGTCATTATGACCAAGTTTATGCATATATTTGATGTTTATAATGTTTTAATAGTTTCTGGAAGTTTTGGTGTTATGTCATGTTATAGAAGTTATTTTCCGAAAAATGGGTCAAAAGTACACAAAAGGGGTATGCATAAAAAGGGGTGTTTGGGACAAGGTCTATTTTAACCCATTTTAGGTCAAGCGGGTCAAGAATGTTTGGAAAAACAATGTATATGGTTAAGTGTTTGTAAAGTGGTTAAAATAGTTGGAGAACTAGTTGGAGAACTAGTGGAGAACTAGTTTGGAGAACTAGTTTGGAGAACTAGTGGAGAACTAGTTTGGAGAACTAGTCGAAGTCAGTTTTCGAAAAATCATATCTTTTTAACCGTAAGTCGTCACGGGTCGTGCCACCCGTCATTTCAAAGGTAATTGAGTCTAGTTTCATGTAAAAATAATTTCAAGGGTCAGTTTGTTACAGAATTATATCAGTTCAACGATTAGCAACAGTAGGTCAGTTTTTAGTCAAATCGTTTCCGCGTAAAAGTTTAAATTTCAATGATTTTAAGTCGTGTCGTTCACGGGGTGTTACAACTTGGTATCAGAGCGTTGGTTTAAGTAAATTAGGTTTCCACTATAGGTTACCTAGTCTTAAACCACTCGTAGAAGCATTGAACGTAAGTGTTAGTGATGCAGAAAGTAATCGTAAGTATGAGATGGATTATGTGTTTTGTGAGATGAGCTTATTGATGATAAGTGATGAATGTGTGTTATAGTGTTGGTATGTATGAGATGTAAGTCCGCGGAAGACTTAAAGTGTTTGAATGATTAGTTAGTCGTGCACCTCGGTTGGTGCCGGTGATTGTGTTGTGTTTATATGCATGTATGATAGAGTAATGGTAATGGAATGCGAATAAAACTGGTAAGTGGTATTAGAGATGGGCAAATAAGTGAATTAAAGTTTTATGATGCCTTAGTTATAAGGTAGACTAGTATTTGCGGCTAATTAGAATGTTGATGCTTAGACATAGATGATTATGCAATGTGATATGTGAGCCATAGACTATATGAATTGATTGTGATTAGGAATGTTTTAACACTTGTTGGATAAGTGTTGAATGTTATTGTTTATGTGATGTTAAGTCTATGGTAATTTATTATATGTCTAAGTAAAACATAAATGTTCATGATAGCATGATGCATAGAAGTGTATGAGATAAAGTAAGAAATGATTAGTGAAGCATGTTTCTAGCTTGGTGTTTAGAAAGACATGATTGAGTTTGATTGCGATTGTTGTATTATAATGAATGATTATATATGATAATGAATAAGATGTTTGAAGCATGATTTCTTACACGCTTAATTAAAATGAGAAAAGTTGAAGTGTATAGTTAAGACGTGATGAGATCATGTTTCATATAAAACATGATGAGTAAAAGTGGTGAATGAGATAGAGTTGCGCTAGAATTCATAGTGATATGAAGTGCGCAAGAAAGAATTGTAAAACATGAATATAATCATGTTAATATATTGGAATGTGTATGATGAGATTAATGAGAGTGTTATAGAATAAACCTATGTAAGGTTTATATGCGTAAAAGTTGTGAAAATGGTCTAACAAGGGGTTGACGGGTAATAGTAATAGTGCGTTGTGAGAACACAAAGAAAATGTGTGAATTGTAAATGGACAAGCACCAAATAGACCTTGTCTAAAATAAAAATGGCTCATAGTGAATGTGTGAGTCAACTTGAGGTTGACGGATGATTAGTAGATTGCATTGTGAGAATGCAAGTATAATAGTTGACGAGTATTATATAGAACTTGTCTTGATAAAAGTAAATGTGATAGTGGGAGTTGAGATTGCGTGAGCCAATGAGATAGTAGTATTTACTTAATGATAAAAGTACATGAAATATAAAATGAGTAAAGATGTTAAAGTAAACATAGCTTGGATCTGATGCTCTATTTTGGTATCCTTCGGGATAGCCCAGCTTGCCTTATAGAACTTGTCTTGATAAAAGTAAATGTGCCACCCGTCATTTCGAAGGTAATTGAGTCTAGTTTCATGTAAAAATAATTTCAATGGTCAGTTTGTTACAGAATTATATCAGTTCAACGATTAGCAACGGCAAGTCAGTTTTTAGTCAAATCGTTTCCGCGTAAAAGTTTAAATTTCAATGATTTTAAGTCGTGTCGTTCACGGGGTGTTGCAAATATCACCAATGAAGTGGGGCCGATCTTGCATGACCTTCAAACACCTTGCAAACACACATCCATTTTGTAATATTAGTCAAGTACAATAAATCAAAAGACAACGAAATATACTTGTGGGCTATAACGAAGCACGAAAACCAGTTACCTTGTACAACATCCTATAAAAAAATTAGTAACCCTTTGTTTCCCTATACCATCTGCTACAATATTTGACGATTAACGACAATTCCCACTACCAGACTTACGTTCATTTATGGACAAAGCACGTGAAACTCCAAAAGGTAAACCAATCATCCTGGGCATCTCTAAACCTCTTAGCAGGTCGGCCACCAAAGACATCTTAAAGGGACATTTGTTCCGAAACATAGGCATGACCATCGGTAGAGTTTCCAGAAGACATACCATTTAGTGTACCAGAAACCATACCATTGAGCGTACCAGTTAACAAACTACCACCCCCAAGCACCGCGCCCGAAACCACAGGCTGCGAGGTATCAGAGGGGCCAGAAGCCTTTCCACATAAATAATATATAAAACTATGCATCAAAACACACAATTGTAAGGCAAAAACATGTTGCAATTTAGTGTAATCAACCCTAAGAAGCCTTTCCGTCATTGAACACAACTATACCTAAAAATAAACTATATAAAGTAATGAGTAAATTGAAAAAATCGTCCCTAAACTTTGGTCAAATTGCACGTTTCGTCCCAAAACATTGGAAAGTGCAAATATCGTCCCTGTGGGGAAACATTGGGGCAGAAATCGTCCCTGGCCTAGATCAAATTACTAAAATACCCTTCTCTCTTTATTACTTTTCAGTTTGTTGCGCAAAAAGTCCCTGTGTTTCGCCAGATTTTGCAAATTTAGTCCTTTTTTTTAATTAACTATTAATATTAGTATTATTTTTTTTACGTTTTCGTCTGATTTTTTACGTTTTCGTCCGTTTTTTTACGTTCTCGTCCATTTTTTTACGTTTCCGTCCGATTTTTTAACGTTTTCGTCCGTTTTTTACGTTTCGTCCGTTTTTTTACGTTTTCGTCTGATTTTTTACGTTTTCGCCAATTTTTTTACGTTTTGGTCCCTTTTTTTACGTTTTTGTCTCTTTTTTTAAGTTTTCGTCCGTTTTTTTACGTTTTCGTCCGTTTTTTACGTTCTCATCCGTTTTTTATTTTTCGTCCGTTTTTTTACGTTTTCGTCTGATTTTTTACGTTTTCGTCCGATTTTTTACGTTTTCGTCCGTTTTTTTACGTTTTCGTCCGATTTTTTATGTTTTTTTACGTTTTCGTCCGATTTTTTATGTTTACGTCCGTTTTTTAAGTTTTTGTCCCTTTTTTTACATTTTTTTTCTCTTTTTTTACGTTTTCGTCCGTTTTTTTACGTTTTCGTCCGATTTTTTTACGTTTTCATTCGTTTTTTACGTTTTTGTCCGTTTTTTTACGTTTTCGTCTGATTTTTACCTTTTCGTCTGATTTTTTACGTTTTCGTCTGTTTTTTACGTTTTCGTCCCATTTTTTTACGTTTTCGTCCGTTTTTACTTTTTTTACGTTTTCTTCCGATTTTTTTAATGTTTTTGTCCGATTTTTTACGTAAACGTAAAAAATTTGACGAAAACGTAAAAAATCTGACGAAAACGTAAAAATCGGACAAAAACGTAAAGAATCGGACAAAAACGTAAAAAATCTGACGAAAACGTAAAAAAACATACGAAAACGTAAAAAATCGGACGAAAACGTAAAAAAACGGATGAAAACGTAAAAAATCAGACGAAAACGTAAAAAAACGTAAAAAATTGGACAAAAACGAAAAAATCTGACAAAAACGTAAAAAATGGGACAAAAACGTAAAAAAACGGACGAAAACGTAAACATTCTGACGAAAACGTAAAAAAACGGACGAAAACGTAAAAAACCGGACGAAAACGTAAAAAAACAGACGAAAACGTAAAAAATCGGACGAAAACGTAAAAAAAGGACGAAAATGTAAAAAAAACAAACGAAAACGTAAAAAAACGGACAAAAACGTAAAAAAACGGACGAAAACGTAAAAAATCTGCCGAAAACGTAAAAAATCGGACAAAAACGTAAAGAATCAGACAAAAACGTAAAAAAACGGACGAAAACGTAAAAAATCTGACGAAAACGTAAAAAAAAACAGACGAAAACGTAAAAAATCGGACGAAAACGTAAAAAAAACGGAGGAAAACGTAAAAAATAAGACGAAAACGTAAAAAACGTAAAAAATGGGACAAAAACGAAAAAACAGGACAAAAACGTAAAAAATCGGACAAAAACGTAAAAAAACGGATGAAAACGTAAAAATTCTGAAGAAAACGTAAAAAAACGGACGAAAACGTAAAAAATCGGACGAAGACGTAAAAAAACGGACGAAAACGTAAAAAAATCGGACGAAAACGTAAAAAAACAGACGAAAACGTAAAAAATGGGCCGAAAACGTAAAAAAACGGACGAAAACGTAAAAAATCGGACGAAAACGTAAAAAACGGATGAAAACGTAAAAAATCAGACGAAAACGTAAAAAATCAGACGAAAACGTAAAAAAAATAATACTAATATTAATAATTAATTAAAAAAAAGTACTAAATTTGCAAAATCTGGCGAAACATAGAGACCATTTGCGCAACAAACTGAAAAGTAATAAAGAGAGAAGGGTATTTTAGTCATTTTATCTAGGCCAGGGACGATTTCTGCTCCAAAATTTTCCCACAGGGACGATATTTGCACTTTCCAATGTTTTGGGACGAAACGTACAATTTGGCCAAAGTTTAGGGACGATTTTTGCAATTTACTCTAAAGTAATTAAACAACCTAGTATTTTTTTTACATATATTAATACTCAATCCAATCATTAAATATACTTTAAAACTAACAAAATGATATAATCCAGACAATTAACTCATTACAGCGATCAAAACACAGAATAAGATAACCCGATTACGGAATTATAGTGTTCATGTGAAAATGATTGTAACTTACAAGTAGTTGAAGTGATCGGAGATGTGTAGACTTCCGATCGATTAATTACGGCGATGTATATATAGCCCTAGCGGCAAATCTGATAGAGAGATATTGCTAAAAATGTGTGACCAGAATGTTTCGGCGACATTATTTGTACTAACTAATGAACCGGTTTAGGCTAAAACATAATGCCATTCTCGGATTGGGGCTGAAAAAGCAGGCCAGAAGTGGCCCACCAATTTTGGCGGGAAAAGCCTGCAATGAAACGGCGGCATTTTTGCCGGTATTTAATATATCTTATTATAATAATAATAATAATAATAATAATTTTTAAGGCCTAAGGCCCAAAAGTCCCAACCAGGCCCAGATAATACATAAAACCCGTTATCCAAACAACAACCCGAAATCAAGTCACCACAATTTAAAAACCCTAAAAATACATTACAACAAAGGGTTTGGAGGTTCACAGAGTAACAAGCCATGGCAGAACTCAACACCAATGACGAACCACAAAACCTTCTCCCTCCCAAACGCAAACAACCCGCCGAAAACCTTGACCTAGCCGCCGCCGACACCGCCGCCGCCGTCAAAAAACCCCGACCAGAAACCATCGTGGAAGAAGAAGAAAAACTCACCGAAGAAAATGGCGCCAAAAATGAAGGCTCAGACGAAGAAGAAGATGAAGAGGATTACGAAGGTGATTCAGATGATGAGGTGGAGGATGATGACGTGGCAGTTGATAGGAAAGGTAAAGGAATAATGAAGGATGATAAAGGTAAAGGTAAGATGATTGAAGAGAGTGATGATGATAGTGATGATTCAGATGATAGTGATGATGGTGATTTGAGTGGTGAGTCTGATGATGATGATCTTGAGGATGATCCGTTGGCTGAAGTTGATTTGGAGAATATTTTGCCGTCTAGGACGCGCGGTCGTACGGTTAGTTCGGGGTTGCGTATTTCGAGTGATGATAAGGATAATTCTGCTGATGCTTGAGGTTTATGGAGGTTAGGGTGCTAATTAGCTTTTTTATTTAATATGAGGTGAAATTAGGGGGTTTTGTAACAATGTTGCTACTTTTGGTTATGTGATAACGGTTTATGTGGTGTAACGAGTTTTATGATTGTCTATGGTATTGATTTGATATATTATAACAATGCATATGTAATTTTGTGTAGGGAGTTTCTAATTTATGTGTATCGTGAAACTAATTCTAGGAGTGGGGTATGGGGGAGGTAGGATATAGACAATCAGTGATATGATATTGTACGAGTTAATTAAACGGTTTTGGATCATTGGTTTAGGAGTAGTGTAACAAAAGTTATTCTGGTTATTTAATTACTTAGGATCAATATACATGGTGAAATGAGGGGCTTTTGGAACAAGGTTGCTACTGTTGGTAATGCGATTATGGTATTTAGTTATTCAAACGAGGTGCTATTGATGATTATTTCTTGATTTGATATTTACAATGCATATGTGATCTGTGTGATGAGTTAATGTATGTGAATACGGAAACTGGTTCTGAATGTGATAAATTAGGGGTCAAATGCGTGGTTTCGGATAATTAGTTTAGGATTATTTTAACATTATGATTTGGAGTAATTACTTAGGGGTCAAGTTACATGTAAACTTGTAACTTATAGTACATGTGATCATCTCATTTACAACTTTAAAACTGCGATTGTATGCCAACTTTCAGAATGTAGTGCCAAACACCTCCTTACTGTAATTCTAATATATTCGACTCATTAACTAGTTGTGGCTGGTTATATTGTTACATGATCATGTATTAGTAGTCTTATTTCATCTTTCGATAATCTTCAGCAATCTTGTTGTTTTTGGTTATTTGATTGGAGTTTGTTAAAATCAACAACACCTTAGTGTCTGTAGAAATGTTCTTTTTTTAAGGTTAAGTCTGGAGTTTGTTTTGCTTCGACTATCACTCTATTATCACCAACTGGTCAATTCTGTTGGTCTCTGGTTAGTAGTTAGATGTTTGGGCTTGATATGCAGATGATCTATTGTTTGTTACTGTAGAACCTTTAAGGGTCTAACTAGCTTTCTAATTGCAAATGCTTCTCGTGGTGATGATTTCAATCGTTAATATACATGATTGGTATTGTAATATGAAATAACCTTTGTCGTACTAAGTAGTCTTAAGTCTTAACTAATTCATAATGTGATTGACAGGCGAAGGTTTAGTCTTCAGGCTACTGAAACTACATGTGGAAGAAGATTTTGATTGCTGGTAGAACTTTAATTAGTTAAATTGCATTTGTAAGATTTTCTATGAAGGAATGCACATAACAGGAAAATTGAGAATTGTATGGACAAATATTAGTCTTGTTTCGAAGTACTCGTTTTATGAGATTAGACTCTTTCTCTTAAATTCTTAATCATTGTCAGCCAATGTGGCTTTTTGCTAATATAATATGGCCAGCTTGTGACACATGTGGCTTTATTATTTATACTTGTATGTTACAAAACATACATAACATCACATGCTGCGATTTGTGAGCCTGTGATAGTGTGATTATGATACTATGATTTGGGCTTTTTGGGCCTAAGTGACCAGATTATTGGACATCGTAAGAATAAATTTGCAATTACGGGGTGTTCTATCGATTCGGTTATCGGGTTCTTTGATTTATTCGATTCGGCTTTTTTTTTTCTTGTTAAAACCGAATCGAATTCAAATTGGATTAAACCGAACTAAAAATCAAATTTGAATTTGCTTTGGTCTTTGGGTTGACCAGAATTACATTATTTATAGATATATTTTTTATTTAATTATATAATTTTTTAGCACAAAAAATTTTAAACTTAAAAAATGTTATATTTAGGAAAAAGTTTATTTATTTTTATTAATATAAATATATAAAAAATATGTATATTTATGTGAATTCGGTTTTCGGTTCGGATCGTTTTCATTTTGTCAAAACCATATTAAAAAAGAAAACATAATATTTAATTCGGTTCAGTTAGGTAATAGCAAATTCGAATCGGTTATAAATTCAATTTGATTTTTTTTTTTTTTTTCAGTTCAATTCGGTCTTTGTTTCCGGTTCCTGTGAGGGTATTACCTGATTTATTAACACCCCTAATTGTAATTAGCGGCTTTCTTATTCTTTTTCATTACATGTCTTTAGGGGAAGGTTAGGGTGTGGAATACTTGGGACATTTTTGCGAGATTGCGAGGGTTTGAGTCCGGATTATTATACGGTTTATGACTATCAGTTTAAAATGTGAAAGTTTGAGTCCGGTTTATCATAAAGTTTGTGACTATCAGTGGTACCATACTGGCATACTGGACAGAATGCAAGGCTGCATAGGCTTGATGTGAAGTGTTTTAATCAAAATGAAACAAGAAGTGAATTGAACTGAACCGAGAAACACTTGAACCTCTTTAATGAACTTGCAAAATAAATTATCTAAAATATAGTTTTTGTAATCTTAGGTCAACTCATAATTTTTTATAAAGTTAAGATAAAAGTAGAAAAGGAATGAGGTCAACACAACCATTTCAATTTTGATCCGCATAATCATCTAACTGTTGTACCCATTAGAATGGTGTGAGATTGTGAGGTTGTGAGGTTCGGTTGACGCGTGTAGTATTTAACAATCAAAATCGGAAATTTGAAACTTAACAAATCTCTATAAACTTGAAAATCATGTACAATGTGCTGTATACATGTACCATGTAAAAAACCATATGAACAGTGTGTGTGAATTGTAATATCTAAACCCTGTACCGAAATGGCAAAACAAGAGGAAACCAAAATAATCAAGCTTCTAACCTATAAAGATATTAATCACATTTCATATGACCATCTAGCTATTGGGATATAACATGCAGCTCTTCACATTTATTTCCTAATTCCTATATATGCATTTGCTTGCTTCCTCACAAATCAAATAAACACAGCATACGAAACCAAAATTGACCAACCCTATGCTCTTCAAGAACAACATTTTCCGATGCTCCATAACCATTGACTATGTTCTTCAACATTAAATATGTAAACGTCAGCAGCTGATATCAAAGTACTTCGGATCTTCAGGGAAATGGTATTCCACATTTAACTGTCATCCGCCACAAATAAATATGTGTTAGTTCTTGTTTTACGCCTGTTATCAACTAAAACCTTCATATTTAACAATGAGAGTAACATATACATAGTATAAACATACCTTCCCTTCATCATCATCAGAGTGGCGTTGTGGGAACACCACTTTCAAATCACTGCATAAGAAAAACTTCCGCTCCCCTTCATTCTCTAAACTAGGTTTTTCAGGAGATAAAGAATCAGATACAAACTTCTGAACCATTGTTGAGCGTTTCCTGTGAGGACATAAAAACCGAACATGGAGAGCATAGCGTAGAGGACCAACAGCTGCAGTGTTTCCGTTCACCCGTGAACATACACTTTTATATTGATTGGAACTTCTGTGATGCGAAGCATCCTTCCATCCGGAAGTCAAGTCACCGTCCACATGGCAAGGACACTCATTGCACCCAGCGGGTCCATTTTCGTTAATGTTTTGACCAGAGGAACAATTTTCTGAACTTTGATTTGGAGCGGATGACGCAAGAGTGACCTTTTGCCGTAGGAAAGTCTACATTAAGAAATCACAAGATAAATTTGTTATATTCCATTCTGGCGTGTTTAGAAGGTTTAAAATCAAGCTGTTTTGATATACACTTGCCTTTGTGCCAGCTGGCATGTCGCTCAAATCATAATTACAGAAGAAAGTATGAAGAGGTGTCTTCTCGGGATTGCTTACAACCTGTGTAAGAATTAGACAGGATACAAAAGTTTACAAAGGAAAATAATCCATTGAAGATCAAACACAAAGTATACAAGTATATGACAGTTTATGTAAAGCCATAAAAGATGTTAGCGAAAGAACTGTAATATATACAGTACTAGCTTAAAAATTAATCCATGTTTTATTGAACATATACCTAAGTAACTCAAATTTTATAAAACATTCCAAATACCAGTTGTATCCGCCCTTTCATTGGAATACGCAAACGGCTCTTAGAACTTTGTGAATCATCGTTGTGAAAGCCAAGTCTTCGATTTTGGCTTCTCGATGAGGAACTCCCTACAAGGTCTACTGAAGCATGATACAGTAAGTAGCTATCTCCATCAACACTTGTAACTGCAAACGGAAGTTTACGTGCTTTTGGTGAAAAGTTTCCCCCATTAACACTTAGTACAGCAAGAAAACCATCAATTTTCTGCACATAAATGTGTAGTGTATTAGACATATGTGCAGACCTTAATTGCATACACACACACGGAACTTAATCTGAAAAAAACTTGCACTAACCTTTTTACTGTCTCCTGATACAAGGCGACCAGATAACAATGATTCTTCGAAAGAACCAACTAGCGACCTCCTAACAGTGGGACCCCTTGTTTTTCCCCTTAACTTCCGTATATGGGAGTTACATCCCAAATCTTTGTTAAAAGGCCAGCTCTTTCCTGTATAAATTTTAGGAGAACAGGACTCAATCTCATCAAGTAAACAACCGATTTCATCAACTGACTTGCTTGCCGACCCATAGTCCACTTTACTGGCTGAAAAATATCTAGGACCAAGGGGAGACGATGAACGTGTTGAATTCACCTTGTCTGTCGGTATTAGTATAGGTCTGGTCTGAAATTTTGGTTTACTAGATTCTCTAATATCCTTTAACCCAAGTGGAAAAAGTGAAGCAAAAACTTCATCTTTCACTAGAACAGGACCGTCTGTAAAAAGACTAGGGGAATAATCATTGATTCCTGTATTAGCTTTCTTATAATTCTTCACATTGTGATCATCAGTTTTAGGATGTCCATTAACGTGAAGATTATTGCAGCCAATATCTATATGATCACCATCAAATGGTTTAGAAGAAAGTATTTTGTTTAATGGTGATAAAACTCTCTTCCTAGCCATAGACACACTATTACTAATTTCATTACTGTTTGAAGCTTCATTTGACGAAATATCCTTTTTGTCAGATTTTTCAAATCCCACAATTCTAGAAAACGACGTCTTAAAATTTTGGACAGATTTAGGTGTTGACAAAATACTATTCTTTGGACCGGCTTCTAACTCATCAACATCCACCTTGACATAATTGGACTCTTCAATTACAGCATCTGCATTATCAATTAGAGGCAAACTATGGTCCAAGGTGCTCGATGCCCCTAAAATCAGACAACTCCCAATGAATGAATCTTGTGGCAATCCCATTGTACAGAAAACGCCAAACGCCCAGATAAAGTATATTATACAATCTCTTCTATTATTTAACGTCACCCAGTCTATACCTTGTTTCTCTACCAAACTACTTAACACGTTGTTCTTAAGCAACTATCCTATAACCAAAAGCAGAACCTAATCAATGAATCCATAGCATCCCCAAACACCAGACATTGATAGTTTGACGAATAAATATCAAGACCTTGATGTTGTTCTAAAATCGCTTCGCAGTCAACTTAATCTATTCAGCTGAATCAATGTCCATACCTGCAAAAAAAAAAAAAAAACAAAACAAAACAATTAGCCTCTCCAGCTCAAAATACTTCAAATCATAATTTTAATCGAATCAAAACCAAAAGCATGGTAGCGATAATGCAGTAGAAAATATGAATCAACTCGACAAAAACCGAAAAGTTACAGACTAGGGGTGTTTGTTTCGACTTATATAGCCGGCTTATGGCTTATTTGGTTTTGGGCTTATGTTTCATAAGCTCACTTTTTTGGCTTATTTTGAAACTTTCCGGGTTATATAAGCTTATTATAACATAAGAAACATGTATATAAGCTGAAAAGATTCATCATAAGCCACAAAAAGTGAGCTTATGAAACATAAGCCGAAAACCAAATAAGCCATAAGCCGGCTATATAGACCGAAACAAACACCCCCTGCATCCGAACAGATAAATAGATTACAGAAAACGCGATCCACAAATTAGATCAGATTCAAGTTTGATTCAAACATCCGATGATAAAAAGAGTTAAATACATAATAAAAGAACGATCGGAGGTGACGTAAAAGTGACGTCACAGGCGATGAATACAATGTATAGACATTGATGAATAAAAAGTAACAGTCAAAGGATGATAATGTGAATAAGAAAAGTAAAAAAGATGAATTAAACAGTATTTTAAAGTTAAATGTTTATACATTGGTTGATTCTTCATCATCGAGTATATAAGCCTGTTTTTATAAACTTTTTTTTATATAATATTCGATATATGATATATGATACTCCTCCGCCACCGGTTTAGGCTAAATTTTGAGGGGGTTTTGGAGGAGCAGTAATACTACCACCGGAAATTGAACTAACAAATAAATGAAAATGTGGAAAAGGGTAATGTGGAAATATGGTGGGTGAAAAGAGTGTTTTATACGTGAAGGATGTCAGGGGTGTCGATGTAATTTTAGTGATTTTGGAGGGGTTAATAGTGGAAGATTAGGAAAGATGTTGTTGATGATTTCAGTTTCCATGCGGTCCGGCTACTGTACACAGGGACACACGTTTATCGTTTTAAAAACCTGTCAGTCTTGCGGGCTGTTTGGTTTATTGCCAGGAATCATAATGGATATCAGAAATATAAAATGAAAAAATGTATAAATATTTTAATTTTGTAGTGGAAAAAAGAATGAACCGCGAGAATGGATTTCATAGACACCAAATTGGTGTGTAATGAATGTATAACTATGACATACGCATTTCATTACTGAGCCCACAAAACAAACACTTTTAATCACTTTCATAGTTATATGATAAGAGTAGAACTAGATTTCTAATGAAATGAAGCTTCACAGTTAACAAACATAAGGAAATCAATGGAAGAATGATAACCACATGATTTGTTATTGGATTATTGTGGAAATGGAAGATTACAGATTAGAGAGAATTATGATTGTACAAAACATTGCTTAAGAAATGAAAATGAAAATACAACTACTACTTAAAGGAAGGGCGGGAAAGAGTATATGGTTTGACTGTGGGTTGACCAACTGCTGACGTGTTCCATCCAATAGTAGACTGACACGTGTCATTTCTGTTGGAATGGTTTTGGCACGTATCAATCCATCCCCCTTAAGAACCTTGTCCTCAAGGTTGTATTTCAAACTGAGGATAACGGGCAATGAACTCATGATATATCTCCTAAGTAGCATCTTCTGGAGCTTGATTTGCCCATTGAACCAGAATGTACATAACTGGTTTATTGTTGACTTTGCCCAATCTCCTTTCCAAAATAGCTACAGGTTCAATAGTAAGTCTGCCATCTTCTGCACAAGTAGGCAACACCCTAGTCTCCACTTGCTGACCATGACAATTTTTTCAATTGGGAAACATGAAAAACTGGATGAATTTGACTTGTAGTAGGTAACCTCAATCTGTAAGCTACCTCACCAATTTTAGCCTCAATCACAAATGGCCCAAAGTACTTTGGTGATAACTTGTGTTGAGAGCCTTGCCTAACTGTCAGCTGTCTGTAAGGTTGAAGCTTGACATACACTTTCATGCCCACATCAAAACTTCTGTCAGTCCTTTTCTTGTTGGCCATGTTAATCATTCTATCTTGAGCCCTTTGCAAGTGAAACTTCAAAGTCTGAATAGCTTGTTCCCTGGCTTGCAAAGTCCTATCCACAGCTTCCACAGTACTATTTCCAGGAACATAAGGCATATGAAGGGAAGGGACTTGACCATACAACACTTCAAAGGGAGTAGTTTGGGTAGCAAAATGATGATTAGTGTTATACCAATATTCAGCCATAGGTAACCAATCCACCCACTCCTTTGGGTTTTCACCTGCCATGCACCTCAAATAACATCCCAAACACCTATTAACTACTTCTGTCTGACCATCTGACTGAGGGTGGTAAGCTGTAGACATATGGAGCTCCACCTTCAACATTTTGAATAGGGATTTCCAAAAATGGCTAATGAAGACTTTGTCTCTGTCGCTGACAATAGTAGTAGGCAGCCCATGAAGTTTGAAAATGTTATCAAGGAACACCTTGGCCACATCACTAGCAGAAAAAGGATGTTTCATAGCCATAAAATGAGCATACTTGCTCAATCTATCCACCACCACAAAGATTAATGTTTTACCATGGGACTTTGGGAGACTTTCAATGAAATCCATGGATATGTCAATCCAAACCTGAGTAGTAATAGGTAGAGGATGAATTAGACCAGGATAAGCCACCAATTCAGGTTTATATCTTTGGCAAATGTCACATTCCTTGATGAACTTCCTGACCCCTGACTTCATACCCTTCCAATAAAAAACTGCAGCAATCTTTTTGAGAGTTACATGAACTCCTGAATGACCACCAACTTGACCTTGATGAAAATAGCCCATTATCTGTTTTTGAACTTCTTCATTATTGCCCACCACCAATCTTCCCTTCCTTCTCAACTGCCCATCTACCCATGTAAATTTTTCCACTGCATTAGGCTGAGTTTGCAATTTGGTAATCATGGCTTGTATGTCCTGATCAGAATCCCAACTCTCCTGAATCTGCTGTAACAAGTTACTAGTGACAGTAGACAAAACCACAACCCAAAGTTCAGATCCAGTTTGTACTCTAGAGAGAGCATCAGCAGCCATATTATCATTTCCCTTCTTGTAACTGATTTCATAATCAAAACCCAATAGCTTTGGCAACCATTTAGTTTGAAAGGGTGTTGTAAGCCTTTGATCCAACAGATATTTCAAACTAAAATGGTCAGTCTTTATCTTGAAGTGTCTATCCAATAAGTACCCTCTCCATTTTTCCAATGCAAGCAGGACAACTAAAACTCTTTTTCATATGTTGATAAGGTTTGGTGTTTGGCAGATAAGGCTTTGCTCATGTAGGCTATGGGATGCCCATTTTGTGACAAAACAACACCAATACCTGTATCACAAGCATCAGTTTCCACCACAAATTCCTTGTTGAAATTTGGTAAACTTAACACTGGTGTGCTTATCATAGCTTCCTTCAACTCCTTAAAAGCCATGTCAGCTTCATTGTAAGAGTTCTTTTTAAGTAACTTGGTTAATGGTTGACTGATTATTGCATAGGACTTGATAAATCTTCTATAGTATCCTGTCAACCCCAGGAATCCTCTTAACTGCTTCACATTCTTAGGCTTGGGCCAATCTTTCATAGCCTGAATTTTTGCTGGATCAGTAAAAACACCTTCAGCAGAAATCAAATGACCCAAATACTCCACCTTGGTCATAGCAAATGAGCACTTAGAATGCTTTGCATAAAGTTTGTTAGACTGCATAATCTCCAATACACACTTCAGATGTTGCAAATGATCTTCCATATTAGCACTGTAGATCAAAATGTCATCAAAAAACACCAATATAAACTTCCTCAGATAAGGCTTGAAGATTGTGTTCATAAGTCTTTGAAAGGTAGAAGGTGCATTTGTCAATCCAAATGGCATAACAAGGAACTCATAGTGACCTTCATGAGTCCTGAATGCAGTTTTGTGAATGTCTTCATCCCTCATCCTTATCTGATGGTAACCAGACCTCAAGTCAAGTTTGGTGAACAACTTGGCTCCATTCAGTTCATCCAATAACTCTTCAATGACTGGTATTGGAAAATTGTCTTTCACAATGAATTTATTAAGCTTCCTGTAGTCAACACACATACGCCAACTGCCATCTTTCTTTTTCACCATAACAATAGGAGATGAGAAAGTACTATGACTATCTCTAAGCACCCCCAGAGTCCATTAACTCCTTAACCATCAACTCTATGGCTTCCTTTTGGTGAGGAGGATGTCTATAAGGCTTGAGATTGATTGGAGGTGTGTTGGGCATTAGCTGTATAGAGTGATCATGAGACCTTTTGGGTGGTCGTCCAGCTGGTACTTCAAATACTGACTTAAAGTCATCCAAAACTGACTGTATAGATCCATCCACTGCAGTTGTGCTAGTATGTTTGCCCTCCAAAGACCACAATTGAGCAGGTTAGACACACATAGTAATAGCAGCCAATTCCACTTTATTGCATTCCATGTGCTTAGTCATTTGCTTTCCATTTATCCAGGATAACACAGCCTGTTGTGATCCCCTCAGTACCACCCTCTTGCCCTGATACTTGTACTCCATTGTCAGGTTTTCAAAGTTCCACAATATGTTTCCCAATGTGGATAACCATTGCACTCCAAGCACCATATCACAACTACCCAGAGGTTTAACCATGACATCAGTAGTATAAGTGGTACCATGCAACTGCCATTGGAATCCTTTACAAATATACTCATTCATCATTTGATTTCCATTAGCCACTGATACTTCTAATGGCACAGTTCTCCTTAACTTGCAGCCTAATTTCTTTGCAGCTGTCATAGATAAGAAGTTATGAGTGCTGCCACTATCCATGAGCATGTGTAATAGTTGTTTTCCCACATGGCCTTTAACCCTCATGGTTTTATAAGAAGTGATGCCTGACAAAGCATGTAGAGATATCTGAGGAATGTCTTCACTAGTGTTTGGAAATTGCTCTAGTGTAGGTTCCTCCAAATCTCCTATCTCCTCAATTGCTTCCTCACTTGCATCATTATCCTCCTCTCCACTGCCTACTACTTCCAAAGCAAACATCTGACCAGTACACTTGTGACCAGGGTTGTATCTTTGATCACAATAAAAACACTGGTTTTTGGCTCTCTTTTCTTCCAACTCCTTTTGTGTCAACTGCCTCCTTATAGGATATGCTGGTTTTGGAGCTGGTAGTGCCAATAGAGGAGGTTTTGTAGCAGTGTTGGTAATTGGTCTAGCACTAACAGTATTGGTGTGTTGATACTTAGTGTTGCTAAAAGGTGAGTAGTGTGGCTTTGTTCTCATTATAGCCACTGTAGCTTCCTGCATTTTAGACAAAGCAGTGACATCTTTGAATGTAACAGGTTTAAACATTCTCAAAGGTATTCCAATCTCACCCTTCAATCAACCAATAAACATGCTAACAGTTTGTTCTTCAGTCAAATCAACCCTATTCAATAGCACTTCAAACTTATCCTGGTAGGTTTGTACATCTCCTGTTTGTTTCAAATTCTTAAGTTCTACCAAGGGATCATCATTCACCTCACCAAATCTACTCACAATTTCAGACTCATATACAACCCAAGGCACATGTTCACCATGTTTTTTAACAAACTGTAAATGCCAGTGCAAAGCTTTATCAAACAAATGCATGGATACTAACCTCAGTTTTTGATATTCTCTTACTTGATCAATAGCAAAAAACTGATGCACTCTAAACACCCAACCTTTAACATCCTCACCAGTAAACTTTGGGAATTCAGTCCTTGTGATTCTGACATAAGGATTGTGATGTTGATTGTGTTGTGCAGCTACATGATTTTGACCTTTTGCAACCACTGGTTGTACCACCTGCTGTACCACAGGATCATTGTTCTGTTGTGTACTGGTACTTGCACCATTCAATTTCGCTAACTCATTCGTAACATAACCTTGAAAGAGATGGAATGTCTCCATTCTTCCATTAATTCGTTCATCCATAGTTTGAACAAACTTAGTTAGTTGAAGCAGACTTTGACTTATTTGAGTCAAAGTGAGAGGTTCATCAATAGCAGAGGTGCTCTGCTCTTGATTACGTGTTTGAAACACCATTGCATGCTATTTTAATGAATTTTGGCTGTTAGGTGTTACTCCTTCGTCTTCAATTGAGTTACAACTAACAACTAGACCGTTCTTGGCCAACCTTGAGTCAAACAAAACTGATCATTGTTCGAAAATAGAGGATTTAAGCACTTATGCGCTATTCTCGTGAACACGATGAATACTCGACAATTGGTCGTGTTTCTGACGGATAGCATACAATCAGTTGAACAGAGAGCCAGTGTAGCACTCTGTTTTCAGTAAAAATTTATCGCCGGAAAATTAACTGCTTCACCGGAATTGTAACAACTTCGCCGGAATTGTAACAAACTCGTCGGAATCGTAACAAACTTTGTTGAAATCAATAGTATGAGCGCCAGGAAGGAGCTCTGATACCACTTGATAAGAGTAGAACTAGATTTCTAATGAAATGAAGCTCCACAGTTAACAAACACAAAGAAATCAATGGAAGAATGATAACCAAATGATTTGTTATTGGATTATTGTGGAAATGGAAGATTATAGATTAGAGAGAATTGTGATTGTACAAAACATTGCTTAAGAAATGAAAATGAAAATACAACTACTACTTAAAGGAAGGGCGGGAAAGAGTATATGGTTTGACTGTGGGTTGACCAACTGCTGACGTGTTCCATCCAATAGTAGACTGACACGTGTCATTTCTGTTGGAATGGTTTTGGCACGTATCATTATAATCTCATTCACATAGTGGGATTACCAAACGCACCCTTATTGTCCATATTTTTCATTTCACATCGTCTTAAATTAATTACTCCCTTCGTCGAATATTCCTTTTGAATGGTTAAAAATTAAAGTGGCTCCATTTTTATTAAACTGTGTGAATCTTGTCTTTTGACAATAATTTTAAGACGGAAGGAGTATTCATTTTAAAAATGTATTAGGAATTTAATTCGAGTTTACCATATTATCTTCACTGAGATTATTCTTACAAACATTAAATAAAATTTTAAATTAATTAATTAAAAGTAAAATTGTAATTTGGTTAAAAAATTGTTATAAAGATGATCTTTTTTAAATCGTGTGTTTTTTATTATTTTAAGATGGAGGGAGTAACAACTTATTGACATTTTTTAAACGTACAAAGTTGAAAATAAAGAATTAAATTAGTATTTGCATATAACAAGTTAAAACACATGCTAAATTAAATTATCAGATGCTAGTTTAATTAGTCTTTTTCTCTTATTAGGCTAGACGCATTCGTGGAGTCGACATCGGTTGGCCACCAAAAAAAACCATCCACAACCGATGTTAAGATCGGGCAGGACGAATGGGGATGTCGGTTGTGACATCGGTCGAACATCAAATATTCGGCATATCGAGTGAAAACTCGCTCGATGTTTAAGGCTTCCAAATCCCCACTTTGCTTTGACCGTTTGTAAAATCACACACAAATTTTAAAATCTGACCGTTTGGTCATTAAACTAAAAAAAATAAAATAATAATAAATAAATAAATAAATAAAAATTCAAACCAAATTTACCATTCTATAAATACCAACTTCACCTCAAACACACTTCTTAACACACAATTCAACCTCAAAATACTTCTCAACACAAGATTTATTATGGCTTGCTGTCTCCCCCATTCCGTTGAAGATATGCAAGTGTACGTTCAAAATCAATGCCATAACGACGATGAGGCTCGAAAAAACGCTATTATAAGCGTCATCGAATTGTTTGACCAGGCGAAGGCGGAGAAGGAACATATGAGAGAAAAGTACAAGAGTTGCAACGACATTACGCCTAAACGAAAAGCTGTGATCGACAAATTTTTGAAAGATCAAGCCCGCAAAGATCGCGAGGTTGCTGACAAGTTGTGGCGGTGTGTTCAGAAGATAACGAACAACGTCAGCACCAAAATCAATTGGAGCTATCGGGAGAACAAAAACGATGGTGTTGGTGCATCAACTTCGACTACCAACTTCGAGCTACCGGGGGAACCTCTGCTAGACGAGGAAGATTTGGCTCGCTTCGAGGGATTTGCCGGTTCTCGTACTCCCTCGTATGACTCTGCATTCGGGGAGCATTCAGATTAGATTTATAATTTATGTATTTCGTATTGTTTTTATTTAGCATTGTAACATTTTAATTATTAATGAAATTTTAGTTTATGTTAAAAAAAAAAAAAAAAAAAAAAAAAAAAAAAAAAAAAACTTGGGTCGTCGACTGGGGCATCCGGGTCGTGTCAGATCGCTGGAGAGAGAAAGCTGACGTGACGCTGGATGACTCAGGTCACGACTGAGACCGGCCTTAGAAAATTTTGATGTAAAATTAAATCGAAAGAAAAGGTGTACCAAAATTGGTACAGTTTGGTGCACGAATTTCTGGCAGCGACACGAGGGTGACAGCTAAGGATCAAGACCCACTCTTTGTGATTTCTTTCATAACTCTATTATGACCACATTGGCACGTCTACTTCAAAACATGTCAACATTTCTTTAACAAATTATTTTTATATTTTAAATATCTTTCAAAGAAAAGTGTAGAAGCCTTAATGGTATGCCAAACTTCCAAAATATTTAAAAAAAAAAAAAAAAAAAAAAAAAAAAAAAAAAAAAAAAAAAAAAAAAATATCGCTTTTTGAATAAAACTATGAGATTATCATATATTTTAGTTGGTGTCGAACTGTCGATATATTATAAGTATCACCAAAGTTAATCATCGTCAAATACGCACTTGGATCTCCTCAGTTCGCTAAGAAAAGCCTCGTTCGCTCATTCATTTACCCATTTTATATCATCACAACAGTTTCGAAAATTGTCAAAGTAGTTTCAATATATGGGTTGGTAAAACTATACATTGTAGCATTAGCAATGTTTGTCCTCAAAGAGTCCGGTGATGTTTAACAGCACTTCCCAGATTTTGTGATTCGGCATTATAAGTTAAAAGACTGGCTAATTTTTTATACTTTAAAGTAAACAGATGAAAGATCTGATAATGAGACATGGACACATGCTATATAGATTACATTGTATTCATCACCACAACATACAAGAAGCTTTTTTGGCATAACAGATGACCTAAAATGGTCTGGCAGCGTCTTCCATCATCTTCTTTACTCTCATAAGTTTTTCTAACTCCGTCAGCAGCTACAATAACAAGACAAATATAATGTTAGGCGTATTTCTTATGTTTTTTGTAGTAATATTGTAAATGAATGTATATGGTTTTCACCTCCAAACCCATGTCTTCAGTGCTAACAGCGTCGAAATCATCATAACCCAACAAACCAGCAACTTCTGCTTACACAAACAAACCTTTTACTACCCGTAGACAGACTTATTACTAACAATGTGCTCATAGAATTAAAATTAACAAGTTTTGCTAGGACATACTCTCGAGTGAAATGGTTGCATCTGCCATTGCATATCCTTCTTGCAATTCTTTGTTTAACGTAGCTAGCTGGCTTACCACCTAAATATTGTTCATATGCAAGTTAAATTAGTTGCTTGTATACTGTTCAAGGTATACATTATGTCATTTTAATATAATCTAAATATAAAAGGAGGTCATGTAAGTTTTTGCTTAAAAGTCCTAAACATGCCACCCAACTATATACAGTCAAAGAAGGCAGCTTAACTTTCAAAAAAGTGTCACTTCTAAAAAATCTTGCACAAATAAAAACATTACCCCTAATTACAAAGTATTAGGTAGTCAAACATTTAAGGGCAATTGTCAAAAAAATCTGTAAAATCTTATTTTGTGAGTGGTTAGGGAGTTAGGTCCTCAAACATTGTTACCGAACCAATGATGCCCTATTGTATATTTGTTCTACTTAAAACAAAAAATAAGAGTTTAAAGTAGAAAACAAAGGAGGTATGGTGACTTGAAAAAGAGAAGGAGGTGTGGCCATGTCATAGCCTCGTAGGGAGGAGGGAAAAAGACGTCACATGGAGAGGGGGTTTGCTACTTTTGGCTTCTGATGTATATAAGTTGTTTGGTAGTTGTTGCGTTGATATTAATGTGAGAATGTATATCTTTTAACTTTGTAAAAGTGCGCCTGCGATTTCATTTAAGAATTTTTCAATTTACATGAACTTAAGGGTATAAAGGACATCAACTCATTCAATACAAACCTTTAAATTTAATGGCAACTATTTGAAAGTTTGGTGACATCCTTTGACGTTTTTATAACTGGGTGACCCTTTTGAAACCATTGTCACATTCTGGTGATATCTTTGTGTATTAAACATTTTATATCAAACACCTCTAGTAAAATTTGGGGCATACCTCAGAATGAGATGCGGATGGCGAAATCTCTGTTCCAAATAGTCGAAGCCCATCTTCTAGTATTTCCTTGGCTACCATATCCAAAGGAACGTCTACATGTACTGAGATACCATGTCTCAAATATGACCTGTAACATCCAGTGCCTTCAGTAAATCAAATCAAGTAGGGCAAGTATAATTTGGGACGAGCTTAACTTTTAGCACTGGGAGATATAAATAAAAGCCAAAACACATACAGGTTGGTTGAACTCTGAACAGCACCATCTCCAGCAGAAACAACCATGCGACCCATTGATGATAATTGGTTCAATACTTCAGTCTGTAAGTTGTTTGATCAGTTACACAATATATCATTTGCAAGGAACAAATGGTTATAAATATCATTGAAATATGCCAGTATAAGTAGGACTTGAACTCTTGAAGTAGACAAGTAGTGGTAGCAATATCAGCACGTTTATTAGTTGAATGGTTTGATTTGAGTTATGTTTTATTTTATCCAAAACTGGAGATATCAGAAGATTCAGCTAATAGGAAATCGGTCAAATGAATTGAAAGTCGCCCAAAGTTATGTTTAATGAATAGAACCTCTCGAGTCATTTAATGCTAGAAAACATTTTTATGTTTGAAAAGATATATACTATACGTAATCATATTTGGCACACTAATCATCTACCAAAAAGGTGAAAATATTTGGAAAAAGCATTTTAGGTCAATCTGACTAACCCGTTTGGGGCCATATGGAAATTACCCATTTTGACCTGCCCTCAACCCGCACATTTTGTCACCTCTAGCTTGAATGATAGGTTGGAACTACCTCTGATTCACGGAATGCAGATTTATCCATATCTAGAAGTTGTTTTGCAGCAGCTTCACCACCAGCAGCTTCAATAACCAAACTATCACTGCACACAAGCTACCATGACTTTAGAAATTCCCTCTTTTTTCAGAAACAAATCAAAGCGACAACAAGGTACCTGTCAAAATAGTAATAACGGAGTACATCTGCCAGAAGCTTCCCCAATCTTGTTTTTATTGTGCTGTTTATCCCTGTTATATAATCAAGAACAATAAGATGTTTTCCGGTACACACAAAGATTTCCTCAAAAGGGTAAGATAAACTAGAACTTACCAACAAGATATATGGAAGTTCCTTTCAATCCGGGGGCTATTTCCATTGCCTTCTTCTGAAAACAGAATCTGAATGAAGTTAATTGTTTCCATCATTTTCCATTAACATAATCGTACGATGTGAACTTTTATCATGCATCACGAAGATAATATCAAATAATCATTTGGGAAGTTGAAAATTACCTTGACATCTAACATGGGATCAATCTCAAGAGTCTGAACTGCAGAACCTTGAATACAACAATATAAAGCATGGAAGATGTTAACAATCATATAAAGCTCTTATGGAGAATCATTTATGGGAGTCAATACTAGAGCATACTCCTACATGACCATAAAATTCAATCCAAACTCACAAAGGTACAATTCCTCAGATACCAAGGTTTTACTTTTAGGCCATCCACTTCATCCGAATTTGAAAAACACGCACACAAAGTAACCTAACTATACAAAAAGCAGGATGTGGAGAAGTAAACAACCACAAGAACACACCGATTTACGTAACTGTAGATTAGCAGATTTTCATACAATCAACCTAAATCCACTTCTTTCTCACTGTCTTTTTGCCTATCCTAAATTTTACTTTCCATTTGGGTCGCCAATATTTAAAAGTCACACTTAGGGGTGGTTTGGAATCGCTTATTTTATCTGCATAGTTTTTAGCAAAAGCATTTTCATCTGCTTACTTTGAGGCAAAATGACAAGATTGTGATATACGGATACACATGTAGGGAGCTGATTATTTGAGAGTGATGTACCACAATATTTAACCTAAGACCTTTTATACATGACTTTAATTGAAAATTCTCAACAAATTTATCATTTTTCAAGTATTATTGCCTCATTTCACAAAATAAGGAAATTCAAACAATATTTTCAGAAGCGCTTAACTTTCAGGAGCTTATAAGTACTAATTATGAGCACAACTGCACAAGCATAAGCAGAAAAAAAAACAAAAACAAAACACCCCTTAACACTAAGAGCACCCGCAACGGCATAAAAAACACGCTCTTTTCTCATTTTCTTTTTTGGTTTTAAAATAGTTAGTGGTGGGAAATGAGGATAAAAGTGGTGAGAAAGTAGTGGAACATCCATAAATAAGAGCAACCAGCATATCCTAAATAACATTGTGCATAATATAACAAGAGCATAAATTTTAGAAACTACACTACAAATTGGTTCGGGGGGGGGGGAACTTAAAAAAAGCCAAATATTTTAGAAATTTTACACTGCAATTTTTTTCTAGGGGGCATGTGCACCCGTGCACCCTCCTGTCTCCGCCCAGCACCAAACAGCCTTAAAGTATTACTACTTAATTCAGAGTAACTTGTAGTAGTATTAAAGGAGTGAGGTACCTGAGACACCATCTTCGAGAAGTGAGCAGGAGGTTGTGAATAGTTTGCGACGGTTGTTGAGTGACAGATGAGTGTTGTTGATAGATAGTGATGAACAAGTAGTTTTGTGAATGGGGAGGATTGAACAGAAAGATTTATGGATACAGCAAAAGGCAGGTGCTTGAATTATCGCCATTCTCCTCCTCAAGGATTGGATTTCCTCCAATCCTTCTCTTTTTTTTTTATCCTTTCTTTTTACAGGTTTATCTATTTTTCAAACAATTATTATTATTATTATTATTATTAAAATAAAGGGATAATGCTAAAAAAATCATAGAAGTTGACACATTTTGAGATTGTGTATAATGGCAATGGGGCGGGGCGGTCACCCCATCCTCAAACCCGATAACAAAAATCATCCTCAAACCCGCCCCAATCCCCATTGGGGATCTTATTGGGGCGCCCCGTTGGGGCGAGATACTCCTCCAAACCCGCTCCATTCTCCATTGGGGTATTATCGGGTTGTCCTTTTTAAGCGCGATACTCCATCATACTCGTGTCGCTCCCCGTTTATTCTTATTTTCACACTATTAATAATATGATTTTATGAAATAGCTTAAATAATCGAGAACCCATTAATAATATATGGGTTTTTCTATCATGTGCCCTAGGGCACATGATAAGAAGCGAAAAAAGTACATGAGAGTACATGGGGATCTACAAAAAAAGACACAAGTACATATAAAAAATGTATTTTTTGTGGATTCCCATGTACTTTCATGTACTTTTTTCACTTCTTAACATGTGTCTTAGGGCACATAATAAAAAACCCATAATATATTAATCATTGGAATAAATCACAACTTTATAGAATAGTTAGACACAAAACAAGTTTCTATGATCACAATTTGAAATATTACAAAGATAAAAACTAAAAAAAATTAAAGAATTATATTTAGTACGTAAATACTAACACCACATTTTATGTATATAGATATATGTATATGTATATGTTTTGGGGCGGGTCGGGGATGGTGTACCCCGTCCCCGCCCCAAACCCGATAAAAATCCCCGTTAAGGCCCCAAAACCCGATAAGCATGCCCCGCCTCGCCCCAATAAGTTCGGGTTTCGGGTTTCCCCGTCGGGTTCGGGTTTTTTTTGCCATCCCTATGTATACCCAACTATTTTTTTTCATAGTAACACAAAACTTGGTAATTTTTGTTACTGTATGTATGATTTCCAACGTGTCCCATGCCAGCGTGTCTGAGTGTTACACGTAAACTGCCAGTGTGTCAAGAACTACTTTTTTAATTGGGATAATGCTAAAAAAAATGCATCGAAGTTGACCACTTTTGGGATTGTGTGTAGCTAACTATTTTTTTTTCATTACAACACAAAACTTTTAAATTTGTGTTATTTTATGTATCCAGTCAGGCTAAGTGTTACATCGCTAGCCTTTTATATTAATGGTTGTTAGTAAATAACTTCAAATTCCGTTTTCTTACGTTTTATTTGTTTTCACATGTTTTCATCCATTCTTATACATTTTCGTCCGTTTTCTTACGTTTTCGTCAGTTTTTATACGTTTTCGTCTGTTTTTAAACGTTTTCGTTCGTTTTCTTACTTTTTTGTCTGTTTTTATACGCTTTCGTCCGTTTTTGTCCGTTGTCTTATGCTTTTTACGTTTTCGTCCATTTTTATACGTTTATGTTCGTTTTTACATGTTTTAAAAAGTTTTTTCTCATTTTTATACGTTTTCGTTCAATTTTTTTACGTTTACATCACATTTTGGTTCGTTTTTACAAGTCTCTGTTCGTTTTTACACGTTTGAATTCGTTTTCATATGCTTTTACACGTTTCCGTTCGTTTTTATACGAACGAAAACGTGTAAAAACGAACGTAAACGTATAAAGACAAACGAAAACACATAAAAATGAGCAAAACCGTAATAAAACGGACGAAAACGTATAAAAACAATTGAAAACATTATAAAATGGACGAAAACGCAAAAAAACGGACGAAAACGTATAAAAACGGATGAAAACGTAAGAAAACAGACGTAAACGTAAAAAACTGACAAAAACGTTTAAAAATGGACGAAAACGGATGAAAACATAAGAAAACGGACAAAATGTATAAAAACTGATGAAAACCTATAAAGACAGACAAAAACGTAAGAAAACGGACAAAAATGTTTAAAAACGGACGAAAACGTATAAAAATGGATGAAAATGTAATAAAACAAACGTAAATGTAAAAAAACGGACGAAAGCGTATAAAAACATATGAAAACGTAAGAAAACGGACGAAAATGTATAAATACGGACAAAAACGTATAATAACGGATGAAAACTAATAAAAACGTAAGAAAACGGAATTTTAGTTATTTACTAATGGTCGTTAATATAAAGAACTAACGATGTAACGCTTAGCCTGACTGGATACATACAATAACACAAATTCAAAAGTTTTGTGTTACAATGAAAAAAGAAAAATAGTTGGCTACACACAATCCTAAAAGCGGTCAACTTCGATGCATTAATTTTAGTATTATCCCAATAAAAAAAGTAGTTCTTGACTCGCTGGCGGTCTACGTGTAACACTCGGACACGCTGGCATGGGACACGTTGGAAATCATACGTACACTTACAATAAAAAAAAATAGTTGAGCATACACAATCTCAAAATGTGTCAACTTTGATACATATTTTTAGCATTATCCCTAAAATAAACTAATACAATGATATTTTTATGGTATACTATTTCTTTTATTGTTAAAAGTGACTATAGACAAATTTTAAGTGCTGCCCAATGTTCAAGTTTTGTATGATGAAGCAATTCTTCTTCTGATTTTCCCTTCATAGTGAGTAAATTTATGACTTCGTCAAGTTTTTGTTTTTTTTTAGCAAAGACTTCGTCAAGTTTTTGAGTTTCTTACCAAAACGACATATCACAATTATTTCACTTATGTTTGGCACATGAGATTATAGAAAAATCATATTATTTTTTCAAAAAATTATTAGATTTAAGTTTAATCCCATTGCCTTCCATTCATCAATCTATTCGGTATATATAAAACCTATACCGAAAGTTATAATACAACCCTTTATGGGCTCAAAGCAATTACAAACATAAATATTAAATGGGCTAATACCACTAATCTGGTAATGCATATGCTCGGCTAATACACCCCCGCAGTTTGAGCGAGAGGCCTTTGAACGTTCAAACTGGATCCGAAATCAAGAAATAGAGCAGCAGGAAGACCCTTAGTAAAGATGTCAGCATACATAAAACGAGATGGAACATGAAGCACACGAACTTGACCGGAAGCAACATATTCACGGATGAAATGAATGTCAATCTCAATGTGTTTCGTACGTTTATGTTGAACAGGATTCATCGATAAATATACGGCACTGACATTGTCGCAATAGAAAATAGTAGTTGTAGACAAAGGGTGATGAAGCTCGCGCATCAAATTGTGAATCCAAGCTGTCTCAGCCATCACATTAGCAACACCACGATACTCGGCCTCAGCACTGGACCAAGATAACGTCACATGACGTTTAGCATACCACGATAGCAAGTTATCACCAAGAAAAACACAATAACCAGAAGTAGACCGGCGAGTGACCGGACAACCCGCCCAGTCCGCATCCGTGTAACCAACAAGCTGAGCAGTAGAAGAAACATGTAGTTGAAGACCATGATCAAGAGTACCACGGACATAACGTAAAACACGCTTCAAAGCATGAAAATGTGTATCACGAGGGTCATGCATATACAGACACACCTGCTGAACCGCGTAGGAAATATCCGGGCGTGTGAAAGTGAGATACTGAAGAGCACCAGCTAAGCTCCGATATAAGGTGGGATCATCAAATGGCGTATCATCAGGTCCAAGTTTGGACTTTGTATCAACAGGAGTACGGGATGGATTACATTTCTGCATATGAGCCCTCTCAAGAACTTCAATAAACTTGGATTGCGATAAAAACATACCAGAGGTTGTCCGAGTAGCAGAAACACCAAGAAAATAATTAAGAGAGCCAAGATCCGTCATTGCAAACTCACCATGCAGAGCAGTAATAACACGCTGTAAAAATGCAACAGAAGAAGCCTGATAACATCAAATAGTCCTGACTTTTTAGTGTCAATTTCCCCCGGTTATGCTCATATTTTATGTCATTTATATGGATTTACGCTTGTATTCCTTTATATTTCACTTCCAGATAAATTATGAGTGTTGGAGCTTTGAGACGCGAATTTGGAGATTTTCCTAACGGTTTTATGATAGTATGCTATTTATGAAGAAGCTACAACGTAACTCATGTTCTTAATTACGTCGTAGCTAGTGTTTTGTCACAGAAGACCAACTCAACTGCAGTTACGGCGTAACTCTCAACTAAGGTTACGCCATAATCATCTAGGTCATGAAGTATTTCGCGCCTCCACCAAATACGCCGTAATATCCTCACAAGCATTACGACGTAATAACCTTCTGTTAAGAGGTTACGGCGTAACTCACATCAACTCTACGGCGGAGCTGCAAACTACGGCATAACCATTCCTTATTGTTACGCCGTAGTCACTTTAACGAGGCGTATGTTTTGAATAATTAAGTTACGGCGTAACTCGCAACTTAAGTTACGCCGTAACTGTGATCGGGCCTATAAATACAAGCCCTAAAATCTGCATTTCATATCATTCACTTATAACTCAAAATCAGAGAACGTGAAGAGGGTCCCAAAGGCAGATCACACGGAGCATACGGAGCCATCTCCAAGGGAGGAATCACACCATATCGATAAGTTTTAGCGATCATTTCTATCTTTTACTTTAATTCATGTCTTTCATTATGTTAAACATTGAATTTATTGTATCTTTTAATATGATCGGCTAAGCACCTTTGGTACTAGCCTAGTTATGATTCCTTGGTTGTATTGTTTGTGTTTTCATGCTTCCATTAAATTGTTTCTAGTGTATGTATGCATAGTTCGATGGTAGTTACCCTAGCTTCGATAGTTTTGAAATGCGGTCGTATCTATTTGCTTAGGGGAATTGATCAACTAACACTAAGTAAGTAGGTAGAGAAGGAATTTGTAAGAATTGACCAACTGACGACCTTTCCCTCTTGTGCAAACTGACCAAATGATCACCGTTCGTATGGACGAACTTAAGAAGTTAGGGATGAGTGTCTAAGATGCTAGCGACCGGGCACTCATTATTTCGAATCTTGCATGTTGATGCTGGTGTTGTTGCTGATGCTAGTGCTTGTGCTGTTGATGTTGCTGAAAAAGATTATAAAAAGAGATTATTTTATAAGGTACATGAAGTAACTTTTTATTTTCAGAGATTATGGAAGATTATTTTTATACTAATCTCTTATAAGTTCAGTCTGCCAAACAAAGATTTCATTTTTTCAAGGATTTTGTTGTCTAATGGATCAAGATCCCTCGATCAAGTTTACCTACAATAGAAAGATGAATACAAATAAATACACTTCCTAAAAAGTGTTTTCGCACACAATTCTCAAAATAACTTATTAAATTTGAATTCAACATGAGAAGATGTCAACAGTAACGGAACCAGGGTGGGTCTCAAAAATTCTAGTGACACTCACGAATTTTTGTGGCGTAATATTAATTTTGTTGAAAATACCTTATTTTTCTTAAAGAAAATTCTTCGAGTATAGACGCATCAAAACCTGTGTAACCATAATCGACCCTAGAAATGTGTGTTACCAAAAACTACCTAGCGAGCAAAATAGATTTGCTCAAAATATTTTTTGCTCGTTGTCTATCAAATTCTTACATGCACCATACTCCTATGAAATTGAATCTTGATCAACATGTTCAATGGTGGTACTAGATCTCAGCCATTGGATCTTGGTCAACATTATACTATATTACATTTATTGGGAGGCTTTGCTACAGTACCTCTTTTTGCTACAGTTGTTAAAAACAGTGCTCGGGTTGGGCGCTTTTTTTGCCCCGTGTTTTTTAGCGGGGCTCCATTTACTTAACCCGCCCATTCTATTCATCTCTACTCACATTCTTCCGTTTCATCTAAGATCCACCTGGGTATTTTTCCGGGGAGAAACTCCCACGTGCCTTGATCATCTTAGACAACTTTGCGTGTTCGTATGCTGGTTGGTGAAAGGGGTACAGTGATTCGTACGATGGAAACAATATTTTTATCCATTTTGTGGATCTCCGTTCGCCACATGGTCTTTGCTACAGCGGTAACCTTCCTTTGGTCCATATATTTTCTGTGTTTGGTAAATTGGAAGGTAAAGTTACCAATTTCATATTTTGATTATCAAAAACCCTAACTTCATATTTTCTGATCTGGGAGAAACTATTGAAGGTTTGATTTTTTTTTCTTTAGGGCTTATTTTGCTATGTATTTATGCTGGTTATGGTATGTTGCGTTTGGGGTTCGTTTGTGGGTTATTTTAGGTTTGTTTGTTGTGCCTTTCTTATGTTTAGGTGTTAGAGTAGTTACGTCTTGCTTATGCCGGTTGAAGTGGTATTTATGGTTAGGTCTTGGGTTGAGTAAGCAGTTGGTGTACTTTGGTTTGGGGTTAACTGTTAAAGGTATCTGCAGTTAGAGTACTTAGGTGTTGGTTATGCCTGTTGAAAAGTTACTTATGCTTAGGTGTTGGAGTCACTCAATGAGTTTTATAGTTTGGGTTGGGATTTACTGTTAGGAGCAAATGCAATTAAATGTGCCCCTTATTAAATGTTGTGCAGTGTTTGGTGGTTTTTTTGAGTTGTGTTGTTTTCCATTTTCTTTTTTTTTTCCTTTCTTTTGTTTTTTTAGATGATGCCACTAACTTCTTTTAATTCTTTTGTTTGCCTTTTTTTTTTCCAAACTTCTATTTTTGCAAACCCTTGATTGATAATGCTTTTGTTGCTCTTATTAACTGTTTCGAATATGTTAGTCGATTTACTTTGTCTGCTGTTTGTTTCTTTGGTAACTGGGGTGTCTTTTGTTGTTTATAATTATGACTTCAAAACCAAAAACTGGCTCGCAAAGTGTTCACAATCACTCACCTGAAAATCTCATACAAAACAATGCTACAAATATACTTGGTGGTTCTGGGTGCGAAATGTGCAACACCATTATGCCGGCCGTGTGTGGCTGTCAGCCATATGCGTCATCGCTGCTTGCTGCAACAAAGATTCTTGATGCTGCAGGTTGGTTTTACTTTTTTTGGTTTGTCATTTTTTCTGTGCCTGTACTTATTGGCACTTTTCCCCTTGAAACATGTTTGTGCTGATTTTTTTTTGCATAGATGTTTTTCAAAAGGAGCCTGTGCATGCTGCAGCCCACCAGCTTGATCCAAACAATTCTATGGATGTCCTTCATCATGAGTCTCCTATCAGCACACCCAAAGGTCGTTTGATACCTTTTGTTTGATACCAAGCTGACCCTGCAACTCCTAATGCAATGGACGGTGGTTCTGCCGGTTCTCTCTTCTGATGTAGCATGTCGCCTTTTATTGTTTGTTATAGGATGCTGAATTACCCTTCTGCATTGTTCTTTGTTATCAATAGGATTTCCTGCACGCAATGTCGCTGCTGCAAAACAAAGCAGAAAAAGGAAACAAATGTCTGGTGATGCTGTTAAACCCAGTGTGGAGCACCATCATGCATGTGACGCTGTGCAGGAAGGTGTTGGACGCCTGCCTTTACATGTGCGCGAGGGTTAGTATTGTTATTTTCTTTTGTCTTTGCATACAATATTCAATTTGAATTTCATCCATTTGTTTCCCAGCAGCTGGAGCCACTCTTCATGGTGATCGTGCCATTGATGTTGCATTTGATGGTTCTTATTTGCGGAACACCAACCGAAGAAAAAGGCGGCCATGTCAGTCCTCCACGGCATCGGTGCATCAATCGAGTTCGGGAGGCGATGGCCACACCGCTGGTGAACCATCCACCCCTAATACAACTGAAAGTAAGGTTCCTATTTTTTTTCCTTTTTTTCTCTCCATTTTAAAACATGAGATCTACACCCAACATCGCCTTTAATTTTTGTGCTCTTTTCTTTTGCTACCAGCAGCCAGGGTGCATGCTGGTGATCAACCAGGTGTTACGGGAAATGTTGGTCATCAATCACAGCGTCGAAAAAGGGTTGGATGTGCAGGCCAACCTCATGGAAGAACTGTGCACCGGCGTGGTGTCATGACGAGGGTGCTTTATGGGTCAGATAATGATGCATGCAACATTGATGGAGAGTCATCTTCTTATGCAACGCAAGGTCGGCGCTACCCTTTTTTTTCCCCATTTTTCTATGCCTCATTTTTTCCCAAACATATGTTGTCAGCTCTTTAATTTTATTATGGTTTTTCAATCGATATAGGCATACCGCAGAGTACGATGATTTAGGAGACTGTACTGAGCGATGTTGTTATTGCAATGCTGCTTTTTGGCGTGCGGAACAGCTTGCAGGCCATCAGGTTGCAGGTGCCACACCTAGATACCATGCATGTTGTGGAGCTGGTAAAGTTTTTATGCAGCCTGACGCAGACCCGCCTCAGTATATGAAGGACTTGCTTGGCCAGCGTTCCTTTATGGAAAATATACGAACATACAATCAAATGTTTGCAATGACGTCGCTTGGTGCCACAGTTGACAACACAGTCAAAAATGGTGGAGGCCCATATGTTTTTAAAGTTTCTGGCCAAATGTATCATCGGATAGGCTCACTTTGCCTGGTTAATGATGATCCAAAGTTTTTGCAGCTCTACATCTATGACACGCAGGATGAAGTTGACCATAGGTTGAGCCATTTTTCAACCTCAGATGGTCGTGATTTGAATCCAGATATAGTGCAAGGGCTCATTCACTTTTTAGACACTCACAATGAACTGGTACAGATATTCAAGACTGCACGTGACAAATGCGCCCAGCATGATGTCCCTGAATTTAAGGTAAAGCTTTATAGTGGTGAAGCTCCACGCGGTTATGAAGCTCCATTATCAAATGATCTTGGCGCTATTGTCTTTGACTGTAGCCCTGAAAGTGAATCAAATTATGATGTTATACTAGAGTACCGAGATGGCCCGCTAAAAAGAATCAGCAAGATCCATAAGTCATACATGTCATTGCAGTTTCCGTTGATATTTATCTATGGTCAGCCAGGGTATCATACAAAATTGAAGTTAAGAACATCGGATCCAAACATTGAGCTAAAACGGGTGTCAATGAATGCATTCTACGCGTACCAGCTACATCCGAGACATGATAGCTATGACATGCTGATTCGCACTGGAAGGCTGTTTCAGCAGTACGTTGTAGGCGTATACTGTTGCATAGAACAGAATAGGATGGATTTTTATAGGACACACCAGAGTGATATTCGAGGAGATTTTTTGCCAGGTCTTTATGATGCGATTTCAAGAGGAGATCATGATGGGTCACAGGCGGGTTCTCGCATTATATTGCCTTCATCATTTATTGAAGGCCCAAGGTATATGTACAGTCATTATTTGGATGCATTGGCGATCTGCAGGGTTCTCGGTAATCCACGGTTTTTTATAACATTCACATGCAACGTAAAGTGGCCTGAGATACAAAGAACATGTCCCAGTTCCCTCACTTGACAACAGCCGATAGGGCAGATATAGTGTGCAGAGTTTTTGAGCAAAAGGTCAAATCATTTGTAAATTTTATGAAGGGAAGGCAAACGTTTGGTTGTGTCACGGGAGGTATGCCTATTCTTTTTTACACATTAATCTTTGCACTTTATCTTTGGCTTTCGATTTTCCCATGGATGCTTGCTTAATGTGGTGTGCAAATGTGCTATTCTAATTTTACATGCACATTTGTTTTGGTATGTAGTGTTGTACACCATCGAGTTTCAGAAGCGTGGCTTGCCACACTGTCACACACTACTTTGGATTTCTTCATCAGCCAAGATCAAAATTGCTGAAGATGTTGACCGATACATTTCCGCAGAGTTACCTGATCCTCACGATGATCCGCAAACCTATAAAATTGTTTCAGAAATGATGATGCATGGCCCGTGTGGCAAGGCCAGACCAAATGCACCGTGTATGAAAGGCGATATCTGCAGCAAAAAATTCCCAAAACAATACAATAACGAAACTTTCTTTGATGACAAAGGCTATTCACATTATCGAATAAGGCAAGGGAATACTTTTGCAGCAAAAGGCCAGATAAAGCTTGACAATGGCTATGTCGTGCCATATAACCGTGATTTGTGCCTGGCATTTGAAGCTCATATAAATGTGGAATACTGTGGGTGGAGCATGCTGATAAAATATCTATTTAAATATATATCAAAAGGAACTGACAGGATTTTTGCCAAAGCGGCGAGGTCTATTGGTCAAGCATCTACTTCGTCAACACAGCCGCAAGAAGTGGTTGATGAAATACATAATTACATTGATGGCCGGTTCATATGTCCTCATGAAGCGTGTTAGAGAATCCTCAAATTTGAAATACATATCAGAGAGCCGGCGGTTCAGATACTTTCAGTGCATTTGGAGAACATGCAGCACGTAACTTTTAGAGACGGTGATAACTTAGAGGCAGTCCTCAATCGTCGTGATCGTAAGTTGACAACACTGACGGAATGATTTACTTACAACATTGAAAATGAGGATGGGCGCCATTTGACTTACCTGCAGTTTCCATCAGAGTTTGTATGGTACAGAGATCGGAAATGTTGGTCGCGTAGAAAGAATAGCATGTCTTCTATAGGACGACTTGCATATATACACCCGACTTCGGGTGAGCTTTTCTACTTAAGAATGTTATTATGTCATCAAAAAGGGTGTAGACGGTTCACAGAGCTCAGGTCAGTCAACGAAATTGTCTACCCAACATATCTTGCTGCATGTGATGCGCTTGGCTTGCTTGGTGATGACAAAGAATGGGACACAACTCTTGACGAAGCCTGTGGCTCAGCTTCATCTGCAGAACTGAGGTTCCTTTTTGCGAGGTTGCTAACTCATTGTGAAGTGGCAAATCCTTTGCACTTATGGGAGAAATATTGGCGACAAATGGGCCATGATATTCCAATTATTGTCTCGGAACAAGTGCGTATACCCAACTACCATGTCAATGATGGAGAATTGGAAGGTTACATATTACACGAATTGGAAATAATACTAAGCAGTTGTGGAAAATCAGTCCAGAATTATGGTTTGGAGCTACCTCCAAAACAACTTCTAGATCAATTAAACAACCGGCTATTAATGGAAGAAAAGAATTACAACAGGGAGATGCTGGCGCAAGAAAGGGATGTGTCGATTCCAAGGCTGAACACTAAACAGAAAGTTATATACGATGCTGTTATAAACGCTTTTAAAACAGGTAAGAAAGAATTAATATTCGTATATGGTCATGGAGGAACTGGCAAAACTTTTCTTTGGAAAGCAATAATTAGCACTGTGCGGGCTGAAGGTAAAATTGTGTTAGCGGTTTCTTCTTCTGGTATTGCTTCTCTACTTCTTCCAGCAGGTCGAACCGCACATTCAAGATTTAAACTTCCGCTCGAACTCACAGATGAGTCCCTATGTTGCGTTAAAAAAAACACTCTCATAGGAAACCTTTTTAAGGAATCTGATCTGATTATCTGGGATGAAGCGCCAATGAATGACCGCCGATGCTTTGAAGCATTGGATAGGACTCTTAGAGACATATTGGATGCACCGGATGTTTTGTTTGGTGGGAAAACAGCCGTTTTAGGCGGTGATTTCCGCAAAACGCTGCCAATCAAAAAAGGCGCGCCAAAAATGAAGATAGTAGCATCATCGATTGCAAAATCACACCTCTGGCCTTGTTTTCATGTGATGACACTTAAAGAAAACATGAGGTTGTTCCGCTCAGATCTGAGTATAGAAGAGCAAAGCATAGCGCGGTCCTTTGCATCATGGCTTATTGATATTGGAGATGGTAAAATTGGTGAGCCTGATGAGCAAGACCCTAGAGATTCAGCATGGGTTGAGATTCCTTCTAGGTTTTGCATACAGGATGATGAAGAAGGCCTCTCCAACCTCATAGATTTCATCTATGACCAGCCTACACTTCAAACCCCTTCAGCAATCACTCTGTAGGAGAAGGCGATCGTGTGTCTAAAGAATGAAACAGCGGACACTATTAATTCAAAAGTTTTAGACATGGTCGATGGCGAAATAACAACTTATGCAAGCTATGATATAGCCAAGCCAGTGGGTAATAGCGGGGCTGAAACAGAAATGTTATATCCTCCTGAGTATCTAAACACATTTAAGTTGTCGGGTTTCCCACCACATGAACTACAACTCAAGGTTGGATCACCAGTGATGCTTTTAAGGAATGTTAACTTGGCAGGCGGTTTATGCAACGGGACACGCATGATAGTGACACAGATTGTTAATACAAATAAGCCGTAAAAACGTTTATTTATATTTTACGATCTTCTAATGTTTTGTCGATAACAAACGTAAAATCATTTTAACGAAACGAATAGAATACGTAAATAGTTTGAGTTAATAGTTTCCTAACACACTTACGTTTTCACATAAAACACTAAAACAAGTATAAGTGATTTTATGATTTAGATACATATGTATAACAACTAGTGTTTACATATTGGGTTAGCATATACTTAAACTAAGTATACTAAAATGGGTAAAAACATGTATATACTAAAATGGGTAAAAACTAGCAAATGGTATTGACCCATAACCCATGGTTTTATATATACCACTTAAACAAACTCATTGTATCCTTAAGATACATTGTATCTAGAAAGAAAACCATGGATCAACCCATAACCCATGACCCATGACCCATAACCAAAAGTACCCATGGGCAAAGAGGAGCGTTCCACGGATCCTTGGCTTTGTGCTAGCCGGATCCCTTGTGGTAGGGATCCGTGGGATCCGGGGAACAATAGAGAATTTTCTCTATAAATAGAGAGCCATTTCTTCTTTTCTACTCACCACTTTACACACATACTTCCCCAAGTATTATAACCCTCTAACGTCAGATCCAAGTGATCTATGTAGTTTGTCTTTTGTTTTTGTGTGATCTTCTAGGTTCCTCTTAAAGGCAAGATCACCACCTCTTGAAGACGAGCAAGATCAAGTCCATGAGTTGCCATGCTTCGTCATCATCAAGACAACTAAGGTTCTCTTGTTGATAGTTCTTTCTTTCTCCATAAATGTTGGGTTGAAGGCATTAGTGAATAATGCCGAAAGTGTCAAGATGAAAGCATGAGTGAAAGGTGCTCATCATCCGTGTCAAAGCATTAGTGAAGAATGCTAAAGGTGTCAAGACGAAGGCATTAGTGAAGGGTGCCAAGTGTTGTGTCAAAGGCATTAGTGAAGGATGCCGAAGAATCAAATCAAGTCACATTTGGAAAGAATGCCTAGGTCGTATAATCGACGAGGTGCATCGTTATACATATAAGTATTTGTTTATTTCTAAGGATGGTGATATCCTTGATGGTGTTGTAACAAGGAGTGGATCTCCTTGATATTAGGTGTTGGGTTGTGAAGGGTAGTAGTTCCTCCATAGTAATGGAACTAGGTGCTTAGCCTAGTACCTAATAAAGGGTAGGCGACGTTGTGATAGGATTAGTTCTCCTTGGTGTGAAAGAACTCGGTGGTTAGCCTAGCACCGTATAAAGGGTAGACGACGTTGTGTTAGGTGTGGTTCGCCTTGGTGTGAAGGAACTCGGTATTTAGCTTTGTACCGGAAAAAGGTTAAGCGACGTTGTGAAGGCTTCTCCGCCATAAGGAGTTGGTGTAGTGCTTACGAACTCTCGAGTAGGTGACTCGGGGAGTGGAGTAGGGTAAGGAAGGTGTCCTTGTAGCCGAACCACTATAAATACTTGTGTCGTGGTGATGTGCTTCTTACTCTTTATCTTTCATTGCACGTTTATATATCTATCTATCAACATCCAACATAAACAACTAAATAGATTGACATAAGTCGATCTAAATATTTAAAAGGAAGTTTTAAATTGGTAAAACTATTCAACCCCCCCCCCTTCTAGTTTTCCACACAGATGATGTCAAAGCTTATTGAAGCGCAAATCATCACAGGCACAAGAGTCGGCGAGAAAGTTTTCATTCATAGGATACCGCTTATTCATAAAGATCCAAGCCTCCCTTTTGTTTTCAAACGCACTCAATTCCCAGTAAAGCTCTATTACGCTATGACAATCAATAAAAGCCAAGGCCAATCTTTAAACAAAATTGGTGTTTACCTTCCCGAGCCAGTATTTCGTCATGGATAGCTGTATGTGGCTCTGTCTAGAGCTACATCTACCCATGGATTAAGGGTCCTTATCAAACAGCAAGATAACCAAAGACCAAATCTCACAAAAAATATCGTATACAAAGATTTTTTTTAAAAAATAAGAGAGACCACTTTTGTTTTGCCACCACAGACATAACGATTGGTGTTTGTCTTTTTTTACAGCAGGCTTATTTCTTCGTTTGTTATTATATACACAATTCCATCATAATTGCATGTTACTAGCTTTACCTTTTATAAAACTATTGTAAAACGCTCTGCTCAAAGGTAGATTTGCTGCCCGCTGATTTTATATGCCATGTCTCATCATTTTAATGCTACGATTCCTATTTCCTGAATCATTGTTCATTTCCGGTTGTTTGCCTGTATCTAACTTTCTTTTTTATTACTTACCAGCACAATGGAAGAACCTCAAAATGCTATGGTACAACACACCTCTAAAGACAAAAGCCTTGAGATCACTGGTTCACCAGAAGTTGTAACGTTACGACAATTAAAGCCAACATCTCACAGCAAAGTGCTCGAAGCAAGGGTTTACAGAAAATGGACTTCAGTGACATTTGGCAAAAAGGATGCTGCCGGAGTTTCTGGCAAAAAAAAAGAAACAACGTTTTACTGTATCCTGATAGATCAAGAGGTATGTACTAATTCAGCCAATATGCATAAAACATACCACCACTTCAGATTTGTCTGATAACAAATAATTATCAACAGGGCAATGCTATACATGGTAATATGAATATGAGAGAATTCGACTATTTCAACCAAAAAATCAAGCTCGGAGAGGTTTACAGGATTTTGGAGTTTATCTGTGAGCCAACAAATCCTTACCAACAAACGATTAACAACAAAACAAGCCTCAAATTTGGGAAAGCCACAAAATTTGATGCTATACAAGCACCGAACATACCTGAGCACTACTTTGATTTTGTTTCGTATAACCAGCTTCAATACAGGGTTCCTACAGAAGATGCGATGGGCAGAATGCAGTACCCAATTCTGACAGGTAACCTTTCTACTGTCAATATTTTTGGAGCAACCGCACCAGTTGCATACTAACACTTGACCGGTGATAGATTACATAGGATGTTTGCGGTCGGTGGGTGAGGTTGTGCGCAAAACAAATGCCGCACAACAGCAGACCGTTTACAGGAAAGTCAATATCGAAAATCTGAGGTACATTAATTCATGCAATACATTTTTTTTTTAAAAACCGATGAAAAGCTTATCACATCTACAATCACATGCCAATCTTTGCAGTGGTAATGTTGTCGAGTTCACCATGTGGGACGACATGGCTGAAAATTTTGAGGATGCTCAACTTCAGGCAACGCATCACCCGGTTAGAATTGTTGTTAGTTCTTGCCGGGTTGCAAAATTCAGAGGTATTGCATAAACAGATTATAAAAAACTTTAGTGTCAATTTCTTACCAATGTGTGAAACAATACCATGGCAGATTACCAGCTAACATCAACATTTGCAACGCATTACTACTTGAATCCACATATACGCGAAGCTGATGAGGCACGAGCAAGGTAAAATCTTTGATCTACGCATTTTTACTTCGCACCATCGTCACATAAGATTTGGTGGTTCTAATTTTCCAACACACAACAACCGCAGAGAGAAGCAGCAGAAAACACCACCCCTCTGTATTACAAAGACTCCATATGAAGATGCTGAAAAAGAAAAGGGCCGGAATAGATTTCCCTTGAAGACACTGGTGAACCAAGATCCCGAAACGTATTCTGTAAGTTTTCTGTAATGCAAAATTAAACAAATCAACACTCAATTACACCTCCAAAAAAGAAAGTTTAATGCCAAAAAAACCCCCTAAACTGTTTGTGCAAACATTTACAAGGAGTGTTTTTCACAGTCGAGGCAACAATCACCAGTATCAACATCAAGAGAGACTGGTACTACATGTCTTGCAGCGAATGTGCTTCGAAAGTGAAAGACGAATGAGGGATGTATCGGTGTTTGAACCATGGGAAACAAGCAAGACCATCCTATAAGTACATAATTTCCTGCCCCATCTTCATGTAATATTAAAAAACACAAGATGTCATTAAAATTAAACTCTGAGCGTTTCGCTGGGTGAACCACGCAGGTTTAATTTCAAAGCTTTTATCACTGACCCGTCCGCAACAGTGGAGGTCACTTTCTTCAGCCCGGTGGCAGAAGACGTTACAGGGTATTCATGCTCAGAGCTGTTGGCAAAACATAAAGCAGAAGACTTGCAAGAAATACCAGAAGAGAGTTTTGCCATTGAAGGCCACAAAAACGTCTTCCAGCTCCATTTCAACACATCGGGTAGGCCAGGAGATTTGATTGTTGCTAAAGTTTTTAGCAAAAACAAAAGGCACGAGGAAACCATCAAGATGATAGAGCCATCCCAAGGTAACGTCGTCTAAATTGACAAACTATCTTACTTACAACGAACACTCCTGGCTACAAATATTTAATGTTTAGTTGTGCATGCATAGGACCACCACCAGCAGCTCCAACACCAACAGACCAACAACGTCTCGAACAACAACAACCTGAGAAAAGTGCCATTGCAGAAACAAAGGAACAGAAAGGTGGCTGCTACAAATTTAATCCACAGTTTAATTAAATAAAAGATGCCATGCCTGTCTCATTTGCAAATACAAATACTAACTAATGGTTTACAACACGCTAGAAACACCAGCAACACCTGCCACAGTAACGGTCATGGAGGATTTGGAAGACCAAAAACAAAAAACAAAAAGCTCAAAGAGTATGAGAAGAGGATTATTTCAAGATGAGAATGAAGATGCCAAGAAACAAAAAGGTTAGCACTACAAATTTAACAACCCATTTTATTTAATGCAATATCTTAAAACCGATTATCATGGGTGACACACAAGCACTACAACAATACTCAAAATAAGATCACTAACACACACAACTGAAAAAAACAACCAGCAACACAGAGTACACTTAGCAGGCACACACTTAGAAATCCATCAAGCCCCTTAGTTTCTGGATAAAGATGTCATTGTTCGAGCATTAAGCTCCAGTTCGCGTGCCAGGATACGCATCTGCAAGATCTTTTGATCATCTTTACCTTGAAACCCCCTTAAATATTCTGCTGTTTTTTGAGCATGCGTGTTTCCAACAGTCTCCAATTCTTGAATAAAGCTGAGCCTTTCTTGAGTGATTTGAAGCAATCTTCCCGCCAACGCATTCATCTATTGTGCCATCCCAATATCTTCACCAGAGGCTTGGTAGCAATAGAACACTAGCATATCAGGCCAGTTGTTAGAATTCGCGTCGGATCTAAGCTTATCACACCTAGGATATCTAGCATTTCCTTATCTCACTTCTTTATCACAGCTTTAAAAATAAAGTGGTTCACTAACAAGGTGGGTTGGCTGTCTTAAATAACCAACCAGCAAATAAAAAACAAAAAAACAGATTCATGCATTACTGTTCATTTAATATGGTTTTTTGATTTAATTTGTAGATGCTAAAATTACAACTTTTATTATTACTTCTATTCATCACACCAATTTACAAATGCATGTTTCTCAAACATAAACACAAAATTTATTAAACACATACATATTACATGACGCTACACATTAACATTTAGAAATCAATTAGTCCCTTAAGCTTCATGGCAAACACATCCTTATCACGAGCGCTTAGATCCAATTCATCTACCATTATTATCATTTCATCAACTTTTTTACCATCTTTCTGTTGAACTTTGTTTAAGTGCTCGACAGTTTTTTGTGCATAAAGGTTGCCTACGGTTTCCAGCTCTTGAATGAAACGGGCCCTTTCACCGATAACACAACCTAATCTTACAGACAGTGCATTTATTTCTCGCGCTATTTCAATCTCCTCTGTTGAAGCTTGGCGAAAATAGAAAACTAGCATGTCTGTCCAGTTCGTAGAATTAGCATCGTTCATCAGCTTAGCACACCTAGGATGGATTGCCATTCTGTTTTGTTGGTTACTTTCGCAAGCTAAGCAGTTAGTCTATGATAAAAATAACATTCACATCACAGATTTTAAATATCTCCTATAAGCGTAGGCTCCTTTTTCACATGCCTATTCCACATCTCCAATCCCTGTCCTTATAATCCAATCCCTCACATGATGCACAGCTGCTCCAATATTATTAGATAGCACCAAAAGAAATATGGCAGGCATTCAGCTGTTTGCTCAGGCATATTTACAAGATTCATTTAAAATCACATGATATTGTTAGTGCATGCATTGCACATTAAAAAAAATGCCTTATCATTCAGCCTTTTTAATGATACATGCATGCTCTACTGTCATTAACTATCACCACCACAAAATTGCATATACTTTTAATATTCATCCAACTGCTTTAAAGCCCAGCCACATATTACCACTCAGTTTGTTTTTTCACTTACACATGCTCACAAGACTTACTATTTCTGAACACACATTCAAAACAGGACAAACATTTGCTGATTTTCCATACCACTTTTCTCTCCTCACATCTTGCACATCTATGAAAGGGTAACACACCAATTATTCACACAGTCACTTAATCTTGGAACCACAAATCACCACTCAACCATAGCCAGTCCTGTTTAACTTCAACCAATGGCACACTGAAAACAGCAGAAATCAGATTAATTGTGCACACCCTTTCACACTTCTTAAATCCTTTGCATTTATTAACCTTTAATATAAAACATACACAGACATCCATACACAAAGGCAAGGTTTTATTCATAACAGAATTCGAATACTTAGTTGAACAAAATACATTAAAATACAGCAAACTTAAAATTTATGCAACCTTGCTAGCAATATAGTCACTAACACCAATCACCAGAGCAACCAGCACTAACCCTTTAGATCCATCAAACCTACATGACGTTGCTTTTCAGCCCTCCCTATCCCTTCACGAGCTAAATCCAAAACCCTAACCAGTGCAGCTAAGATATCTTGGTCTCTCTGCTGCGTCTCCAACATGCACTCAACTGCATCAGGAGCAACATCATCAAATGGACTAAAAGACTGCCCTTCTTGAATTAGTCGATCTCTTCTCTCAATGTTAGCCTCAACATCAGCAAATTTCTGCAAAATGTACATGATGATGCTCTCATTCTCTCTCCATTCTTGCACAAACAGATACTTAAAGCAGTGCTGGAGCTTATTAGAACCACAACACTCCTTTAAATGTTCAATGTTTGGTCTTGCACCCATAGTGGCTAGATATGAGGTGAATGCAAAATGCCTAAGCAAAGTCATCCTTATATAGCCAACAAAAAACAAACATGCCATAAAACAACTAATTCAAAAAATAAAATGGTAAAAAAAAAATATAATAATAAAAACACATTCATGTACCTTAAATCATGCACAAAGTGGTGAGCTTTATTGATACAAACAATTTTACAACATCAAATACAAACATGACTTCACCATAACACTACTTCTCCACGGAAACAACCCAAGACCTAAAACCGCAGAAAGGTTTGCTAATCATATTACTCTGTAGTCAGCGCGTGATGGCGCTTTTTGAGAAATGATGCTTCCACTGTATTTTCATATGTTTATGAGAAATGATGCTTACCTTTATCTATTTAGTTTTACCTTCTCTCACTAATGGTGTTAATTTTATTATGCTTATGCAGTGACAATCGAACCTGCAACTACAGAGAAAAGGAAGACAAGGAACACTGAGAAAAAAAAGAAGTCTAACCATTACCTTGCCGATGTGGATGTTTAAAAGGGTAGCCTTAAAACTTGATGTGTTTTAAAGCATATTTCCTGCTCTAGCTGCTGAAATATGTTCCAAAACATTGTATTTTTTTGTGTCCAAGTTAGACAAAACACATGGCGTGTTTGCAAGCCAAGATACTGATATTTTGTGCCTCGCTTATAGCCTGGCAACAGAAATATGCAATGGCATACAAAACTGATGTTGTTATGTGACGGCCCTTCACCATAACTGTGAAACTATGCAAACGCTGGATGCAACATATTTTGCGCATCATTTCCAGCACTTGGTACATATGAATCTGATGTGTGTTTTAAAAGATTTGTCAGGTTTTGTATGTTGCAAACTCTTGCAGCAGCTATTGTTGCAACTTTATGGTTTTCTAGCGACATAAATACATGTTCAAACACAGTCTTCTTTTATGTGAAACTTAGACAAGACGTATGGCATGTTTGCATGCCAAAATGCCCATGGTTTGTGCTGTACAATATCATCCAAAACCGCTACCCTTATGTGACAAGCTTGCGATATAGCTTGAACAACCAATTGCGCAAACTATACTTGCAATCTTATAACTTTTGACATTGCTATCTTCGACAATTTATTTGCTAGATATTTAATGAAAACACCCGCGGCAATGCACGGGCTCGAAACCTCATATTCAACATTGAGGAAATTTGCTACATCCACATTAAGTTTACACAAAAAATCCCCACTCGCTGACATGTCAGCGAGTGATTGGTTTTTTGTGGGATCCACATCCCACAAAAAACTAATCACCCACTGACACATCAGCTAGTGGAGATTTTTTGTGTAAACTTTATGTGGCCCTAGCATGCCTCAACATTGAGCCACTTGAAAGACTTATAATTTCATATCTAAATCTCAACCATTGGATCATGAGTAAATAACTAAATACTATTATATATAATAATTTAAGGGCTAGAAATTGTATAGATGCTAGAAAGTGAAGGATCATAAAAGTTAAAGAGAAATAAAGATGGCGAGCAAATACACTAGCGAGCAAACAGTTTGCTCGTCATCCTCATATATATTTTTGGGCTAATTCTCAAAAGGAGACAAAAAGTTCTCTAGTGGTCATCATTTGGTACAAAATATACATCTCTTCCTAAAATGGTCATGTGCGAATGTGCGATTCCACTAAAATATTGACACGTGTACAGACAATAAGTACACTTTCAATCATTGACAAGTACAATCATTATCAAAGTCTTGTTTGACTTTTATATACAAATGTGCGAACGGTGAATGTGCGAATGTGCGATTTCAACATACCTTTTATTGGGAAGTAAAACTTTTAGGGGAAGAAAATTTACTTTATTAGAATAAAATCTTTCTAGTATAATATCTTTCCTTATTCTTTAACTTATTTATTTAAGAAAAGTGATATATAGAGCAAATTAAATAAGCCTAATGATTGACCTACAAATTTAATTGGTACACTTGTCCACATATTTAAAAGGGAAAATTCTCTAAATGCCCCAGTTGCCCAACTTTATTACCCCAAATGTCCCACTTTTTTTTCACTTCTTAAAATGCCCCATGGGCAACTCTCCCAACTGAATAATTGGACAACTATCTTAAATACATGACATGTGTCCCATTTTGTGGAGCAACCTTGTACTTATATAGTACAAGTGTACTATTGTTTCAGTTGGGCAACTTTGACTTTTAAAATTGGGCAACTGACAATTTTTGTTTTTTAGCCAAAAAGTAATGCCTTTTTTTATTATAAAAAAATACATAAATATTGGGCAACTGGGTCCCACAAGGTTGTACTTTGGGCAACTAATGATGTATTTAAGTGTTGAATGTATTGAAGGTATAAAAAAATTTAAAAAAAGGTATAAGTAGTTTAACCTTTATACCTTTATACATTTATACAGAGAAATAAACTTCCTCAACACACTTCTTATTTGAAACCACCACATCGCCACCACACAGTTCCTCAACACAATCTTCCTCAACACAATTATCAGCTAGAGCGAACACAGTGTCCGATCACATCGGCAGTACATCGGCACGACACTGTCCGATCTAATGTCTATCAGAAAAACTTTTAGGGCTAGGGTAAGTAATTTTACGTATTTTCATCTATTGTTTTTTGGTTTTCTTAATTTATGTTTTCGCTAGTTTAGGGTTTCGATAATTTATGGTTTCGCTAATTTAGGGTTAACTTTAACGTAATTGTTCTTGTTTGATTTTGGGTTTCGATAATTTAGGGTTAACTTATTGGGTGATTAATTGTTTCTGTAAGATAACTGGTAACCTATTCGGTGATTAATTGTTCTTGTGGTTTTAGTGATTTGTTGGTACTTATTAAGTTTGACAAACCACTGTAAGATAAGTGGTAGTAAGTGAATAAAGCACTCTAATGATGGTGCAAACTGGTTCGGTTAACGAAACAAAATACACAGAAAATTAAATTGCGACACAACTAAATATAATCCGGGTGATCCCAAGTTTGAGAGTTGTTAGAGTCGTAACCATCGTCGTAAAGATACTGAGAGCAACCTTCAAATCTGCGCTCATCCCACTCTGCATACAATGCATTGAATTCTCTGTCCCGAGCAGCTTCCTCCATCTCTAACAGCACTTCTTCATCTTGGAGCATAAGTCGCTCCCTTTCGGCTTCCATCTCTAACAGCACTTGTCTTTCTGCTATCTCCCATTCTTCTTCCTCCTTAATAGCAGCCTCCTCCATTTCTATTAAAAGTTGTTCTTCATCAATTTGTTGGCCAAAGTCTTTTTGTTCCGGAAACTGTTGGCAAAAGTCTTTTTGTTCCGGAAACTGTTGGCCGAAGTCTTTGTGGTGCGGAAACAGTTCCGGAAATTGTTGGCTGAAGTCTTTTGTAGACATTTTTGATAGAATTTTGTAACCTATTTAGCAACACCACTTGAATTTAAATTCACACATATAAGGTGGGTAAGTTTGAAAATTTATTACCCCTGAATATGTCAATAAATGTGGTGCAGGTGGAACCTCTCCCATATACTTGACATGGGCCCACATTGTAGTTACTTACCTGATTTATTGGACAACCTTTGCTTATTTATTGCCAATGTGTGTTTCAGAAGGAAGGTTTGAAATGTATTTTGTATTTAGTACATGCAAGAGGCTGTGATGATGATTATCTTATTTGTTATGCAAATGATATGATTTACCGTATGATGGCATGGCAATTTTAATACATTATTTTGCAGCCACGGCGGTTATATCCTGATGTTTTTGTGTTTAACAAACCTTTTACAGATCTGAGCCTTGCTAATGCATATAAATACAAACTCCTGATTGGTATACTCACATAGATGATTAACATCTTCTGGTCAATAATGTTTCATTGTGGGTGGCATCCTATGGCAACACATTATGTATATATGGTGTTAATTGGTAAGAGGCTGTGATGAGAAGTATCTTATTAAATCATGCAAATGATGCGATATTCCGTTTCATGGCGCGGCAATTCTATACTATTGCAGCCATGACGGTTGTATCCTGATGTTATGTAATCTATTGATTTATACAGATCTGAGCCTCCGTATTATGTTACGAAACTAACACATTAATGATCAAAGATGGATGTACGGCACCAGCGTATTATATAACGAAACCCTTTTGAATATGGTGTCGTTCATCCATGTTTGGTTATTCACTACTGTTTGCAGCCATGGCGGTTATATCTTAGATGGAGGCACGTTAATCAAATGCAGATAGTTTGTTTACTTACAATTCAGCTTTGTTGATTGAATGGCATGTCAGACCTGGGATAATTTGTGTGAATCATAAATCAACCTAGATCTGACATGCTATTCAATCACCAAACCTGGATTGCATGTGAACAAACAAGTATATGGAGGAGTTTTAGACCAATGTCAAAGCCGACTGTTGCCCATGGGCCATTTAGGGAAGTTAATTTTTTCATATCTTGATATTATCACTTTATATTATCTTGATATTTTGTTACTGATGATGAGGGTAGAATGGTGGTTCAAAAGGGTTTAGCTTACTCTCAGAGTTCATAACTGTGTGGGTGTTTTTAGTGTGTTATTTTTGGTGTGAAACTCTTTGTCACTATGTCAGAAAGAGAGGTCAGAGATGATAAGAAAAGAGATGTCAAGGTAATGGTAAGGATAGTGGTGGAATGGTGCCGAGAGATATCAAAGGGTTTGTGAGGGTGCCTCATTAACCCTATTTCACTCTGCACTATTCTAGCACTATCATTACAAACCCTTTCATCTCTCTTCTTATCATATCTGCTCTCTCTCTCTGACACACATAGAGTTTGACACCAAAAATTACACACTAACATCACATACACAGTTATGAACTCTGAGAGGAAGCTAAACCCTTTTGCACCACCTTTCTAGCCTTAAATATTCAGCCGTCATCATCAGGTAACCGGAACAATAAATTGTCTTTACATATCATAATATTTCCAGTAATTTGCAATGAGTGTCATATAATTGTTATAGACTGTTGATAGATTTTTATAAAAAATTAGTTTATATATGTAAAGGAGTTACTTAACAAAGAATGAAAGGATATGATATACTTGTGGATTGAAAGTCAAGTTGAAAGTAAGAATGTGGCCATACGCAACTTCATACATTGAAATTGTCTTTGAATATCTAAATGATCACGATAGTGTGTAATGTTCATGACACGCCACACTTCATGATTATCCAACTGAAATGCTTTTCTAGAATCCACGAATTGTAGAAAGGACGTTGGTACTTTGAGCTTCCCCACGAAAACCCATTCCTATGTCACTGTCATAGCAATGGGTTTTGACATGGCAATGGGATTTCGAGTGGAGGGTCAAAGTACTAACGTTTATCCACTTGTTTATAACATATTGACAATCAACTATGTTAACCAACTCCTTTACATAGGTAATTGTTTGAAGTAGTTGGTTTATTTTGGGACACATGTGTGTATTTGTGATATGCAAGAGGCTGTGATGACAGATTATCTTATACTATACGCTAATGATGTGATTTACCGTATGTTGATACGGCGTTTAAATAGTGGTGTATTATTGGCCCATTGTTTATTTGGTGTGAGTATGATAGTAATGTTTCATTTGTTAAATATGATCGCAGTATCAGGAAGTCAGTATACGTTTTTTTATTGATTGAATTTTTCGTAAGATACTTGTTAATTATTGTTAACTGTTTTTTATTATTTTTGTTTTTCTTAGGAATACGAAGCCAATGTCATTGTAAGGAGCAAATTGAAATACTTTCCAATAATTAAAGAAAAGTTGAATCATAATAGAAAGAAATTGTTTAGGACAACCTGTTTTGGAGGGTGGCTGGATATGTTCTTCTTTGACCATGAACCACATTTGTTAGATTATGTTTTACAAAAACAGGGTTTCGTGGATAAAACAAGCTATGACATGCCCCTTATATATACTGTTGGTGGTCGTTGTCTACATTTTGGTCGACCGAAGTTTTCTCTTATAACAGGCTTTCGTTTTGGGACAGCAAGTTTTGATTTATATAGTTCAGGGGATTTAACATTTAAGTTGAGGGTATTTCCAAAAAAATTAGGGGTAAAACTTTCCAACTTAGATCTTGTTGGTGTTATTGAGGATGAAGAGTTGTTCGGTAAATTAACTGATGAAGACGCAGTCCGTGTGTGTCTATTGTTATCGTTAGAGGTTATTTTTATGGGTCGCTTATTGGTTGAAGAGGTGGATGATTCACTCCTTCGTTTGGTCGAAGACCTAGAATCATGGAATTCCTTTCCATGGGGGGAGCACATTTGGAGGCACTTGTACGACCAGATACTAGACGTTGTATCAAACCACAAGTGGGAACACCTAAAGGGTCTGGAAAGAGACCGGAAGTATGTTCCCACATACACGGTTGCTGGATTTGTTTGGGCATTCAAGGTTAATCCTATTTATATTATCTTTTCTTAGTAGTATTATTGAACCCAATGTATGAGAGTAATGCATCTTTATTATTGTAGATATGGATTCTTGAGTCGTTTGAAAGAAGCATTCGTTGGTGGAATAAAGTCCCAGATGTCATACCAAGGGCAGTAGCGTGGTCAAGGAAAGTAATGTTTACAAGATCGCATTATGGATTGCTATTTGGCAAGGTAAAACACATGCATTAGACGAGCACCAGTCGGATACTCCAATGCAATTTAATTTCCTTGTTGTTGATGATGTTATTTAGGACTCGAAGATAATTTATGATCTGAAACCAACATTAGACGAGCACCAGTCGGAGTGGTATAGTCAATTTACGGAATTTTACCTGCACTACATACCAAGGACTCTTCCAACAAAATTACCGCATGATTACGATGTGTATCTACAGAAGTTGGCTGCTGCACGGAAACGTGGTAGGACAGAAAAAAAGTATTTACCGATTGTGTCTAGGGTACAGACCAGTAGTCTTCTAACAGAAATCAGCCTCAAGGATTGTGTCATTCAAGAGTTGAATTCTCGTGTTTTCAAACTCGAGGCTATTATTCAGGTAATTTCCTAGTCAAGGTTAAATAATAATTATATGTTTATATTAGAATTATTCTTAAGGATAATACCCTTTATTACCTTGTAGGTCCTTGCAAGTGAAAGAACTTGCGGATTTCGGGTACGCCAGTTCATCCAAGTATTATCTTTATTTATTTGAAAGAACTATCCGTTTTTTTTACAATGCACTTTATTTCGCTTACAGGATAAATTGGACTTTACTGCATCCTTTTCCCACCTCAGCTATGAGTTTCGAGAGCAAGTAAATCGTGAATTCCACGAGTTGGTTGACTCTCTTATTTCTAGCATTCGTTCAGAGCCGGCAGATTGTGATGATGAGGATGATGTAGTTCTGGTAATGTGATATCCAAATGTACACTTTTGCCATACTGTATTAAATGTATTTTAAATGCATCACCTGTTACTCAGGAGTATCTGTTGGAAGAGGAATTAAGGTTGAGGAAAGAAGAGGAAGAACGGTGGAGGATGGAAGAACAAAAGATGATGGAAAAGGATTTTCTAATGGCTATGATAGAGGAGAAGAATCGCAGGTTGCAAAAGGCAAAGTTGTTGAAAATTGAGAAGGAAAAGAAAAAGAGGTGTATAGCTTTCTATAATTCAGACCATTGGAAAAGAGCCAAGGCAGACATAACACCTGACATGAGGAGTAAAAAAGATGGCGCTGAGTCGTCGTATTACTGGTCAAAAAGATTTGTGGAATCTGAAAATAATCGAACACATGGGTGCCGGGATCCAGATATGACAGCACAGTTAAAAAATGTTAAACCTTGGGTTGAGGTATTAAAAACAACTTTTAATATATATATTTTTTTAAACTGTTTTTAATTTACGTGTGTGTAGGTTCTTTCCCGAAGGAACAAGGCTATCGACAAAGTACATCTTACTGATGAGTACGACGAATTTCTTGGAAAGCAGGGGCCCCTTCGATGTATGTTTCCTTGGTCCAAAGAAGTTCGTGTGGATCGGAGATTTTGGGAATCCTTAGTGTGTTTAGACCCTCCTAAGAAAGGTTGGCTTATGGACGAGGTAACAGTCACACATATCTTTCACCCCGATGGTATATTCATTTGATATTGTTGCTTTTATACCCTAATTAATTTTTATTGTTGCTTTATAGCACATAGAGTTGTGGGTGGAATACATGTTGCATTTCAGACCCGATGGTGCTGATTGGGCTATGGTAACTGCATACTTTGTTCAGCTGCTATTACAAGACTCCATCCCCATTTGGTATGTTAATGGGGAAAAGTACAAACACCAATGGGCTGATGTTGAACAGGTAATAGTTGTGTTCATGGCTTTATACATATATTGTTATGTGTTTTGTAAAACTGGCCTTTTGTGTTATACGCCAGGTTTATATGCCTATCAATGAAAAGGATAAACATTGGTTTCTGGCTCGATTCCATATTAGGACGGGGGTTGTAACATTTTACGACAGTGGCTATAAGCCTGAAGCTGAGTAGCGTCCTTGGTACAAGAAGATGCGTGCATGTTTACAGGTACCATTGCTTATAAGTTCTTAATTGATAAATGTTTGTGAATACAACAATGTTAACAAACTAGTTATTGACTAACAAACTAGTTATTGACTAAGTTGCCTATCAGACTTTAAAAAGGAACAACATTTTTGTAACTAGTAGTTACAAACAAACTAGTTCTTGACTAAGTTGCCCGGGCGTCATAGTTGCCCAACTATAATTAATTATGTAACATACATTTTTAAGTGTTTATGAACCAGTCCCTTGTACTTGATCATTAATTTGATGGTAGTATTAAGCACAAGTCAACTCTTTAAACTGGAACTTAACTGTTTAACCATTTAATACATGTACTATTTCTTAAATGCATATCTTATGGGTTGGTCCCTAGATATGAATGTTGTAATTGTTCCTTGTTCTATTATAAATACTCTTACAGTTTAATAGTTGCCCACAAATTTCTTGTGAAACTTGCCCATCTTACCGATCGGTTGCCCAAAAAAATTTCACGATGTCTGACAACATTCCACTTGAAGTTCAAATGGACATAGTGAATAGGCTCTCAGTGAAGTGTGTGGCTCAATGCCGCAGTGTCTGCAAGGCTTGGAAGTCTTGCATAGACAACATGCATTTCACCGTCCGTTTTGGTGTTCGAATCACTCCACCAGTGTCATACGTTTTGATGTACAAGCAGAGGTTTAAAGGCTACGTGGGTTTGGTAAATCAACATTTTGACTTGCACCCTCTCTCCTCAAACATTTCATTTTCTGACATCAAACCAATTGGCTGGTCACATGGAGTTTGGGGTTTTACCTATGGACCAATTGTCCGTGATACCATGGCGGTCGTTTGGAACCCTTCCCTCAACCGATCAACCGCCACGTTTTTCCCCTATGTTTTCACATCACAGGAGTATGAAAAACGCTTTATGGCTTTTGGGATTCGTCCTGACAATTTTGATCCGACGTTCCTAAAAATTTCATACCCATTCAATCAAACACAGCCATGCACTGTTTTAATTTTCACCTTCTCCTCTAAACAATGGACGGTGTTAGATCAGCATTGCTTGCTTCCGAACATAATTAGGATAAAAAAAGCAAGTCAAGCTAATGTTGGGGGTCACATCTATTGGTGTGGCTATCAACGGTTGTATGCTAACGATGGTAGCACATTCAACAACTATTTGATTGTGTCTTTTGACTTGCTCACCAACCGTTTCCAAGTCCTGGAAATACCTGCTGAATTAATAGGCAACCTTCCGTTACCGTTCTATGTTTCAAACATACGAGACAGTCTGGTTGTTTCGGGAAACATTCAAGGGGATGTCAGTTCTGTTTTCTCTATATGGGTTTTATCGGTTGGGGGTGGTAGGATTGCATCTGCTACACAGCTTCTTAGCATTACCACCCCAATAGCACTCAAATTAATCGGTTTTGACGACAACGACGACCCAGTAATTGAAATTGGAAACCAGGAAGGATTTAACGCAACCATTGTACTATACAAGCTTGCTACTGGGAACTTCCAGCACTTGGGCATCGAGGGGGATGTTGGGTCCTTTATGTTCAAACCGTTACGTGAATCACTTATTTTGCAGACTCATTGTGATATGGCGGTTTATTAGGATATCTTGTTTCATTGTAGTTTGGTGTAGTTTATGTTTTTATTGTTTGCCGTAGCTTCAGTGTGTCAGATGCAAACTTGTAAGTTGTTATGTATTGTGCTAACTTGGTATGTAAAATAACAAATTATGTATGGATGTATAAATTTAAGTTGTTATGTATTGTGTTAAGTTGGTATGTAAAATAACAAAATTTGTTTGGATGTATATACAGGCTGGACTACCAATAGTTCTAGACAAAGCCAGTGTCTTCCATAAGAAAGGTATAAATCCGACAACATACGCAATTACCTTCAAGAATGCACCCAACGTTCCAGATCAGGGGACTCTGTTTGGTGATTGTGGTATCTGGGTATGCATATTCTTATACAGACTGTCACATGGGAAGTCATTAGCCGTCGATAACCCTGTACAGGCTGCCCTTGCATATCGTGAGCATATGTCTAATTTTTTTTTTAAACACAGAGTATGTGTTTGGTAGACATCATGTTGTCAATGTTGGTTGTAATTGTAACTGTTTGTAACAAGGGATGAATTTTGTATTAGGGTATGTAGTAGCTAAACTGATGTATCAACTACTTTAATTAATGTGAATCCCAAACAGGGATGTATTATTTTGTTAATATCGTTGTCATTAAAAGTGTTCGCATCGTTGGGTTTTTTGTATCGAGCTCTATTTAAAGAATGTATCGGACGGAATGGTTCTCATTTCGGCAGATAAGTGCCCTTTTCATGGTGGCCTTTTATTACAACTTATTAATTTTCTTTTTAAGTTATTTTTAAATAATGAAAAGCTTTTCATTTTTCAGAAGAAACAACTGCTGCAAAGTTAAAGAATGTACTCGATGAAAATCTTCTCATTTTGCAAGATAAGTGCCCTTTTCATGGATGTATTATTTAGGTTAACTACTTACTAATTTTCTTGTTAACATATTTTTAAATGAAATATTCATCAGTGCGTTGATCCTTCTACCCGTGGCTTCAAGAATGCTTATATCCGTGGTTCCACTGACAGTGGAAGAGGAAACCACGGCTAGTGGAGAAGAAACCACGGCTAGTTCAGAAGAAACCACGTCTAGTTTAGAAGAAACCACGGCTAGTTCAGAAGAAACCACGGCTAGTTAAGAAGAAACAACGGCTAGTTCAGAAGAAACCACGGCAACATGGTACTTGTGAGGTAATTCAATCCAACAATAGTTAATATGCACACACTGTTATGGTAACCACAATCAAACCACAATTTAAAATTAAAGTTGGAGTGGGAAAAAAATGTAATTCATACAAATTTAACAACCCATTTTATTCAATTCAATCTCTTACAATCGCATTTCATGGGCCAAACAAAACCACTACAAGAACACTCATAATAAGATAACGGACACATACTACTGCAAAAACACCAAGCAACATAGAACACAATGAAAAGACACACACTTAGAGATCCATCAAGCCCCTGAGTTTCTCGATAAAGATGGCATGGTTCGCAGCATTTAGCTCCAGTTCCCGTGAAATAATACGCATCTGCATGATCTTTTGATCATCTTTACCATTTACCCCCTCAAATATTCTGCTGTTTTTTTAGCATGCCTGTTTCCAACACTTTCCAATTCTTGAATGAAGCTAAGCCTTTCTTCAGTAATTTGAAACAATCTCCCCGCAAGCGCATTAAATTGTTGTGCCATACGAACATCTTCGCCAGAGGCTTGGTAGCAATAGAAGACTAACATATCAGGCCAGTTGTTAGAATTTGCATCCGCTCTAAGCTTATCACACCTAGGAAATCTAGACATTTCCTTATCCCAATACTTTATCACAAAAAAAAATTAAAAAAAAAATTGCGTTAACTAACAAGGTGGGCTTGGTGTCTTTAAATAGGCAAGCAGCAAATACATACATTACTGTTAACTGTATTTGTCTTATCATGACGCCAATTGATGTCCTCATAATATAGCATTTGTCACATGATGCACAGTTGCTCCCATATTATTGAATAACATCCAAATAAAATTTGTACAGCCTTTCAAATGCTTTAAACCCCATCCACATATTCTCCCTATATTTGTTTTTTTTCACTTACACATGGTCACAAGATTTACTATTTCTGAACAAACATCCAAAAGAGGACAAATTCTAGCTGGTTTTGCCATGGTCTTTTGCATTGACTAACCTTTCACAATTATTTACCATGAGAAAATACAAATACTTGGTTAATACAAACACAACGTTTTATTCATGACAAAACACAAATACTTGTTTAAAACTACACAACCATGTGCAGTAGTGTTTAACTTTAAGCATACAATTTCATTAGTTAAATAAAGAGAACATTGTACTAGTAATTATCCATGTTATTGAAATCATCCAAGTGATATGTATTTGATGATTCAGGGAGTGAGTTTAGGTTAATGCCAGAATTATCTACGTAACCCTCCCAACCGCTGTTACTTGCTTCACCATCCCAACGTACGGCATCCCAATCCAGGTAAATTCTCCCATTTTGAAAATACTCGTAGTCCGCTTGTTCAGGTGGGTCATCTTTCAACTGAAAATGAGTACCTGACGTACGTTTTCCCGTTCCTTGTTCAGGTGCCATATCTTGCACAACTTCTTTACCATTGTCTTTCCTGGTATTTGTTTTTTTCTGACAACAAATATAACCTATCTTGTCAGAATAGTAAAAAACATTTTTAGATGCCCATTTTGAATGAACTATCTAGGTTACCTGTTTTCTGCGTAATGGTTCCATGCAATCTGCACGGGTATGCCCTACGGTACCACACCTCCCACATTTTCTAACTTTTGGCTCCTCATTTTTTGATGGGAAGCGATCTTTGTTTTTAGGTCTTCCTGCCTGCCTCTTATCCATCAACGGCGACCTAACCTTTTGCAAGTTACCCGGATCATGCCATTCTGACTCTATTTCCAAAGGATACACCATTTCATGATGAGTGCAGTTTTTGTAAACCATGTTTCCGCCCATTTGTTACAGTTAGTCAATTTTTCTTCTCTACACACGGCACACACATGACCACATGGTAGTCCCGAAAGTTGCCATTTCCTGCACGTTATTCGTAATCAAAAACCATACACGAATAAACAACAATTACCGTAATTGACAACCAGTATATTGCAGGTACCTGCAACTGCATTCATTCTTTACGAAATCAACAATATGACTATGACGATTGTCTATAACTTGGTACACAGCACACATGGCAATGCCTCTTACTTCCCAATTCGCACTCTTCCACATTCTATGCTCAACCTTCCTAGATGCCCACTTTGTAAGTTCAAATTCCGGTGCGTCTGCAAAATAAGCGTACATCATGTAACATTTATCGAACAAGTAAATGTGAGACGGCGAAGATATATACCGTAGTATTTTTCGCGACGTTCGAAATACCAATCTTGTAGAAGACGTCTGTAGTACTCCAAGAGCATAGTTATTGGTACCTTTCGGACGTGCCTTGTTAATGAATTTATTGACTCCGCACTGTTTGACGTCAAATAATTGTATCTTTTTCCACTGCAGTATGCTCTTGACCACTTTTCGTACCCGGCGTTTTCAAGTTTTTTGACGGCTTCTGATTTTTTGGAACGAAGCTCTGCAATTGCATTATCAAAATCTTCAGTCGTATAGCTTTTGCAAACCTTCCAGTACAAAGCCTTATGCTTTTTACGGGTGATATTGCAATTCATCATCAAGTGACGACAACAATAACCATGAAAGCAATTTGGAAACACTGTGTCACACGCTTTTGTTATTGAATGATGCCTGTCTGAAATAATCGCCAGATTAGGCACTTCACCAATGCATTCTTTCAACCACCCCAAAAACAATGTCCAGGCTTCAGCGGTCTCACCCTGTGCGACCCCGGTAGCGATTGGAATAATCTGATTATTACCGTCCATACCAACAACAAGCATGTTGGTTCCGAGATACTTCCCTTTCAGATGCGCAGCATCAATTATAATCAATGGCTGCATGAAGGCTATAAAACTCCGAATCTAGTATCGTTAAGTATATATTAGTGATTAGTATACGTTAAAGCTTAATAAGATGTGTGTATAAGAATAATAATAGTAAAAATACTAATACTAACAATTAATATAAATGTGTCCGAATCTTACCGCAAAACCAAATGCTACAAAAACCATCTTAAATCTTCCAGCTTCGTCTGTATCGATGTGTGTTACAGTCCCCTCGTTTTTTAGCTTTAGGTTATGACAATATAAAGCTAACTGCTCAAACGATTGTTCATGTTTACCGTTCAACACCTCAAAAGCCAAATTCCTACCCCCCCCCCAAGCTCGTTTGTAAGAAACGTTTACTTTCCATTCAAGACTCAGATCTCGTTGTATGTCCTTTCCAGTATATACCCTCCGAGTATCTTTCAATTTATCGATTAGCAACTGACTAAGTAATTTCATTGTCGCATTACGATGATTAGGATGTAATTCAGTTCTTGAACATGTGTGGACATTGTTGATGCTAGAAACAAAGAATGTGCTATCCATTTTTTTTACGGGTGTATATGTTCCATGAGCAGCCTTCATTTATACATTTCACGCTGTACCTCGTGGGTTCAGATTTAATAACTTTGTATTCAAAGCGCTCAAGTAATGATTTCTTTCCAATAGTAAACATGCATTCTGCTTTATTATAAAATTCTTTATGTTTAAAAAAAAAGGTATCGGTTTTTTGGGAATCGATGTTTTTTAATTCTGCTTGTGGTGCAGTTGGTGGCATGGGCATATTTTTAAATGAGTCTCTTTGCGACGGAGGAAGTGAATAATCAGGTTGGTGAAAAAAGGTATCCTCGACCTTTGGTGTGTCATGGTAACTATCATTGTGAAGCAGCGGAAAATTCAGGTCTAATGATAAATGATTAGAAGCCGAAGATGATTTTACCTCTGAAGGTGGCGGTTCTTTTGTTGAAATTAGCAGAGCTTGAGTTTGCTCATTCTTACAACATAGTTCACGAATGAAGTATTGGACGTCTTCATCATCAACCACGTCCAATTCTATGGAACCATCTTTGTAAGATAACCTGACTCTATCATTTGGTGTCTCTTTGACAGCGTGAACCTTTTTCTTCACATACGCAACTAGTTTATTGAAAGTGATATTTTTAGGTAGTTTCACTCCATGTTTAGAAGAAGGATGCACTAAATAAACCTTAAAAGTAGAATTGTCATCGTAATCCATGGTTGTGTTTTGAACAAACGTAGGTGGAAAAAAATTGTTGGACATTACAGTAAAGTCTTTTTAGTAAGCCAAGTGCAAACTACCAGCCCTTTGTACTTGTGCATTTACTTAGGTTGCCCAACAATGTAAACTTTCTAAGGTTGCCCACAATTATTGTATCAACATTGATACACTTTCATGAGTCTATTAAGTATAAACCACCCATTTGTGATTGTTTATTTTAAATGTTGTACTTGTGCCAACTGCCTAAGATTTACTAAGATACACATTTATTTGTGTTATGTGACAAATTTATTAACTTTCCTAAACTTGCCAACTGCCCACTGGCTGAAACTAGTAACTTATCCCAACTACATATACATTGTAATAAGTAATACCAATTTGAAAGTTGTAGTAATGTCTAACGGTAAAAATTCATTATGCTATAACTAGTTTTAGTAATATATTTAGGATTCTTACTTTTGTTTTTCATAATTAACAGGGATTGTGCGTAAGCGTTTGTCTTTTGAAGTGGAACCACCATGTGATGACGTGATTCATGAAATATATAGCAAACAACTTAACAAAAGATCTAAGAAGGATGTAGCTGCAAAAGGTGTGTTGGCGGTCAAGGAAATAGGTGACAATAATAAAGATGAGCACAAAAGTATAAATGGAAATGTTGATGGTGAGAAGTCGCTTACTAAGAAGCATGAAGATGAAGCAATAATGGAACAACAAGCCGAACAAGATAGGGCTGAAAGAGAAATGGAAGAGAGAATGCGGCAAGACCGGGAACAGGAGGATCTGTTCTGCAACATAGAATAAGGTCACCTTGGACAATCAAAATGAAGGATAAATTTACTAGAATTTAGTTAAAGTTAGATTAACAACCTGCACACTTATGCATGTTTGTTTCCTAAACTTAATCTTAGTTTAAGAAAACATGTAATATTCAGTTATTTAAAGTTCATATATTTCACTTTCCAGACTTGCATGTTTGTTTCCAGCCTCTTATATTGTTGGGAAATACGGGAAACTACTGAATCGGCTGAAGAGAAGAAATTGAAGTGAAATTGTTCATTCATTCATTCAAGAAACAGTTTACAGCTTACAGCTTACAAAATGAAATTAACTTCAAATGCCACTACAAGAAAAGAGCTACACAAGATATACTAATCCTAATCTAGTACATCTGTTCCAACATCTAAGAGGCTGTTGGATATGCATGATCGCTCACATCTTTCACATTAAATGCTGGATATGCGTTCGTGAAGTCTTGCATAACCACCCATTCCTTCTTTCTCGATGGCTGGATATGCATGACTACTAGGACGAGGAAGCTTAGGATCAAAATGGGAAGGATGGATTGATGCAAATAATGATGATGAAGAAAAATAAAGTGTCCTTTATGCTTCATCTGCTGATTTCACCAAAAATCAATCCATTCTCCTTCACCAAGCTCTTCCTCTATACGAAGTGTGAAGATGCACCAAAACATGGCGCAGGTAGACCAAGTACCACCTCCCTTTCGGCACGAGGCCTTTGTTGAGGTTGAGGTGCTGGAGGTTGGGAGTAAGAAGGTATCTCAGCAGTGAGTTCATCTGTGTTATCAGAAGAATCACTTGGATCCACTACACCATCATCTTCAGAAGAAGAGAGAAATGGGGATGTCAAAGGGCGAGCGTCATGTGGAGGTGTCCAGAACTGGAGAAAATCACTGGATGATGAGGATGATGGAGAAGAGGTTGGATTTAGAACCTCTGGTGAAGTATTCATGGTCAATTTTTGTTGATTGTGTTTGTGATGAAACTAGGGTTCATAATGGTAATTGGGGGTAAAATGGTGTGAGAGAAGTATGCATTGGGATGATTTTATAGACGGGTTAAAGGTTTAATGTAAGTTAATGCGAGTTGTTGGCACAGTAATTCTAGAATCTTACCGAAGATATCCAAGTCTTGGGTTGGTTTCTACTGAAGCGCATAACTTCAGCAGATTGGATATATGTTTCTGCTGAAGTGTTAAAATTGCGTGAGGTCAGAGAAGCTGTACACGTTAGCAAGGGTCAACCAAAACTACCAATACTTTTGACTATTTCTATACACCTTCTACCCAACACTCTCTCTCACTTCCACTTCAAAATATCCCACTTCCCTCTTCTAATACAAACAAAACACTCAAAGATACAAGAATCATAACCCTAAAATATCAATTCATCAAATGGCTCTTCAATTCAAGAAGGATCACAACAAAGTTGCATTCTTGGGAAATGCAAAAGGTGATGAGCTGTATGTGCCTATGGTGGAGTTCTTGAAAAGAACAAAGATTCACTATGCCCTAACGCATTCTCCCAACCACATTTATGAAACGTTGGTCAAACAATTTTGGGCTTCTGCTTCCACACGGAGTGAAAAGGAGATTATGGCCATGATTGACGGAACAGAGTATGTAGTGACAGAGGAGCTGATAAGGACGAAGTTTCGCTTGGATGATGCTGATGGGGTATTTCACTCCAGTACTGAGGATATACTGACAGGGCTGAGAGCTATTGGGTATCAAGGTACTAGGACTGACATATGGTTGAAGAAGCACTTTTTCCCCAAGTGGAGGTTCTTGGTTCACACGTTGCTTCAGTGCTTTAGCAACAAATCTGGAGCATGGGATCAATTCTCTTCACAATTGGCATACGATATAGTGTGTCTTTCACAAGGGTTAACTTATAATTTTTCAAAGTTTATTTTTGATAATTTGGTTGAAAATATCAATAGGAAACAACATAAGTTTTTAATGTACCCTAGATTCTTACAAATAATTATAGACACCTCTACCCAAACCCAAGGCTTTTATGAAGTAGGAGCTCTTACAGCCAAACTCTTTGCCTCTATGAGAACTAACTTTGAGGGGGCACATTATCCATTGACAGAGGCTATGTTGCCTCAAGACAATATGGGTGCTGTTGAGGAGAATGTTGCTAACATTGATGAGGGCCCCTCCTTTTCTGCTGAAGCTTCTCATGTTGCACAAGACCAGCCTCCACCAACACCGACTCTAGCACATTGTCCTAGTCCACCACAAGCACAAGATCCTCTTGATGATTTTGAGTCTGACCTAAACAGAACAGCAACAATTAGTCCTCCAAGGATACCTATTGATGAGGTACCTCCTCAGTTTGATCATGACCATGTTTCTACCGAAAGGTCCAATGAAGCTCCCATTACCACAGAGCAATCTGCTGGTGGAGAGGACCCTATTACTCTCTCATCTGTCTATGCTCTTGTTAACAGGTATGCAGCTGAGGTATCTAGTATGAAAAAAGGAGCTTGTAGAGACCAAGTATTCTCTTGGTAGTAAGATTGACGAACTGCAATATAAAGTTAAGGAATTAGAGGACAAACTAGAAAAGACCAACAAAAGGAAGCTTTTGGTTTCTTCTGAAGAGGAAGAGGAAGAACATCGTTATGAGTCTCTTGATATGTTAGCTGATGTATCTATCAATGATCCTTCATCAGTAGTTGCAGAATCTCCAAAGAAGAAGGAGCCTGTTCTGTATCAAAGGAGAAAGAGATCGTTCTTGAATAAAGCATCTACTGAAGTCTCCAAGGATCCAGAGCTTGTCAAAGCTGCAGCTGCTGATACCCCAATGGATGATGTTGCAACTAAACTTGGTCAATCTTCAGTCATACAAAAACGATCAATGTCCTCTACTGCTGAAGTACACTCACAACATGTTTCTTCTGAAGAAGACTTGGGTGCTTCTAATGAAATTCCTGTTATCAATATTGCTGATGATGATTGTTCTAAGGAGCCTTCATCTCACACTTCGTACTTCAAAAGGATTGCTGGGATTGAAGTTGCACCACAGACCAAAAGACCAAAGTTTGTTGAGATAGTGGATAATTTTGATGATATTCCACCAAAGAAGATCTCCCAGCTGGTTACATCTGAAGAAATTCCTCAAGCCACTCCTTCATCTGACAAGGTGCCTTCTGCTGAACCATCTTTGGTTTCTGCTGAAGCTCCTACAGAATTTGCTAGCTCTTCTGAAAAGGCTCGATCTGCTGAAGTAGTCGCCATTTCTTCTGAAGCACCTATTGTACCAGCTCCCACTCCTACTGTCGCATCTGTTGGCTCAGAAGATGATGAACCATCTTTAGGTATCTATAAGACTGGTAGGAGAAAGAAAAGGATGGCAAAAGTAACTCCCTTGGATCTTGAGGCTGATGAGTCAACCTTTATCAAAGTAGGGTCTTCATCTGATTTTCCTGATGGAGATCCAAATGTGCTGGTCAATTGGACATTGATAAACAAAGAACTGAATGTCATGCAGCGAATGGATAAATCTTCAATGGAGTTCACCTTTTTGAAGGAAATACTTCATTTGGTAGACAGGGCAGACTTGCTTTGTCTGTACACTCTTGTCACCTCCCATTACTGCAACAATGCACCACAAGGTTCTGGGATGTTCTTATTAGGAGATCTTCATGTCCTGTTTAGCTCTCAATCTCCTAATGATAAAGGACACGTCATCTGGCAGAACTCACATTTATGGCAGGTTGAGTCCTGGAGATTCTATCATCTGCCTCGTGTGCATCTAGTTGAGACGAAGGGTGGAATCACAGTCTGCATGTTCGCTGAGAGAATTTATCCATTGTCCAAAAGACTTATGGAGAAGATGCTGACTAACAAGCTGGAAATTCCTCCAAATCCAGTGGGGAATGAAATACCACAAGCTGAACAACTGGTTAGACTGATTAAGACTCAGCTCCTTCAAGAAGAAGCTGCATCATCGTGTTCTTAGTTTTTATACCTTGTATTTACATTCCGCTAAAGAATACGAGTTGTAGAGATTTTCTATTAGTTTGGTTGTATTTACCTCATCGTGTTCTTAGTTATTATAGCTTGTATTATAGCTTGTATTTACATTAGACGTTCAACGGATGAGTCGATATGTTATGGTTACGCATTAGACGTTCAACGGATGAGTCGATATGTTGTGATTACACATTAGATGTTCAACGGATGAGTCGATATGGTATGGTTACACATTAGACGTTCAACATATATATTTGGAAATAATTCATTAATTTATAAAACTGCATCAACCTATGCAGTGATGTTTACTTTCCATTCATACAATCATCTAATAAGGACTACTATCAAATGGGTATAAGGTGTTAGTTGTTGTGTAGTAAATGAAGTCATTGACTATTTGTCTTGTTGTTTAGCACTTACTATAAGTGGGTAGATGGTTGTGGGCATTCCTAAGCAATGCTGTTTGTGGGAAAACCACAGCAAGTGCAATTTTTTTGGGCAACCCACGGGTAGTATGTTTCTAACCACCCCTGTGTTTGGGCAACTCAAGGGGCTGTTATGTAACATGTTGATCTATTAGTATATAATCCCCAAATCACTGCGCTATGAAATTATTCATCTTTAAACACTTGAAATTGGCGCATATCAGAAACCCTAACAACTCCCAAACTGATAATTAAACGTGGTTTACATCCAAAGGACACAAATGCCGACAGAATATCCCACCACACACAACGTCGTTGCATACCTAACCGAGAACAATCATACTGAAGGGTTCCATGAGATGATTGCTTTTCTCAAACACACACCAATTCACTATGCAATAAGTGTACAACCTATCATTGTTGAAGAATACATTAATCAATTTTGGTTGAAGGCAAAAATTCAAGAACGAGTTGGACCCGAGGTTATTAGGAGTCTTGTTGATAAGAACGAGATAATAGTCAACGAGGATGTGATTAGGGATGTTTTGAAGCTGGATGATGCTGATGGGGTTGTCAATTTATCTGATGATGATATTTTTCAGGGGTTGCAAAGATTAGGTTATGAGAAAAATGTGGAAAGAATTAAGTATCATAAAGGTATGTTCTCACCCCAATGGAAGTTTTTAATACATACTTTGCTTCTGTGTCTAAGCAACAAGACCACTGGGTTTGATGAGTTTCCATCAAAAATAGCAACTGCTGTCATATGTTTATCACAGGGGAGGGTGTTTAACTGGTCTAGGTTGATCTTTGAGGGGTTAATAAAGAACATTAAAGAAAAGGGTAAATACTACTTATATCCTAGGTTTGTTCAATTAATAGTCGAGAAACAGATCACGGCACCCATTCATCATAAAAGGGAGTATGAGGTACATCATATGTCTCCTAGGGTGTTTACACACTTGAGAAAAAAAAATGACAAGTTCTCAGGAAAGATTACACCTTTATTCCCTAATATGCTTAACCTGCCAGACATTCCTGAAAATGAGGAGGTGCTTGAATCCCAACCCAACCAAAGCAATGATGCTCAACCCACTCCGACAACGTCTGAACATACTGCTACACCAACAGGATCCAATGCTAAACCATTACCTTTACCTGAATCACAAAACACCCAAACCAATGATGCTGCTCCCACTGCTACCACTGAACCTCAACCCAATGCAAGCGTATCAGATCCCACGGGTGAGAATATTATAGAAGTAGTTAATGAATTGAAGGCTAAATGTACACAAATGGAAAATACAATAAGAAGGTTGAAGGAAAGGGTTTATGTGTTGGAGAGAGTAAGAAGACCAAGGTTTGGTGCATCTAATAGAGTAATGAAGATGACTAAGAAAGGCAGGTCCTCAAAGGGGAGGAGCAAAAGAATTTGTTCAGTGGAGGAGGTAAACATGGATGTTGACCTTAATGAAAGCACTGATGCGACCTTAATGACAACCACGGTCCCACAAACACCCAAGGAAGTTGAAAAAGAGGTTGCAGGTACATTGATGAAGTTATGTAAAAGCTTACCGAGTCGGACTGGATCGGGTACTGCACATTTTCCTATTATACTTAGACCCACTGGTCCTAAACCCTTGGCTAAACCTTTGGCTAAAGGTTTGAAGGTTGGAAAAGCAGAATTGATAGAGCAAGGAAAAGAACAAATGGTAGAACCTTTTAATGTTGCAGTTGAAGACGAAGAGGAAGAAGTTGTGCATGCTGTATCTAGTGATGATACAAATGACAGCACTGCTGTAACCTCAGAGGTTATTTCATCAACAGTTACGTCAGATACACATATTGGTACTACAACCACTGATAGTACGATTATCACAACAACTGTAACACAACCATCGCAGGAGAAGGAGGTTGCAGGTACGCTGCTGAACTTATGTAGAACCTTAGCAATTCCTGATTCTGTTATTGCACCTGTTCCCATTGTAATTGAACCTACTGGAAATAAACAATTGGCTAATACTTTGAAGAATGGGGAGGCAGTGAATAAAGTAGTAGATCAACGAGACATAGGAAAGGGTGAAGCTATTTCTGAACCTGAACTAGATGAACTTCAATTTGATAGTACGGAGGATCAGATTTCACATGATCGTGAATTATCAATACAATTGGATGAAAATTTTAAGGCTGAATATCTAGCATTAGAAAAAAAAAAGAAAGAACAAGATGAAGCGACTATGAGAGTGATTGAACAATTGAACAAGGAACAAGCATTTGTCCAGGGTTCTGAAATGATAAAGTTGGAATGGAGTAATGAAGAATGGGCACTATTAGATGTTCCATCAAGGTCAAAGGTTCTTGCTGCGAGGGCGAGACAAATGCAGAAGGAGAGAAGTGTCGTACCATACAATAGTAAGAATAACAAACCTCCAACTAGGGCTCAAAGGAGAAATTTCATGATCTCAATTCTCAACAACGTGGAATTTTGCAAAGGCAAAGATTTGAAATCATGGACGGACGAAGAGATTGAAAAGCTGTATGAACGTTGGTTAACAATGAAAGATGATTTCATTCCTATGAATTCTGATAAAGAAGCTGCTTGGATCAACAACGAACAAAAGCGAATGGCAGAAATTCGGGAAAATGTGCGTTCTAAGAAACAGAAATTGGATGAAGGGATGGAGAGGGAAGAAATAATGGATTTGTATCTTAAGGTGAGTGATATACAAGAGCCGATTAATTGTACACCACTAAACGCATGTCAACCAGTTAATGATTTGAAAATAATCACTGCAAATGGTAGAGAAGTGATTGAAATAACAAGAGCAGATGGATGCAGAAGTAGATACGTAGATTTTGGAAGCTTGTTTTTCTTTCTATCAAAAGAGGATTTGGAACAGTTATGGAAAGTCATTGATTTTAGATATGGAAAGCATGGGCCAACTGGAGGATTAGCAAGGTTGGTGTGGAGATCAGTGAAAAACATGTGTCAACCTAATCCATCGGACAAATTCTGGAAACAAATTGAAGTAGTTGAATGGATGCTTTATGAGCATTCCAGAGTACATGCTGTACAATCTACTAAGGATAAGCTTTTCATGTTTATTGATAAAGCCTATCCATTGTCCAAAACTGTTGCCAGGAAAATGTTGGAAGCGAAGCTTGATCCACAAGGAACCATATCAACAAATCCAATGGTAGATCAATTGCTATTGAAGATTCAAAAGATTGCTGGTGTACAAGGTCCTTTGGCAATAAAACTCTCAAGGAAGGTTAAGTAGAATGGGTGGTGTATCGTGAAAGAATGTCTCAGACGGCTGGTGGGTCAAACCATGGATTGAATTATTGTTGGAACCACGGCAAGTATGAAGAAACCACGTTTATAATAACTGTTGAAACCACGGGTAGTTCAGAAGAAACGACGGCTAGTATGAAGAAACCACGGCTAGTTCAGAAAGAAACCACGGCTAGTTCAGATAAAAACCACGGCTAGTTGAAAACATACCACAGAAAGTATGATCAAAACCACGGCTATAAGGACTGTTGAAACCACGTCTAGTTGAGATGATACGACGGCAAGTTTAGAAAAAACCACGGCTAGTAGAAGATTGGAAGCTGGTTTAAATGTAATATCATAATTTATATGTAATCAGTTTTTAGTAGTGATCCTTAGAACTTAAACAAGCAATAATAATATCAACTATTAATATTTACAAACATTGACAAAACATTTTGGATATTTACAGATTTATCATTCCAATAGTTACTACAATTGATTATACATACACAAAGAATGACCATTCCTTATGAGCTAACATCTTTATGTACCAATTATATACATACTTAGTCAATTAGTGTTGACGATACAACAACTTGTAATAAATATAGTCAATGACCAGCATACTGAATCTTGTATTTCCATAGGTACTCAAACATTCTTTCACGATAGGCAAGAGCTGTTTCTGCAGGATCGTCAGACTCTAATGGCATGTTATGAGTCAGCCTATATAGGTTAATGCAAGACCATATCCCGCAGTCACCGTATTGACCTGTTTGTTTGGGGACGTCAACACATTTTTGAAAGCTAATCCGATAGGCGTTGGTATCTATGCCTTTTGCTGCAAAGACTCCCGTTTCATCTAGTAATTTTGGCAGCCAATACTGAAATTTTGCAGGCATGGTATCCTTCCACCAGATACGTTTGTTTGTAAAGGCTGGAAACGAATCATACAATGTCAAAACACCAGTACTGATATGCAGCTGTCCTACCGCCCAGTGCTTGTCAGGTTCGTTTATTGGAAATAGTACCTACATCATTTATGACATCAGCATAACGCACCCGCTGAACATTTTCAGACACCTACGGCAATATGGAAAGAAATAAATACCTTTTCAACATTAGCCCAAGGCACCGGGTACTTTACACCATTTGCCCAATAGGTTCGTACCCAGTCATTAACTACTTGAGCTGTGAAAAAGGGACCCACCATAGCCCAGTCGGCATCTGATGGTCGGAAATGCCACAGCAAATCTACCCATATGTCAAGGTGCTGTTTACACAATTGGGCACATTATTAAAAACATGTGGGAATCACAAAGAAACATTTATGGTAGAATACTAACAACTGATTTTATACGCACCTCGTCCCTCAGCCATCCATCCTTGTTTGCACCCGTAGCCAATAAACAGTCCCAAAACCGGAGATCAGCAATAGTGTCTTCATTGCCCCATGGGAAAATAAACCTAGTACCTTTATTCTCTTTCAAAAATTTTTGAACGGAACATGGCACAGTTACCTTTTTGGTTTTTTTATTCCCAGTCCCAGTTCTCGACAGATTCTAAATTATTAAAAATTAACTCTTTTAGTTAATGTTTGTATTACAAAGTAAGAGACATATAAGTTGACACGGTCAAATACCTCCACAAACGGTTCCAATGTATCATCAAAATCTGGAGCGTTAGGAGGGGATGGGGTTTCACAATTAATCCGTGCTGAACGCCTTCTCTTTGGAGTAGTGGCTGGTGGAGTAGTATAGGGTGAGGTGCAATATCTCCCTGGCTTCCTCTTACGTTTAAGGGAGTTGAAAACTAATCTGATATTTGCAGCCTTTAAAAATAAAACGATTCATCTTTTAACAAACAGCTCGACTATCCAAACAATTAAATAACTTCAATGCTCAACTGTTATTCTACGGCATAAATTTTTTTAGTCATGACTAACCATGTGGTGTCTATTTTAAGGATAAGAACAACAAAGCATGACTGTTTGTTCAGGGCCCTTTATTATTTTCAAAAGTAAATCCTCTGCAAAGTTGACTATGTATGTTTAACTATTTACATGTGACTTAGCAAGTGGTGTCTATTTAATAGCGAAACCATGATCTTATTGTTCACCATATTTCCATCAAATATTTGCTCCTATCCATTTTCAGTTTCATAACAATATTTCGATAACATTAATTGATTTATGTCGAGTTCTAAAGGAGTTAGGTTTGAGGAAAACCACGATGAAAGGGAGTGGTCGATAAAGGTAGCAAGAGAGGTAATGTTTCCTGAAATATATGAATTATATGGACCAGATGCTGAACCAACTTACCGATTACCAGCTGAAGTGCTAGAAGACATAAGAAGAGAGATATACGGTATTGAAAAAAAACAAGTTATAGAACCAACTGGCGTTGGTAACTCTAAGCAATCACAAAGGTTGGGAGCCAATGCGCAAGATATTGGTCCTAGTAGCCGTGAAACTAATGTTCGGAAGCAAATGAATTGTCGTAAGACACTCAAACAGTCAAGTCAACCATAAGTGAAAAAGAAATTAGTTTGCATGTTTCTTATGTTGTAAAAGTGATGTATTAATGAAAAAGATAAATTAATATTTTAATAATTATATCAACTGTAGCACATTGTAAAGATAAGATAAGATTCTTTGCACACAGTAAAAGACAGTATTTTATTCTAAGTGAAGTACAACACAATGTAAAAGATAAGATTCTTGTTACTGCTACATATCCTACTACATAATATTTTCCTAGTTTCTGGTCTCTTATTATCACAGATCTCACTTTCTTCTCTCTTATTCTCGCTCAAGAACAATGGCAGCACCAAATGGAAACTTTCAAAATGATGAAGAAGAGTACGAGTTTGTCTTAAACAATGATTTGCTTTTTGACGCAGTGTTAGATGCTTTTGGGGAAGAACCAATGTCAGAATATGGTTCATATAGGCAAGTGAGTGTGTGGATGAGGACAAATATCCTTACTTGGCTGCGTCGCCAAGACTTCTACTGGGATGAGATTTATGGAGTTGATGAGGAAGAGGAGGAAGAATATGAAGATGAGGAAGATCTAGAGAATGAGGAGGAGGCTGAAACTGAGCTGGTGCAGCAAGGTCAGATAGTGCAGCAAAATGAGGTAGAGGAAGAGTTTCAAAGTGAGGTGATGCAGCAAAGGGAGGTGGTGCAACAAACGCAGGAAGATGATAACAACCCAGTGGAGCAACATGTGAATAATCCTACATTATTTGAAGATATTTATAATTTGGAAAATAGGATTACTAGTCTTGAAATACTGTTTCAACAACTCAAAGCAATTAAGAAAAGCAAGGGAGAGAGCTCTGGAACTAAAATGTAGATTATGATGATGGTCATTTATGTATTTAGTATCATATTTGTTTTTTAGGTGTCGAAAACTGTTTTAATGTATGTTTATGTGCTATCTATGCAAATGTATTAATGTATATAGTAATCAAATGAAAAGCAGGGACTTGTTTGTTGATAAGATAATTAAATGTACCTTGACAACATCCTGCCCATCCTCATCATCAATGCATATAACTTCAACAGGTTGTGTATCTGCCCCTTCCATAACCGTTTCCTCAACATCCATATCCAATGTGTCTAATTGTGGAGCAACTTGCGCAGCGGGATCATAAACGTTGTCTACCGGTAAAGCCCCCTGCTGCAGCCACGGGTCTAACAATGTAAGCATAAACTGCACAAACCATTCCCACCAAAGAGGTGGCCGCCAAACAACAATTTCTTTACCCTTGGCACTGTCATTATCTTTTACCGCACCATTCACAGCCATCGATTCCTAGATAAAGGGTATGTGGGTTTGATTTTGAAATAGAATAAAATAAAAGAAGGGAAAAAAAACAATATATATATATATATGCGTACGTCAACAGGAGTTGGATCAAACCCATCATAAGCAATGTCTGAGAACTCATCATTCAAATTTGGTAAGGCAGCCAAATCAAATTTGTTATCCACCTGCATTATATTGTTGGAATGATGAGCATCGTCAAGACCTCCCGATAAAGCAGCTTTCATAAGTTGGGACATAGGCCTGGTAAACTCATCGGAATCGGCATACAACAGCTTCTGCTTGTCATCGGATCCTACGTTGCTCCTGACTGGGGTGTGTTCATCGGTAGTAGCCAACGGTTTGTTGCCATCAACAGTATCCACCTGTAAAAAAGTTAACTTACTTAGGCAATCAAAGACACCATTTTGGTGGAATGAAGTAACAAAAATTCAAATAACAGGTTTTTACCTTAATCTCACCAACATCATCTTGTGACTTTATTCCTAAAGCATCCTCAATTACCACAATTCTCTTTTGTACGCTGTGTAACTCACATAAGAGCTGTGATACACCAACTACTCCTACACGTGCTTCTATAGTACCAACCCAGGACTTAAGGGATTTAAGCTCGGCACGAAAGTCATCTTTATCTAAGGTATGTGACGATTCCGCTTTGTCACATTTGATCCCATCTGCAACCTCAACATTACCGGCTACAACATCTTCAACCTTCTCAGGCTCATTCATATTCAACATTTCACCAAGCCCAACAACAATCTCTTCTTCAACAGCTTTGTCATTGACACTAGACGTTTGACCTTCTGTAACTACTTCATCGGCGTCACAGAAAGGGACATTTAAATCGGCTTCAATTCCACCGCATACATCCAGACCAGCCATACCTGCCTCTTCTTCCACCATCAGTTGGTCAGCCAACTCTTCTCTTCTTTCAACAAGTTGGGAATCTAGTTGACGGATGTACTCCATACTGCGAATGTACCACGGACAACTCAGCTTGGCATTTGTCGGTACAATCTTCTGTAGTGGTCTGAAAGCCTGAATAACAAAGGAGATAAGCTGATATGCTAAATGGAATAAAAACATACAACAGTTAACTAATTTTGGGTTTTTACTTACCGGATCAAATAAAATTGTATAATGTTTTTTTTCAAAGTTTTTTACTTTGGACCAAGCTAAACAACGTGGGATCTTCTCTGAGTCTTTGGTCCAGAACTGGGAGTTGTTTGGGAATGTCTCCATAATCCAAATCTGAAAAATCAAATACATTGAATTAAGAGTTAGTGATTGTGATTATAGTGGTTGTGATTATGGTTGCAGTGGTTAGGATACCAGTGGCTGTATATGTAGTAACAGGGGATACAATTACATAACGTGTTGTTGCAGCAGTGGGTTCTTCTGAACTAGCAGTGGATGAAGACACATTGTCAGTGGTTTGAATCTACCGCCAAACCATCAACCATAACATCCTTAAATCTACACAAACACTTACACTGACTACAGAACAATGCCTAGGGAACCAAGCCAATGGCTAATGAACAATGCCAACACATTATTAAGATTAACCATCAGAATATATACAAGCACAAATAATGTATGTTACAAGTAAAATCTAACCTTCAACACCCATGTAAATCCATACAGACTGTATGTTTGTTCTTTTTTTGGATCTTTTGGAACGGGCTTCTTTGATTCTGCCTCAAGATGCCTAGGAACAACATTCACCGTTCTTTTATACAGATGAGCCCACATGTATTCGCCCCATGGATACTCATTCCATACACAAAAATCCTCAACATTCCTTAGCAAATGGTCAGGAACATTAAACCTTCCTTCCTGACCGATAAAGACAAATGTTGCAATCACCAACAAAGCAACCTTCACAGCATCTTCATCGGATAACAATTCCCACCTTTCCGCCGACTTTACCAACGCCAAAAGGTCATCACCCTTAACTTTTTTGTTCTTAGTTTTCTTTTTATCGGGAAACAACCGATCAAAAAAAGGACTATATGTTAAACCTTTAACAACATGGCCGTGGTCACTTTCACTATTATCTACTGGTCCTAAACGAAACCCAGTTAGAAGACTAAATTGTTCACGGCCAAAATCAAAAACATTATCACCTAGTACAAAAGTTAAAGGTGGACAACAATCAGTAACTTTTGACACCTCAACTGCATTTTGATATAAATAATGGTATAAGTGGTTGTCAGGGGAATACTTAGGAAAATCTAACCAAGGGCCAAAGACAGTTTCTCTAAACAATTTGGTTCTATTAACATTCAGTGCACCTTTAATAGTAGCAATATGTTCTAATCTAGATCTGACCGTTAGCTTTGCATCAAACATGTTCGTGGTTGGATTCTTGAGATGTTGAAGAACTGCGATTGACTGTAGGAATATGCGTCGGATTGCTTTGAATGTACGAATATGCGTCGTTTGGAAGAAGAACTATTCAGGGAGTAGGATTAGGGCGTTGGATTATTGAGTTTGAGAGGGAAGGATATATGTTTCAAGTTGTGGATGATTTTTCGGCTTTGAGAGGGAAGGTGTGTGTGGGGTAAAGGAGTGTGTGTTTTGGATGATTTGGGTATTTTGTGTTTTGTATTTAGGTGTATTAGGATAATAAATAATTTTTTGAGATATGTAATTTGGTTTATTAAAGGTGTATTTGTATGGTATGGAGTGGTATTTATAGAGAGTTGCCCGAAAGTACATATGTGTGGGGCCAAGTTGCCCAACTTATTTGCATTTAAAAATGGGTTTTTATAGATAGTTGCCCAAAAGTACATATTTGTGGCGCCAAGTTGCCCAACTTATTTGTATTTATAAATTTAAAAATATAAATTTTGATTTTTCACTAAAAGACAAAAATTGACAGCTGCCCAATACAATAGGTCAAAGTTGCCCAACAGACAAAGTGTTAGTTTTGTACTATGTAAGTACAACGTGTGCCCAAATATTTGATAGAGTTGCCCATTGGGAGAGTTGCCCATGGGGCATTTTGAGAAGTGAAAAAAAAGTAGGACATTTGGGGTAATAAAGTTGGGCAACTGGGGCATTTAAAGAATTTTCCCTATTTAAAAACTAACCACCTTCTTATGTTAATCCTAATATACCCTTACTAATAATAAAGTAATTTCAATTTTCTTATCTCTGCTATAGCCTATAGCCCTTTACATTTCTTCTCAATTGTCGAAAGTTAAAATCATCGTGTCATCTACTTTCGCACAAAATGATTATGCCACAACACGCAAATTCCTGTTTCAATTCACTCGAGACAAACTAAAACCATTAATATATTTTTTGTTCTATTGGTTTTTAGTTTTTTTGTGGGGTTCCAAAAAAACCTACAAAATTAATTGATAAAATTACACACCGTATATATTTTGCTCCTTTTTATGTTAAATTGTTTACCTTCTATATTTTTTATACACTACAACATTTTAACTTATGAAATGGTGTTTGAAAAAAAATATATTAGGTAATGACTGATGTATCTACTAGTACCTTATAACAAATAACTGATATTAATTTTCTGTAAATAAAGAAGTATTGTAAATAAAGAAGTAGGTGAATTCGTTTGATTGTATATTAACTGTTAACTTTTTGCGGGGATAGAAATTAAAGGGTCATGATACGCAGGCACCCCATAGGTTTAGGGGCTATGGGGTGTTTTGGCCAATCATTGGTGTGTTGGTGGTTAATCATTGGGGGAATGTTTTTTCTCGATTTCCGTGCCAAAGTATAAAAAAATTTGAGGTTAGCATGCTTTGGTTTGCCAAATAAAAGTAATACAAATTTTTTGTTTTGTACAAGGTTTTACAAGTTTTTATTTTTTGTTTTACAAGTTTTTTAAGTTTTCTAAAAGTTTTTTTAAGTTAGTTTTACAAGTTTTTTAAGTTTTGTATAAGTTTTTAGTAACTTTTTAGTTTTTTACAAGTTTTTTTTTTGTTTGATAACTTTAAAAAAAAAAACTTAGTCGGAAAATATTTGAGGCTCAGGTTTGAAGGTTGCAAAGTGAGATTTTATCTCACTTTACCGTCCATTCGATTATCATCATCGCCCCGGAAAAAATTTTAAGGCTCAAAAATCATCATCGCATCGGAAAAAATTTTAAGGCTCAAAAATCATCATCGCCTCGGAAAAAATTTTAAGTCACAACAGGTCTCAAAACTGCACAAGTGCACAAGTTCACAACAGCAGTCTAGCCAAACTGCACAAGTCACCCATGTCTCAAAACTGCACAGACATGTCTCAAACTGCACAGGTTCACAACAGCAATAGCACAACAGGTCTCAAATAATCACCAACCCAGAAATAATCACAAGTCACAACCAAGCACAAACACGTTTTCATTGTGCAAAATCAATAGCACCAAAAGCAACTGCACAAGAGGGTACGATTCCCTTCTGCAAAAGGTTCACAAGAAAGTAAACAAGTGCATGCATTCTCCCTTATAAGCAACAACATTACCCAGGACCACTAAAACCATAACAAACAACAAGCAAGAACTAAAACAGGACCACAAGCAACAACTGCACAAGCAATAGCACCACACAAGCAACTGCACAAGCAACAAGACCACAGTCCACCATGTCTAGTTCACCATTTGACACACAAGAGGTAACTTATCGTTTAAGGCTCAGATTATTAGCTTTTTAGCTCATATTGTCTGCAAATTAAGTTTTGCCATGCCAAAACTCTTAAGTTTTTATAAAAAAATCATCATTGCCTTTTTTTATTTCATTAAAGTTGCAAAGTGACCTAAAATGGTCACTTTACCATCCAGTAATGAAACGTTTTTAGTCCAAAACACAAAGTTTTTATCATTAAAGTTGCAATGTGAGCTAAAAAGATCACTTTACAATCCAGTAATGAATAATATGAGGTGTTTGGGAACTAATTCATGGGGTGTTGGAGTATCTCCAGGGTCATGCTATGGAGGCACCCCAAACCTGTAAAACATAACAAAGTCTAGTAAGCACCAACCCACAAATAATCAAACCAACCCAGAAATAATCAACCAACCCAGTACCTCAGAAACATCAACACAAACATCTTGTTAGATCTTAAAAATAATCAACCAAACAAACAAACTAGTACCTCATAAACATCAACACAATCTCATAAACATCACCACAACATCAGAAACATCACCACAACCTCAACCATACCACTTTTTTTTCTTCAGATCTAACTAGTTTTAGATTTTAAAAAAAAAATCAGTCTTTACTTTTTTTTTCAACAGATACCATACCTCTTTTTTTTTCAGAAACATGTTTTATTTTTTCAATATCTAAAAACATCACCAGATATAACGATCTAACAAGTTTTAAACTTGTTAGATCTTAAAAATAGGCACGAGTTACCCCAACACAACCTCAGAAACACCAACACAACCTCAGAAACATCAACACAACATCAGAAACATCACTAGATATAACGATCTAACAAGTTTTAAACTTGTTAGATCAAGATTTTAGATCTAAAATCTTTTTAGATCTAAAATTTTTAGAGAGAGAGAGTAACAGGTGAGATACAGTGAAAGAGAGTACCTACAAGAAAAGCATATTAGACAAGTTATCAACAGAGAAAGAAGAAAACGCGTAAACACAACGAGAACCACACACGTATCACCATAAAACACACACACGTTTTTTTTTAAAGTATTTATAAGAAAACGTTTTTTTTAAAGTATTTATAATAAAACGTTTTTTTTAAGTATTTATAAAAAAAGTAGATAAAACGTTTTTTTAAAAGTATTTATAAGAAAATGTATTTATAAAAAAAGTTAATAAAAGTATTTATAAAAATATTTATAAAAACATGTATTTATAAAAAAAAGTTAATAAAAAGTATGTATAAAAGTTTGTAAAAAAAATGTATTTATAAAAAAAGTTAATAAAAAGTATTTATAAAAGTTTGTAAAAAATTTGTATTTATAAAAATTTGTACAAGGTTGTATTTTTTATCAAAGTTTTAAAAAGTTTTTTATAAAAGTTGTTGTGTTTTTTATTTTTTAGGTGTTCGGTAATGAAGTTGCTTTAACTGATTGGGTGCAATCTACTGCTGAATCGATTGGTTTTATTATTGTTAAAGGAAGAACTAAAACAGATAGCGGCTATAAGTACTCTATCGATTTTTTGTATTCTAGGCATGGGACGTCTGCACGTGAAGGTTTAGAAGATGAACTTGAACGGCAGACTAGTACCGATAAATGTAATTGCCCATTCAGATTACTAGCGAAATTTATAAAAGGTCGAACTGGTAGAACTAACATTAAAACTAGTGGTTGGATCTTGAAGGTCAAGTGTCCGAGGCATAATCATGACTTTCTAGACTCGTTCCATGGTTTTTCACAGGCCATGCGATTAAAAGAAAGTGAGTTAGTTTTGGTGAAGCAGTTGACAGAACATCAAGTAGCACCACGAATTATACTTTCTTCACTAAAAGAGAGCGATCCGAATAACGTGTCTGGCATTAGAACGATATATAATGCACAAAACAGGATACGTCGTGCCAGTCGTGGTGATTTGACTCCGATACAACAACTTTTAGTACATTTGAGGCGTAAAGGTTATACTTATTACGAAAGGGTAAATGAGCACACTGATGAGCTCGAGGAAATATTTTTTGTTCACCCGACGTCATATGCTCTGTGGACAACATTCCCGAAAATAATGCTGATGGACTCCACATACAACACCACGTTGTTTAAACTGCCATTATTTACAGTTGTTGGAGTTACTTCAACAAACAAAACATTCTCAATGGCGTTTAGCTTTTTGGACAAGGAAAAAGAGCGAAATTTCCAATGGGTGTTGGAACGTATTAAGTTGGTGATACAAGAACAATATTACCTGCGGGTTATCGTCACCGACAGAGATTTAGCGTTGCTTGGGGCATGCAGAGAAGAATTCCTAACTCTAACAGATTACTCTGTCGATGGCATATAAATCAAAATGTGCTCAAGTCATGCAGAAACAAATTCGATACGGTAAAGGAGTACGACAGAGTAAGATGGACATGGGATTTGATGGTTACAGTTCCTACCGAAGAAGTGTTCACGCAATATTACCAGCACCTACAAGATTTATTAGTCCAAAAAAGGGTACTTACCCATTAATACATTTTTTATTATTATTTAATAAATAACTACTCGAATTGTTTTCTCACTTTATTAATTATTTGTTTTCTCAGATGTTTTGCGGTATTTCCGTAACTGGCTGCGACATTACGACAACATGTTTGTGTAGTACATTACCGATCAATATCGCAGCTACGACCAGACAACAACATGTAGGATTGAGAGTCAACACGCGCTGTTGAAGTTATACTTGGGCTCCACACAGTCCAGCTTAGACACGTTGTTGTGTTCGGTCGACAAGATTATAGCTGCGCAAGAAACTGCGATACGAGCCACTTTGAATACAAGCAAAATCAAGAAACTGCATGTGTGTAAGGGCACACTATTTAGCGAATTGCGCTATAATGTTTCAAGAGATGCTTTACTACTGTTACTCGCAGAAAGTAAACGGGATGTCGACCCACATCAATGTGATCATCAGTTGCGGTTAGTTTATGGTTTACCATGCTATCACGAACTGTATTACCTTCAAGCAAACGGTATGTATTTCAAATTTATGCCTATCAAGTTATTCTCCCCGTCAATACCGATAATTTTAACTAGTTCCTTTTTTCGAATACAGGATTGCCTATTCCGCTTGGTTTTGTTGATAATTTTTGGAGAACCCTAAGCGTTCCCTGGCCTGTTGTCCGAAATACTCAAGAGCGTGATAAGCCTGAATATCCGGAAGAGCCTCAAGGGCCTGAATATTTTTCTTGTCAAGATGACGTACAAAAATTCCAAAGTGTTTTTACCAAAGCATCGTCGTTTGTCAAAAAAAATATGTTAAACATGCTCAGAGGTATATACGCTCCTGAATCTGTGTCAACACAACAACCTGCTGTTAAAGACGATAATCGTGGACGTCCGAGCGCAAAGGACAACAAATCCAAGGCTAAAAAAAATATTCCTTATTTGAACGAAGAACCCCCCACAGGGCACCGCAGAAGCTACACAAAACCTAAAAAAGTCCCAGACTTAAATGAAGTGTTAATACAAAAAACCGTAAAAACGTTTATTAATATTTTACGATCTTTTTGTGTTTTGTTGATAACAAATATAATGTTATCTTAAGTATAACCTTAAGGATACATGTTAATTTTGTAAAGCATTTACATATAGCCATTTAAATACAAAAATGTAGTAATTAAGCATTTGTTGTAATAGTTTATTATGATGGGTAAAAATCATAACCCATGAACCATAACCCATGGATCTTAACCCATACCCAAGAAGACTTGATACAATATATACTTAGATACATTGAATCTAAAGATAACCCATGGACCAACCCATAACCCATGACCCATAACCAAAAAACCCATGGGCAAAGAGGAGCGTTCCACGGATCCCTAGGATTACACTAGACGGATCCCAAGTGGAAGGGATCCGTGGGATCCGGGGGAACAGTGAAGAAGTTTACCTATAAATAGAGAGTCATTTCTTCATTCTAACTCACCCATTTTCTTACTAAATCTCTCAAACATTCTCATTCTCTTCTAACATATAGATCACTTGATCTAGAGAGTTGTTCTTCTTTCTTTCTATTGTGATCCTCATATAGGTCCTTCTCTAAGGCGAGATCACGAGCATTCTACAAGTCATCCAAGCAAGGGGTCCTTGATTGATTTGTCACTCCGCAAGATTTCTGTAGCGAAGATCTTGTATTTGATATTTCACATATTTGTTGTGTAATAGTCGTGTTGGTTTGGTCCACCGTATTACGGACTCGGTATCTAGCTTTGTACCGGAAAAAAGTGTAAGCAACGTTGTGAAGGCTTCTCCGCCAAGTGAAGGAGTTTGTTGACATAGTGCTTGAACTCTCGAGTAGGTGACTCGGGGAGTGGAGTAGGGCAAGGAAGGTGTCCTTGTAGCCGAACCACTATACATCGGTTGTGTAACACCCCAACCCAGCAAGGGTAGAAGTGTCACATTCTGGTGTCATATCAGAACATACAAATGAAATCTTTACAAACCGAAACCTTAAAAATGAAGTATCAAAACATATACACAATTGACTGAAAAGAATATACAATATCCATAATGAATTAAAATCCCAAAACAAAAGTTCTTCAAAATAAGTCCCAAAGTAATAAGGTGCCAGGGTTGGTCCACTCAAATACTCTAACTCTCAGCCCATCGAAGCCCATCCTCCAACCTAAAACCTGCCGCAGGAAAAGAAATGCGGCTGAGCTTAAAGAGCCCAGTGAACATATATAACAAAACGAAAGCTAAATAAAATCAGAAATGCAAAATGGAATAATGAAACTGATAACAAAGTCGCAGCGAAATGAGGACAATGAGTCAAGGAGGATCCTGCAGAACACAATTATACAGATATCCAAAACACATATAACAAGGAGAATGGAGCAAAGCAAAGCATCAATGACATAAATACAAGCACATACAAAAATCTAAAGGCAAGCGAAAGCAGTTAATTAGTAAGTGAGCATGGCAATCAAACAGGACAGAAACCCTTAGTTGAAAACATAACCAGTATCATAACAGCAGTCAAAACATGGCAGTCACACGTAACAAGTAGGAATACAATATGAACACTATAATTAAATGAACTAGGGACATAGCAGGGCAATTAAACAAGTTAACAAGCCAGACGTCATAAGTTGAACCATTTACCCAATCAACAATAGTATAAGCAGAAATTTAAACATGGCAGGTCAACCATAGGCAGATAGGGATACTAACGGATAGTAAAATTTCACGAGATTAACTGAACGAAGTATACATAATAAACATACAAGACAATCGATTACACACTAGCATAGTCACCACACATATCAAAGAGGTCACATAACGGTAAGATAGCATATAATCAGATGACAACATGTGAATCACATATAAACATATTAATCATATCATAGCATGGTAACCGGTAGTCACATAAACATGTAAAAGCATAAACAAATTCAATAATCATGTAATAACGCGGTACGTGAATGGAACCATAGTCTGAAGTAACGGAATGAAAGTGTGACAGATCAATGCAATGGAATGTATATATCTTGGTAGTAGAGTGAGTCATATAAGGGATTGAGTAATGAACAATTAACACATAATATGGTGCGTTGGGGAAATACATAAAGTACAGTATAGGCATATCAAAAGTGTAAGGGTTGTCAGAAATCTACCACGAGCCCATAAACATATCATATCATATCATAAGTAGCCATTGTATTCGGAGGGGTGACCTCGGAATACCATATATAATAGGAGGGGTGACCTCAGTAACCAATGGAGTAGCTAGCTCCCAGAATGTGAAGACGTGTATTGCACACGACATCATTCACCAGACAAATCATATCATATCAGATAACAGAACAAATCTAGGATGCATCCATACGCCCCTGCAGACAAATAGTGGCCATACAACATATATCGAGCTCATAATCAGATAACAGAAAGGGACGGTGTGTAACATCACTCGTACACACTAGAGTCATGCCATTGGTGCATCAATGACACGACCATGTTACCTTCATGGCTAGGGAAACATATTTGGCTCGGGTATCAAACTGAAGGGTCAAAGCATAATCATATCATAAGGATTCATATCAAAAGTTCATATCAAAGTTCCATAACATAAGTTCATAATCGAAAGTTCATATCAATGGCTCATAATCAGAAAGGTTCGTAGTCATAAGGTTCACATTCAGAAGGTTCATAATCAGAGTTCATAACAAAAGGATGCATAGCAGAGTCATAGGGAAGCCCTAAATAGAAGGCTCAGAGCAAAGTATAACAGTTCAAAGCTAATATCGAAAGATGTAAACGAATCATGAGAAACCTTAAGAGATAAGGTCAGAATATCTGTACCTTAGCAACGAAATGAAAACAAACGGAAAAGTAACACTGGGAAGCAACGTCGTATCTTCTTCAATGAATCTTGGGGATCGAATGGAATGAAACAAAAACCAAGAGCACCAAGAACCAACGATCTCAATACCACCATCGATCTAGAAACCCACGACCATTCTCCCTTCAAAACAGCACCCATGCCTAAGAATCAAGCATGATAACAGCCTCCTAGTCCCTCTTGATGTCGACATAAGTGGAGAAGAAAAGATGAACCGCCATTTTATTTCCTAGGGTTTTTGGTTGTGCATTTTGTGAAACGTATTGTAAAAAAAAAAGAAGGAATGGAAAGTGTATGGGGATTTCGGTTTTGGATGAGCCAAGGGAAGCAATGGGCTAAGCCTAAGTCCAAATTTAATTTACAAGTTAAATGGGCTCTTATTATTATGTATTGACGTCCTTTAAAATTTCGGTTCGTGCAAAACTAAGAAGAAGAACGTGTGATGAAATTTTAAACGTAAACGTAAATCAATTCATACATTTGGCTTGGCAAACAAGTTATAAGTTAGGTTAAATTTTACATTTACTGAGCTTGACGGATTTTACGTATTTTATAAATATTAAATAGAGGGGCAAAATAGTCTTTTCACGCGTTTACGATTTTTAGGGTTTTACAACTCTTCCCCTCTAAAAGAAAATTTTCGTCCTCGAAAATTGAAGTCGCAGAGGTACACGAAGACGTACAAGTTTAGGGCAGACGTAGCAATCCATAGTTTCGCACAGATCAAAACGATTTCGGGTCCAAAGCGTACAAAACTTATAAGTAATAGATGTCGGTGAGAATCTCGTACAGAGGTACAGAATTTCAAATGAATATGAGGATGAAAGGATAATGGATATAAGCCTAGTCCATTCACGTACCTACCCCAGGCATTTCCCAAGACGTCGTACGATTTCAATAAGTTCAGATTATATGATCTCGGTATTATCACGTTGATCAGGCGTCATAATACTTGCATCACATAACAAGTTCTTATTGTCATCATATTTTGCCTCGGTTCATGACAAACCACATAACCAATATCACAACAAAACATATCACATACAGATATTAAGTAACATACCAAAGCAGACCAGATTCATATACACACAGCATAAACTACATCAAGCAACTTACCATATCATAATGAAAGAAGGCCATCAACTTGCACAAAACGGCTCCTCATGACTCATTACTGACTATCCGAAATAAAGCTGAGATATCACCAAAACGCTAAATAATAAAACTTCATGATTCAAACCGAGTTCTGAACGAATCAAGGAAAAGCAATACCGATCAAAATCACTTAACAAAATATCAAACCCCCTCAAAACACATGACAAACGAATCGGAGTAACATAAGTCACGCCCAATCATGTGAAGTAGATGAATCTCCTCAGCCACCAGTTGAATCTTTTCTCCGTCTTTGCGCCTTTGGTTGATCCATCCAGCAGCATCTTAATGTCTCCGGCAGCCTCACGATCGGGTGCGGCTTCTGCTTCACGAACCTCTCCAGAAATTGTTGCAGCAGTGCAGGGTCGGCACCATCATCTTCGGTTCCACGAGTAGTCTTCATCTAAACGATCGACAAAAGAATGCGCGAAGGTAAACAAACAAAATCAAATGCGAAAAGGAGATGGTCAAATCAGCGAAGACAAAAGAATATCGGAGCCAAATCTGAACGACAATAAAAAGGAATTGAAAGAGATCAGAACAGACAGAAGCCTAGTGTCTACCCAAGTTCTCACAGGTCAATCCTAAGGTCAACAAGACGAAACCTGGCTCTGATACCATAATTGTAACACCCCAACCCGGCAAGGGTAGAAGTGTCACATTCTGGTGTCATATCAGAACATACAAATGAAATCTTTACAAACGAAACCTTAAAAATGAAGTATCAAAACATATACACAATTGACTGACAAGAATATACAATATCCATAATGAATTAAAATCCCAAAACAAAAGTTCTTCAAAATAAGTCCCAAAGTAATAAGGTGCTAGGGTTGGTCCACTCAAATACTCTAACTCTCAGCCCATCGAAGCCCATCCTCCAACCTAAAACCTGCCGCAGGAAAAGAAATGCGGCTGAGCTTAAAAAGCCCAGTGAACAGATATAACAAAACGAAAGCTAAATAAAATCAGAAATGCAAAATGGAATAATGAAACTGATAACAAAGTCGCAGCGAAATGAGGACAATGAGTCAAGGAGGATCCTGCAGAACACAATTATACAGATATCCAAAGCACATATAACAAGGAGAATGGAGCAAAGCAAAGCATCAATGACATAAATACAAGCACATACAAAAATCTAAAGGCAAGTGAAAGCAGTTAATTAGTAAGTGAGCATGGCAATCAAACAGGACAGAAACCCTTAGTTGAAAACATAAACAGTATCATAACAGCAGTCAAAACATGGCAGTCACACGTAACAAGTAGGAATACAATATGAACACTATAATTAAATGAACTAGGGACATGGCAGGGCAATTAAACAAGTTAACAAGCCAGACGTCATAAGTTGAACCATTTACCCAATCAACAATAGTATAAGCAGAAATTTAAACATGGCAGGTCAACCATAGGCAGATAGGGATACTAACGGATAGTAAAATTTCACGAGATTAACTGAACGAAGTATACATAATAAACATACAAGACAATCGATTACACACTAGCATAGTCACCACACAGATCAAAGAGGTCACATAACGGAAAGATAGCATATAATCAGATGACAACATGTGAATCACATATAAACATATTAATCATATCGTAGCATGGTAACCGGTAGTCACATAAACATGTAAAAGCATAAACAAATTCAATAATCATGTAATAACCCGGTACGTGAATGGAACCATAGTCTGAAGTAACGGAATGAAAGTATGACAGATCAATGCAATGGAATGTATATATCTTGGTAGTAGAGTGAGTCATATAAGGGATTGAGTAATGAACAATTAACACATAATATGGTGCGTTGGGGAAATACAGAAAGTACAGTATAGGCATATCAAAAGTGTAAGGGTTGTCAGAAATCTACCACGAGCCCAGAAACATATCATATCATATCATAAGTAGGCATTGTATTCGGAGGGGTGACCTCAGAATACCATATATAATAGGAGGGGAGACCTCAGTAACCAATGGAGTAGCTAGCTCCCAGAATGTGAAGACGTGTATTGCACACGACATCATTCACTAGACAAATCATATCATATCAGATAACAGAACAAATCTAGGATGCATCCACATGCCCCTGCAGACAAATAGTGGCCATACAACATATATCGAGCTCATAATCAGATAACAGAAAGGGACGGTGTATAACATCACTCGTACACACTAGAGTCATGCCATTGGTGCATCAATGACACGGCCATGTTACCTTCATGGCTAGGGAAACATATTTGGCTCGGGTATCAAACTGAAGGGTCAAAGCATAATCATATCATAAGGATTCATATCAAAAGTTCATATCAAAGTTCCATAACATAAGTTCATAATCAAAAGTTCATATCAATGGCTCATAATCAGAAAGGTTCGTAGTCATAAGGTTCACAATCAGAAGGTTCATAATCAGAAAAGTTCATAATCAGAGTTCATAACAAAAGGGTGCATAGCAGAGTCATAGGGAAGCCCTAAATAGAAGGCTCAGAGCAAAGTATAACAGTTCAAAGCTAATATCGAAAGATGTAAACGAATCATGAGAAACCTTAAGAGATAAGGTCAGAATATCTGTACCTTAGCAACGAAATGAAAAAAAACGGAAAAGTAACACTGGGAAGCAACGTCGTATCTTCTTCAACGAATCTTGGGGATCGAATGGAATGAAACAAAAACAAAGAGCACCAAGAACCAACGATCTCAATACCACCATCGATCTAGAAACCCACGACCATTCTCCCTTCAAAACAGCACCCATGCCTAAGAATCAAGCATGATAACAGCCTCCTAGTCCCTCTTGATGTCGACATAAGTGGAGAAGAAATGATGAACCGCCATTTTATTTCCTAGGGTTTTTGGTTGTGCATTTTGTGAAACGTATTGTAAAAAAAAAGAAGGAATGGAAAGTGTATGGGGATTTCGGTTTTGGATGAGCCAAGGGAAGCAATGGGCTAAGCCTAAGTCCAAATTTAATTTACAAGTTAAATGGGCTCTTATTATTATGTATTGACGTCCTTTAAAATTTCGGTTCGTGCAAAACTAAGAAGAAGAACGTGTGATGAAATTTTAAACGTAAACGTAAATCAATTCATACATTTGGCTTGGCAAACAAGTTATAAGTTAGGTTAAATTTTACATTTACTGAGCTTGACGGATTTTACGTATTTTATAAATATTAAATAGAGGGGCAAAATAGTCTTTTCACGCGTTTACGATTTTTAGGGTTTTACAGGTTGTGTCTTTTCTTTCCCTTCGCTTTACTTTATTTACTTGCTTTATCATTAGATCTATACTTTCTCTACATCCACAAGATCTCACATATTAACGAATCTAAAAGTTTTTGAAACTAACGTAAAAGCGGCAAAACTATTCAACCCCCCCCCTTCTAGTTTTCCACAATTGGCATCAAGAGCTAAGTTTATAAAAGTTTTAAAATAAAATTGTATTTTAAAAACTTTTCGATCACTATGGGTTCTGAAAATTATAAGGAAGGGCAATCTATGCAACGACCACCACTACTTGAAACTAATGGTTTTATATATTGGAAAAATAGATTTGAAACATATGTGAAGTCTAAAGATATTGATCTTTGGTACATTATTGTTGAAGGTGATTTTGAGGCTACCTCAAATGATGATAAAGGAAATTTAGTTCACATACCTCATGATAAACTAAACGATGAAATGAAGAAAAAGCTTTCTAAAAATAGTGAAGCAAAAACGGTTTTATATAATGTTTTACCGAAAAAGGAATTCGAAAGAAATTCTATGCTTAAAACCTCTAAAGAAATTTGGAATTCTTTAGTTGTAACTCATCAAGGCAACCAACAAGTTAAAAATAATAAAATTGATTTATTTGTTCAACAATATGAACAATTTTCAATATCGGATGAGGAAACTATAGATCATTCATTTGCTAACTTTAATACTATTATTACATCTTTACAAGCACTTGATGAATCTTTTTCTAGCCGTAATCATGTTAGGAAATATCTAAGGGCACTTCCATCGAAGTAGAGATCCAAGGTGACGTCGATCAAAGAGTCAAAAGATTTGACAATTCTCACCCTCGATGAACTCATAGGCAACCTGAAAGTCAGAGCTTGTCCTTGCTAAAGATTCCGAAGCTTCAAAGGTGAAAGAGAAACACAAATCTCTTGCCCTTAAAGCCAAAAAGGCTACGAGCGATGAGGAGAACTCCTCTTCGAGTAGTGACGACGAAGAGTACGCTATGGCGGTAAGGGACTTTAAAAAGTTCTTTAGAAGAAAGGGAAGATACGTCAAACAACCGTATGACGATAAGAAAGGCTTTTGGAAAAGCAAAGAGGACGAGAAGCCAAAGGATGATCGTACTTGCTTTAAATGTGGGGACCCAAACCACTTTGTTAGTAAGTGTCCCAAACGGGATTATCAAAAGGCGTTCGTGAGCGGCACATGGGGAATGAGCGACGAGGAGGATGAAGAAATTTGTCTCATGGCAAATGACGAGGTATGTCACGAATACTATAGTAGTTCATCACTCGATGACGACTCATTGCATAATGAATATGACAAACTATGCAATATTAGCTTAAAACTAATTAACAAAAACAAGCTTTTAAAGAGTCAAAATCAACGTTTAGATAAAGAAGTCATAGAATTAAAAGCAAAACTAAAACGTTTAGAAAAGGGTAAAATAGCAAGTGGTGAATGTGAACTTTGCGTTCAACTTCAAACACTAGTGGATAACTTAGATTCTAAAATTGCTAGAATGAGTACGAACACTTTAGATACAATACTCGAAGGTGTTAAAACCGGTAACAATCAAAAGGGTCTAGGTAGTCAACAACTTGATTCATCAACTAGTGAAAGTAAAGAAACAAAATTTGTTAAGGAACTAGAAAAACCAGCCACTGTTGTGGCGGATCCCACGGATCCCCTAAAAAGGGAACCGGCTAGTGTACAGAAAGGGATCTGTGGATCTGCTGCAGCAAACAGTAGCAATAACGTAGCTTCCTCATCTAGAACTGAGTTTGTTATAGTTAATAGGAAGAAACCAACTCATGTCACCACTAGACAACCACCTCCAAAATATAATCCTACTTTTGCAAGAAACAAAGCTCCATCTTTTTCAAAACCTAATTCATTTAGGAGACCTAATAACGTTTACCCAAAAAGTAACCATCAAATGGGATGGAATCCAAACATGCAAAACGGTTTTCACTTTCAAAACTTTGCTCCATGGAATGCATACTCATCTTATCCATACATGTCTAACATGAATGGAATGTTTAACACTAATGGACCCATGAACAAATGGAGACCAAACTTTTGAGTTTATTATTGTTTTAGGTGTGCTTAAAGGTCGATCTAGACCCCGATGAATGGGTTAAGGATAGCGGGTGCACGAGGCACATGAACGGCAATAGTGATCTATTCTCCACATATGAATCCTTCAATGGAGGTAATGTGGTGTTTGGAAATAGCAAAAGTAGAATCATCGGTAAAGGTACGATTTCTAACAAATTTCTAACCATTAACGATGTGTGTCACGTAGAAAACCTAAACTTTAACCTCTTAAGTATAGGACAAATATGTGATAAAAAGTGCAATGTACTTTTTACCAAAACCGGTAGTAAGATACTAAAAAATGGCATTACCATAGGAAAAGGAATTAGGAAACATGGAGTCTATGTCATTAAAATCGGTAATGAACCCAAGGACAAACTATGTCTTACCTCTATGGATGATACTTCGACCTTATGGCATCGAAGATTGGGTCATGCCAACATGCGACTTCTTCAATCGCTATCATCCAAAGATCTAGTAAGAGATCTACCTAAGTTGAAATATGAACATCACTTTTGTGATGCTTGTAATGTAGGAAAACAAGCTCATTCTAGTCATAAAGCTAAAAACATGGTGTCTACAACTAGGTGTATAGAATTACTACATATGGATTTATTCGGTCCATCCGCTATCCAAAGTTATGGAGGCAACTACTATACTTTGGTCATAATGGATGACTATTCTAGGTATACATGGACAAAATTTTTAAAGAACAAAAAGGAAACCTTTAATTATTTTGAAATATTATGCAAAAAGATCCAAAGACAACTAGGAAGTCCCATAGTGTCTATTAGGACGGATCATGGTAGGGAATTCGATAATGAAGTGCAATTCGGAGCTTTTTGTGACGCTAATGGTATTACTCACAACTTCTCTGCTCCACGCACTCCACAATCGAATGGGGTAGTAGAAAGAAAGAATAGAACCCTACAAGAAATGAGTAGAACCATGCTTAATGAACAATCCATACCTCAAAAGTTTTGGTGTAATGCCGTTGATACTTCAACGTACATACTCAATCTAGTCTTAATTAGACCAATCTTAGGAAAAACCCCATATGAGTTACTTCGAGGCAAAAAGCCTACGTTAAATCACTTTAGAGTCTTTGGTAGTAAATGTTTTATTCTTAACACTAAAGATTACCTTACAAAATTTGATCCTAAATCAACCGAAGGTATCTTTTTAGGTTACTCGTCAAATAGCAAAGCTTACGTCATATTAAACAAAGAAACAATGAAGGTAGAAGAGTCATTAAATATAAAATTTGATGAAAGTCCACCCAAACCCTCTCCACCTCTTATAGATGACGAGATTATAGAAAGTGAAGCTATAGTAATAAAGAAAAAGATAAGTGAAGAAGAAGAACCTCTAAGTGATGAAATAATAAACATTAAAGAGTCCAAAGATCACCCCGTAGATAAAGTCATAGGAAAACTAAAAGAATGAACATTAAGGTCTCAAGTTCAAAACCAAAGTAACTTGTTTTGTTTCGTTTCAACCTTAGAACCTAAGAATACACAAGAAGCCATAAAAGATGAGAGTTGGGTAATGACTATGCAAGAAGAACTAAATCAATTTGTTTCTAATGATGTTTGGACACTTGTCCCTCCACCTATTAATCAAACCATAATAGGAACCAAATGGGTTTATAAAAACAAATTAGATGCAAACGGAGTCGTGTCTAGGAACAAGGATATTTAGATATATTAAGGGTACAACACAATTAGGATTATGGTATCCTAAAGGCACGGGAGTAGAAACATTTGTATATGCAGATTCTGACCATGCAGGTGATTACGTTGATAGAAAAAGTACAAGTGGGGTATGTACTTTCATGGGATGTTGTTTAATATCTTGGTTTTCTAAGAAACAAACGACATTAGCAATATCAACAACCGAAGCTGAGTATGTCTCCGCCGACAAAGCATGCCAACAAGCACTATGGATGAAACAAGCGTTAGTCGACTATGACATTCATCTAAGCGACATAGCATCCTATGTGACAACAAAGGTGCCATCGACTTAAGCAAGAATCCGGTATTGCATTCTCGTAAAAAGCATATAGAGATGCGACATCACTTCTTAAGAGACAATGTTCAAAAGGGGAACATCTCTATTGAGAAGGTAGCATCCGAAGACAACATAGCCGACGTCCTCACCAAACCGTTGAAGCGGGAACAATTCAACCTACTTCGTCTTGGTCTTGGTCTAATGGAACAAACGTCGTAAATTACTTGACTCTACAAGGTATGTAAACACTAGCCTTCCTCTTTCTGAGTCTAGGATCTCTATTTCACGCACAACTCACAAACTATACGGGAATTTTCAAAACCCAAGATAAGTTTTCAACTTATAAGCTTTCTTAGTTATTTTTTTTCAAACACATACACATTTTCAAAGAAAAACTCTTTTCAAAATGTTCTTTAAAAAAAATGATACCTTCCCGTATCAATTTCACAAAAGCAATTTCTCACGTCTAGGACAAATCGCTTTTTCATTATTAATACAAAGTAAAAACCCGTTTTCATTGCATCTCATGTCTTTTGAATGCTAAAAGGGACACATAACTAATATGTGTTTTCGGGTACATTCATTTAAGTGACAATGAATTAGGAGCATTGATAACACTCAATTACGTACTTGTGTACTAAATATGTGTTTTCAGGTTATCTCAATAGGATGCTTTTTCTACTTCTAGTTTATTTTTCTTTTTCATTTTAGAGGTCGAGATAACCGCAACTCCAAATAGTTTGCATATAGGCACACACTAGGCAAAAATGTTTCCAAAAGGAAATTTTTGTGCTGCCTGCATCACCAGACCCACGGATCCCAGCCTTCATGCTGGACGGATCCCTCAAGGGAAGGATCCGTGGGAACCGTGAGACAGAAGCTATTTTTATCTTCTATTTTTCTCACTTTGGTTGAAAAATCCACATTTGCTTTATTTTAGGAAGTATGCTCTTTAATGATTGTGTTTTCATGATCACATGCCTTAAATTCATATCTAATCATTAGATTTTAATCCACATTTTGGGTCAAGCATTCATTACAATGATTTGTTTTTCTATATATAGTACTCCCAAAATGCTTGCATAATCCATCTCATCCTCACAAACACACTACATCATGTCATCAAAAAACCCTTTAGGAGAATCATCTAGTACAAACAATCATGATATCCAAACTTTGTGCTTCCACCATCCAAAATACCACAATCAAACTCTAGAATATCTGCACGGATTAGTATCCGATCTTGCTGTTTAGCAAAACAAACCTCAAATGGCTCATCCTCAACAAATAACTCACCACAAGATGTTTCCATTATAGCACCTCCCTCATCACCAACAAGTACACCAACTTCATCACCACCTAAAGTCACTCTTTTGAAACTCCTTAAGACTCCAACAAGATCTAAACAACCCAAACAAAAAGAATTAGTCTTTTCAACACCCCCCACATCTCCAAATACTATTTTTCAAGATCTTGAAACATCACCACCATTAGCTCCCATCACATTACAAGAACATCTAGGTTCTTCTCCACCACCATTTACAAACATTCCGGATGTTGATCCATATTTTCCTATTTTTCCACCACATCTTCCGCATAACTCAAATCAAAACAACCCAGAAAATTTCTGCACTCATTACCCACATCACCTACATTGTGAACATTGCCAATCCACTAGGGAAATTGCAATAGAAGTTAGGGAAGAAATGCGATTCGTACTCAACCTCATACTTGATCGCATCAATACCATCACTCATCAAAACCTCCATCCATAAACCTTATGCAAGCATGGACGGAATCATTACTACTATTTTCTATTTTTAGTACTTTCTCATTTGAGTCATTTTCAAGAACAAGTCTTGTTCTTATTTTTACATGCTTGTAAGTGGCATAAATACCACTACAATTTGTTGTTTTATTACAAGGCCTTGTTTACATACGTTGGCTCCCAATCTTGATTCTCGTCAATCACAAGATTATATAAGCATGTTACTAACCTTTCTTTTTGTAGGATCTTTATTTTTCTTCACTTGACGCCCCAAACAAGGGGGAGCTACCGTCAAGGGGGAGTTAGCAATTCATGGACTATTTTTTTCCCAAACTGTTAGGAATTAGAAATTCCAGGTATTAAAGAGTCGGTCACCTCAAGTATATGTAATCGTTAGAAAGCTCGTAGTCGTAGTTATTTTAAGTTAAGTAGTATTTAGTTAAGTAACACCGTGGAGGACGGACGGGTCTTTACCCACTGTATGCCTGATCCACAGCCCGATGTGTGGCGTTTTATGTAAGACTATAAATACTCTCTACCTCCCAAGGCAGAGAGTTGGAGCTCATAATAAGAATTTTCTTTCTCTCACTAAAGTTCCCTAAACCTCTAACTTTCTCTCTCTAGAATTCTACTTATACGCCACCTTGTTGTTATGGTTTGATGTGTATGTGAAAACTAATATCCTACAATTGGTATCAAGAGCCATGGTTAGATCATATCTTGCACATCTTTGGATTTCTAGTGGTTTTTAGGTGGTTTTTGAGTTTGAAAAAGTTTAGTGGTTTGTGCATCATTTGGTTGATTTCTTGTGTTAAAGCTTGGATTTTGTTAGTACATTTATGTTTAGAATCATCACAAGTGTTTAGGTTTTTATTTGGTAAGCTTGAATCATCTTGGTTGGGTTGTTTTTGGATTGAAAAGTGATGTTTATGTTGTTTTTCTTGCTACCGACTTGACCTACGGATTTGTTTCTTAGTAGCGACTTGCTTTACAATTTTGTAGCGAGTTGCAGTTTTTGGAGCTAGCGACTTAGGCCTAGCGACTTACAGTACAAGTAGTGGACTCTCCACTACGGGTAGCGACTTGGTGTTAGCGACTTGGTCAGTAGCGAGTTGCTATTTAGCGACTTAAATTGTTAGCGACTTGTCTTAGCGACTTGGATACTTAGCGAGTTGCTCTTTAGCGACTTGGCTCTTTAGCGACTTGGTGCTTAGCGACTTGGTGCTTAGCGACTTGGTGCTTAGCGACTTGGTTCAAGGGTTATAGCGACTTGGTTGATTTTTACGAAGAAGAGGTTTGACCAAAGTTGACTTTTTACGTCAAATCTTCAAACGACCATAACTTTTGATTCGTAACTCCGTTTTCAGCGAAATACCTGTCAAAACGACCGAAACAGCCTGAATATTGTGAGGTTTCACCATGATGTCGTGAAACGAATTTTTCGAGGCCCAAATCCTCTCCGAAAGGAAGTTATTGAGCTTTTAAGTTTTTAGACCTAAATTTCTCCATAAAATCGTGCAACAACCAATCCAAATCACAACCAAACAACATCTCTGCTTATACCACAAACAATCATAAGACCTAACACACAATTGTCTATCATTGTGTCGATCCATCAGTCATCTTAACACATTCCATTGGTCATTGCTTAACGGTTTGGTCTTGATTTCAGTAAAATCCCGCGAAAGATTCTATTTCTCGGTTTAAATCATAGACTTGTAAAATCCCGTGCATTCTACCACATCATGTCTTACTCTACTGACCCAGTGATTTCAGAAGTGCTTAAATTGTATGATGTTGTGGACAATAATGTTAATGAATGCTACACTGAACGATTAAAGATGTTTGAATTAAACAATGAGGATGTGAGATCTTCATGTTCTGAGTACAATGAGAATGAATTGCACCTGCTACAGAATGCCATACAAATGGAATGCAGCATTGAGCCCTATCAGCTACTTCATCTGCACCTCATACAGCTGTTATCCATAGCTGGGGATCGAACATGTAGTGCTCTTTTCCGCCAGGACTTACCTACATTGACAAGAAGCTTGCTGTTGAACTTAGAACATTTAAAGCTGCAACTTACCAATGAAGAGGTTCAAAAGGATGGTTCCAGTGTAGCTCTTCAAGTAATCTATAAACAATTTCAGCCATTCATCAGTGGGGAATATTCACCAGATTACGATCAACACTTGACTGGAATTTCCTTCAAAAAACATACTGGAATGGAAATTTAGGAATTCATTGAGACATTTATCCAACTCATGGATAATGTGAAAAAGTACATTGAAGATTCTGCACAAAAGAATGAAGACGTGAATGAGTGTCAGGTGCAGTTGAAAGATTGTTGTGATAAGTTGGGTAATGTATCTGTTGAAGAATCGGGTGTTGCTGAATGCAGAATGTCAGTGACAACAAAAAATTATGAGTCGGATAATGCAAAAATGGAATCTTCGTGCTCAAATTCACAAGAGAGAGAGGTGCACCAGACACAACCTGTGCAAGTTAATGCAAAGGAACGCTCCATGGAAGCTTCGGATGTACCCAAGATAGAGATGCACCCGTCACAGCCTGTGCATGTCAATGCTGAGGTAAGTTGCATGGAAGTTTCTGCTGTACCTAGTTGTGCATCTTCTACTCAAAATGATGATTATGAACTACATGAGTACGCTGCATTTGTGCCTGATGATTCTGTTACCACTGAGCTTAACATATATAAGGATCAAGTTGCTATTTATGAACAGCGTGCTAAGTTTGAGTTGACCACCCGTGAGCAGGAAATGGATGTCCAAATACGTACAATCATTAGAAAAAGTAATTTTAGAGAAGAAGTATTAAAACAAGAGTTAAACTCCTTACATGAAAAGCTTTCTAAAACTGCTAAGCAAAAACACGAACTTCAAGAAAATGTTAAAATGCTTAAGCAAGAATTCAAGGCTAAGGAATCAAAACTTTTGAATGATTTTTCCAATCTAAAAACTTTGAAAAACAAGCTTGAAAATAAGTTGTACGTATAAGGGAATACCATTCAGACTGCTCACATGATCACTAAGCATAGAGTCTTAAGCGATAAGCATAGCATTCCCCTTGTTGAGGAACCAAATCCAGATGTAATTAAAAAGGCTAGAAATGCTCATAAGGTGCTTTATGATGGTAATGAAATCCTTAAGCCTAGGCAGAAACCTAGTTGTGCTGAGTGCACTGAGGAAGATAAGAAATCTGATGAAGCCACTAGGGAGAAAATGAATAAGAAGTTAGAAGATCCTGAGTGTAAAAAGAATAACATAACGATCAAACCCCATAATTACACTAAAGAAAATTGGATCTCCTTGAACAAGTTTAAGCCTCAGACTCTATTAACCCCTGAACAAGTGTTCTGGAAAAAGGATATGGAAATGCAAAAAGCTGAAAATCTTGTTGAAAAGAATCCCCCTTGTAGGAAACTGCCTAAAGCAACTGTGTATCCTCCTAATACACCAATGCACTTAGTTCCTAGATCTATTGCCACTAAAAGCAAGACCTTAATCAGTCAATATGTTATCCTTCAACTATTTGTTGATTTTGAGAAAACTTGTAAGAAAAGGATCACACCCACTGGTATAACTGAAGGGGAAAGGGGTTTTGAGCAAACTAAAGAATGCTATTTAACTGAGGTCATGCCTTTCTTTAAACAACTAAAAGATCAATTTGAGAGTCTTAAAAAAGGGACGCATTCTGATATTAAAGGAATGGAAAAGGAATTTGATGCAATGATAGTTGAGGTTAGTGACTATGAGCAAGCACTAAAATATAATGAGATTGAGAGGAAGAACTTGCATACACTAAATGAGAACCTGATTTCTGAATGTATTGCTCAAGATGTGTTCTACACTGCTACTAACTGTTCTATTACTGCGTCTCGATTCCATGAACTGTCTGTTGCTTTGAAAGTCTCCCATGATCGTGTCATTGAGCTTGAAAAATCTAATTCTGAACTAAATGAGAAGATTGAACTGGATGATCACGACAATTTGGTTAAACATTTTTCTAAACTATAAGTTGAGCATTTTAATTTACAACTAAAATGTCAACATCTTAAAGAAAATGTCAAAACTTCAAATATCAAGACATCCTCGGATGCTCCAGAGTTTGATGCAGTTTTTCAAATTAACAAACGTGATGAACAAATTCGAGCTCATTATAACACGATCAAAAGATTGAAAGCCCAAATTTCACAACTGAAAGGTGAAAAGAAGGATGTGACTGGTTCCCATATGCCTCCACCTTTAGATTCTCAGAATTTCCAACTTCAAAACATAATTGATAACTTGCAAAAGGAAAATGATTGTTTTAAAGCTGAAATTTCAAAGGTTAATGATCAAAACAAAGAGTTATGTGATTCATTTAAAGTTAATCATGATAAACAAATTGAAAAGATAACTTCTTTACTTAACGATATTGAGAATCTGAAGCGTGAGGTGAAAGGAAAGTTGCCAATCCCCAATTGCAAATACTCTGTTCCTAAGGTTTCTGCTTATGATAAATATGCTATCGATATGTTATATATTCCCCCGCCCATTAGGAATAATGAACTTGCACATAAAGCATATCTCTCATACCTTAAGGAAAGTTTGAAGGGTCTCCGTGAGATTGTTGAAGATGAAAGATTAAACCCTTTTGATAGTACTATAGCCTATGCCTGCATGGATGCCAAACGATCTCAGGAACTCTTAGAGTATGTAATTGTCACAAGTCCAAAATCTAGCAATAGGCGAGATAGAATAGTTGTGCCTTGTTCTATGCCTAAAGCCAAGCATGTGACCCTTGATATGCCTTGTTCCGTGACTAAATTCAAGCAAACAACCTGTGATGTGCCTCCTAGAATTTCAGCTCCCAGCACTTCTAGACCAGGAATGCAGAAAGTAGTGAAGCCATGTAATGTTCCCATCGTTACTTCTACAGATGTTAAGATTGACACTAAAGTTTGCGGGTCAAAACCTAGAAGCAATGCAAAGAAGGATAGGATTACGAAAACTAAAAGTGATCATGATAAGGAAGTGAAAGAACACCATAGGGACAAGAAGTTTGATTTGAACAAAAAGAATCGTGTTAGTTCTAGTATTAGCTCCAAGCTTACTGAAATTAATTCGAGCCCTTATGCTGTCTACAAAACATGTAAAAAATGTTTATCTTCTGGTAATCATGATAAATGTGATGTGTTATTTCTGAGGTCTATGATTCATAACCCAGTTAAGAAAGTTTGGAGAGCGAAACAGATTAAGCAATCCTGGAAACCTACAGGGAATGTGTTTACAAATGTAGGATTTCAGTGGAAGCCCACATGTCGAATATTAACGCATGGCAAACCTTACCCCTTAGTTAGATCCACTATGCCTAGAATAGTGCCTGTTAAGGTTTGGAAGCCAACTGGTAGAATAATACCATTAAGCACAAAAGGTCATTTGACTAAGTCTGATGCTTCTACTAGTTCAGCTCCTAGTGATAATGCCATTGCATCTAGGGTTTCTGCTGATTCAAAGATTGTTTTTGCTAACCAAAAGGAACCCATCAGCACGTGGGGATCCAATGTTTCCAATTCTCTGTCTTCGTCTGTTGTCCAAAGCAGGTCGTACAAATCGTCCCTTGGTATTTGGATTCGGGCGGCTCTAAACATATGATTGGGCTCTTAACAATGACGTCTGTTCAAATCAGTTCAGGCCTCGTACTTCATCATTATGGCGTCTGCAGATAACACTTCAGGCCCCGTTCCTCATAGAAAAGAAAAGTGTACGCTCTTCTGTGCGCTTTATCTTTAGCTAATGAGAAATTCTCTCATGAATGGCCATACTCATCTACATTCTTCATCAACAAGCTTCATGTTTTTCCACGCTCATTCAGTCATCAAGTGGATCTACGTTCATTGGTGTATACTCTTATTCACTTGTTAAATCAAAAATGGCAACTTCAGATGCAATTTTTGAGGGGGAGAAGAGTGAATATACTACATGATGATGGATGTTTGAATAATGGTTATAAGACTTAATTTTTGATGATGATGAGTGTATATTCTTTTTGATGAAGAGTGAATATACTAAGGATAACTGGGATTCATTGTTTTGATTTTTGATGACTCTCCTCCAACGCCTAATGCTTCACTTACTAAGGATAAATGGGAATCAATGTTTGGGATTCATTGTTTTTCAAAGATATGTTTGATGAGTACTTTCAACCCCCGACGAATGTTGATCATCCAGCTTCTGAAGCTCATGCTCTGGTTTCTATTGACTCAACTGGTTCACCATCTAAGAAGTACTTCTTGGAATTCTCAAAAAACCTTATCTCCAGTTATTTCACAAGGCGTTTATAATGACTATCATGATATTGTAAGTTGCACTATTGAATAATGATCCGCTCTTTGGTATTCCTGTGCCAAATCTTTACGGATTATTGTTCCTCTCATTGTGCACGCTATAAATCAACCACATGAACATTAAGGAAAATGACTACCTTATTCGCTCGAAGACATTTGTGGTGAATCTTCCAGATCAGTCTCTACATGTATACCTTTAGGAAGAATGCATTAATGTCGAGAAATCATTTGTTCCGGTTCATTCAGTGGATCGACGTACATCCGGTTGTACGTTTATTCACGTGTTGGGCATTTGACACAAGCTGATTACTTCGGAGTCAATCAATTATCACTTATTTGGGATTGAAGTTAAATTTCAAAGGCGTGTTCTTATTTGATAACTTGCTCGGGTCTAAGAATTTTATGTTGAAGACTTGGTTTATCTAGTTACCAGCTGTCGGGATGGATGGTTGAAGATCTGGTTAACTATCACTTTAAGGAGTTACGTAGTTTTACTCAGTGACACACGAATATGACGTTGTGGATAATCGCAAGAGGTGTTAAAGTCTCATACTTTGGTTGAGTATTGAGTACTTAGAGATTTGCTTGAAGCATAAATTCTCGACACTGTTCTTCCAACATTAGTGCAAGCTTAAGATGCAAATGCAGGGAATTCTTCTTCAGTTTCAAGTTTGGTATATCTGGTTTTCTTCATCAGTGGTCACTTCAAATTGTCTACATATGGGTTGATAAAGATAGTCAGAGAGAGTTTCTATCGCAGTGGTCCTATGGCTCCTGGACACTCCAGCTCAGGACCCGCACTTCAAAACAGTCCCATTGGTTCATCCCTTGTTCCAAACTCCTCTCCAGAAACTTCATATGTACCTCCATCTGAAGATGATTTAAAGAAATTGTTTGATCCTATGTTTGATGAACTGTATGATTCAAGTACTAATGAGGTGTTGATCCCTACAACAGAGGATGCTCATATTCCTGTGAATGAAGTCAATCCCTCAGTCTCAATATCGTTAAGTCAAGAAGCGCCTACTGCTGATCCTTCCGTCTCATCAACAAATCATCATTCTTCAAATGTACATCATGGAACTGTTTCTGGCATCAATGATGAAGTTAATCCCTTTGCTACTCCTGAAGATGCTCCATTTGAAAACATATTTGCTCCTGAATCATCATCAGAACCATCTTCTTCAGGAGACATCGACTCAGCTACCTCAGTCCCTCATCAACTGCCACATGAACACCTCAGAAAATGGACTCACGATCATCCATTAGACAACATCATTGGAAATCCCTCTCGTCCTGTATCAACACGGAAACAACTTGCAACCGATGCCCTATGGTGCTTCTTCAACTCCGTACTATCTAAGATCGAACCAAAAGATGTTAAATCCGCCATGAATGAAGATAGCTGGTTCAATGCCATGCAAGATGAAATTCATGAGTTTGATCGACTTGATGTATGGGAGTTAGTACCTGCTCCATACTGTGCTATGATTATTGCTCTTAAATGGATCTTCAAAGTGAAACTTGATGAGCATGGTGATGTGTTGAAGAACAAGGCTCGATTAGTTGCAAAAGGATACCGTCAAGAGGAGGGTATTGACTTTGAAGAATCTTTTGCTCCAGTTGCTCGAATCGAGGCAATCAGAATCTTTCTGGCTAATGCTGCTAGTAAGAACATGGTAGTTTATCAGATGGATGTAAAGACAGCATTTCTGAACGGAGATCTTAAAGAAGTCGTCTACGTCAGCCAACCTGAATGATTTGTGAATCAAGAGCATCCTACTCACGTTTATCGTTTGAAGAAGGCTCTTTACGGTTTAAAGCAAGCTCCAAGGGCATGGTATGATACACTGTCAAAGTTTCTTCTCTCTACCGGATTTAGCAAAGGAGCAGTTGATCCTACACTGTTCACCAGGAAGTCAGGCAAACACTTAATTCATGTTCAAATTTATGTTGATGATATTATTTTTGCCTCGACAGACCCAATGGAATGTGATCGTTTTTCTAATGAAATGAGTTCAAAATTTCAAATGTCAATGATGGGACAAATTTCATTTTTCTTGGGATTACAAATTTCACAAAGTCCCGGAGGCATTTTCATAAATCAATCTAAATATGCAACAGAGATCTTAAAGAAATTTGGATTTGATTCAAGTGACCCTGTAGACACCCCTATGATTGATCGAACCAAACTAAATGAGGACCACTCAGGGATCATGATTGACCAAACGAAATATCGTAGTATGATTGGATCCCTGATGTACCTCACTGCTAGTAGACCAGACATCTTGTTCGCTGTGTGCATGTGTGCTAGATACCAGACTAAGCCTACTAAAAAGCACCTTGAAGCAGTTAAACGGGTCTTTCGGTATCTCCAAGGAACCATCAATATGGGTCTTTGGTACCCGAAGGACACCGGTATGTCACTAACGGCCTATGCAGATGCTGATCATGCAGGTTGTCAAGATACACGTCGAAGTACGTCTGGAGGTGCTCAGTTTTTGGGTGATAAGCTTGTGAGCTGGTCTTCAAAGAAGCAAATGAGTACTTCTATTTCCTCTACAGAGGCTGAATACATAGCCATGTCATCCTGTTGTGCTCAAATCTTATAGATGAGATCTCAATTATCTGACTATGGCTTTGTATTCAACAAAATCCCTCTGTACTGTGATAATAAAAGTGCTATTGCTCTCTCATGCAACAATGTTCAACACTCAAGAGCAAAGCATATCGACATTCGACATCATTTCATCAGGGAACAAGTAGAAAAAGGTGTGGTGGAACTCTATTTTGTGAGGTCTGAATATCAGTTAGCTGACATCTTCACCAAAGCTCTTCCAAGAGAACGTTTTGAGTTTATTCTTCCACGTCTTGGCTTGAAAAGCCTTCAACCAGAAACACTCAAACGTCTTCAGGAGGAAGACGAGGAGTAAAGGTCTATATTCATCTATCTCTTGTAAATATTTATTCGAAAATCAAATAGAAAATTATAAAACTTTCAAAATCCATAAAAATCTGAAAAATTCTAAAAATCTTCAAAAAATATTGTCAATTTGTCATGTTTTTCTCGGTTCGATAATATCTACGGTCTTTGATGTTGTCATTCAAAGAATGACACGGGACTTTAGATGTTGTTCGAATTTAAAAAAAAAAAAAAAAAAAAATTGAGAGAAAGAGAAAGAGAATAAATGGTTTATTGAAAAAAAAAATTGAGAGAAAGAGAAAGAGAATAAATGGTTTATTGTCTTTTTCAGGCAATAACCCGGTTTTAAAAGAAAGAACAGAGCCATGCTTTATCATGCTTTCAAAATTCCATGCTCTGATTCTATTAACATTCATCTGCTGAAAACTAAATGCTTTGAAAAGTAACTCGGTCTCTATTTTTGATAATCATCAGGACTTATTTGTCAAAATCACTATCTCTCAATCAACAACCTATGTCATTGATTGCTTGATTGAGGGGGAGAATGATTTCAATCAAATTAAAAAGTTATTTGGCATTAAATTGTTTTCAAAAGATGTACATGCATGTTTTATCAATGGAGAACGACTCGTCATCTTTTGTTACAGATTTCTGCTCCTGCTCCGGTTCTTCCTCATCTTTTGTTACAGGAATCGGATGACATTCAGTGGAGGGACATTCATTGTGTCAACAACACACCCGCTCGTGTTGAGAGTCCAGATTATGTGCCTTTTTCACAATCTTATGTACCTCACTCTCCAACTATATCTCCAGCTGCAGATGAGGACAATTTTATACACCGTCCTCCGGTTCTTCCTCATCTTTTGTTACAGCCGTCTCGCGTTGACGAGTACGAGCGAGAGATTGACGGATTGAGGAGACGCATTTCAGAGTTAGAGTCTCGTGTGGGACAGATGGCAGCATCATTGGAGCGACTACGCCTCGGGCGTGATTGAACTTAGTTTCTAGTTATATTGTAATTTTGTGAACCATGTATCAACTATTAATCTATAACAAGATTGGTTATTTATGTATTCGAAGCTTCTAATTTTGTGAACCATGATATTACTGATTTATGTTGTGAATAATTATACAAATTCTTTTGGCCAGATGCAAGAAGAAAATCCTTTCTTGTGTCGTTGTCGACGTGGATTTATAATTGAAAGAACATCCTAACAGCCCAAAACTTGTGGTCTGAAGTATTATGCATGTCCTTTGTCAAAGGTAAATAATTAAACGTTTGCTTATTTGCGTAAATATATCAATAACTTGTTTGTTTAGAATACATTTCTTATAATTGTTTCATCATGTAACAGCCAGGGACTAAAGACTATGGGTGTCGATACTTCATGTGGAAGGAAATATTTCAACAAGAGTACTTTGGTCAAGCCTCTTCTTCAACGCAGTGCTCAAACTGCGAAACTAAATATAAAACGATCAACATGCTATTGGCTCAAAACAATTTGTTGCAGGCAAAAATAAAGACGTTGGAGGCATCACTGGAATTGGCAAGAAATCCAGTTGATCACGCATGTCAGCCGAGTGGAATACTCTATGAGCTTATAGATGACATTAATAATCTTCATGTAGAGTAGATTTCGTTGTAATATTGAAAACATTTGTTGTTGTACTTGTTTAATGTTTTAATGTCTAATGTTTTATTGTTATTGTTTAATTAAATGGAAACAATACACAAATAAATACTTGTCACACCCCCCAAAATATCGCAGCGAAACGATAGTGTCATTGGGGTATGACGTCATAGCACAAAGTATAGATAAAGAAAACGACCTCTATAATGAGACGTTTTGAAAAGTTTACCATTCGATTACATAAGTTAAAGTTTACAAGACAAGAAATCCCAAAGTTTGATAATACATAAAGGTTTACAAAACATGTCGAATGGTAATTGTTAAAAGCACAAGACTCCAATGTATGCCATGTGACCCAAAAGCTCCATGAAATGCTATCACCTTACGACCTGAGATAAACATGCTAAAAAGTGTCAACACAAAGGTTGGTGAGTTCATAAGTTTGTAATAAAATAATCTGAAATACTTTGAGAAATGTTCACACAGCAAAGGCATTGTAAATCCACTCAGTTCCAAGTTCCGCCCATACAAAACTTGCAACCTGTGTGTTCACAACCCATTGCCTAAAATAGAATGACAATCATGAATATGCGCAATAAGGTAGTTAAAAGTATAAATGTCACCACAAGGGTCTTCCAACAACTCGTGTTGGGATGTTCCTCCAACGACTCACGTTGGGCTGTATCCATAAAAATGGCCTTCCAACATATAGATGTTGGGATGTTCCTCCAACGACTCACGTTGGGCTGTATCCAAATAAATGGCCTTCCAACATATAAATATTGGGATGTTTGTTTAAGTCTAGTCACTTCACGCACCAAGTCTAAAGTATAAGTAATGTTGTTTGGCAAAAGAGTTTATATGTTTTGATAACTAAGCATGTATCTATCCCCAAATAGTTTATAGGAATTTAAACGAGTAAAAGCGGGGTATGAACTCACCTGGTATGATTGATATGCTAACAAAATGAAGTGCACGAAAATGAGGCTCGAAAACTATCCGCGACCTAAAATGAATGTTATGACTTGAGTTATGATATGTTGTCGTGAATGCAAACTCATATGATATTCATACCACTTGTACGTTTTGAAAATAATGTTTATCGTCAAAATATATGTTTATGACATCCCGTCGTATTAAAAGTACTCTACAAGTAGTTACGTTGAAACAACCTCCTATGATCGTCACAAAATGGTGCACACCGAGTGTTAAGAAACGAACTCAACAGTTTTGGAAAGTTTGTATCATTATCTCTTAGTTTTAGTATTTAAGTTTCCATCCTAGAGGTCTCGATCACAAAGAAAAGTATAGTTTAAAGGTGGTTTCCGGCAAAGTTTGAGTGACTATATTTTATTCGTTATAACTCCGCTTGACAAATGGTTGGACATTTTGGAAAATATGCTAGGCGAACTTACTGTTACTAGAAGACATCACGTTATAAAAAGTATTATATCAATGTTAAAAACGACCTCCAACATGGTGACTTGTTTTGCCGTAACACTTGCCTATTAGAATTAATATAGTTTTTCTTATATAATAAAGTTACGGCAACTTTGTGAAACGTGTATAATTTAATCGTTACAAATCCGTTTTCTACGTTTTATATGACCTTAGCTTCGTATCAAAGTATACTAATATATTTTTGACAAGTCGACATAATTTATAACACCTAAGTTTCATTTTTGACTCGTACAAAATAAACAATACATGCTGAAATTTCTAGAAAATTATAGTTTTCGTCGCCAACTTGAAAAATTCATAACTTCTTCGTTATAGCTCCGTTTTAATCCGTTCAAGCGGCCACGTTTTCGTTTTAAAGTGTATTTTCTAAATATCTAGCCCAAAATATTATACCCACTATCGGATTTTCCAGATTTTCGAAATAAGGACAGACCCTTTTGCAAACTTGTCGAAATGAGTTTTTCTCGCGCCAAACCTATTCTAACCCATTCAAAACAACTCCGAAGCTATTCTAATCCTACCATACACCTTCTTAGGGTGTCATGGGTTCCTATACATCACCAAAAATAATATATAACAAGGAGTAATTATAGGATGACTTATATATTCATAACTCTTAAAAATCAATGAAAAAGTGGTACAACATCATATGACTTGCATGTTTTTGCTCAAATATGATGAAATGAATATGAAATGAATATGAAAGATGAAAAATGGACATGAGATGCTTACTAGAATACTTGATGAGGTTAATGAACAAAGGTTTAATCCTAATCACCCAAGGTTTTTATTACACAACCTTAATCAAGAGTGATACTAGAGTGTAAATAACTTGACTTGAAAAATTTTGGTGATCTCCTTCCTTGTTTCTATGGTGGCCGGTTATGGTGTATAGAGAGAAGAGAAATTGGTTTTTGATCTTTCACTTTGCAAAATCAAGTTGTATGTGTGTTTGTGATATTTTAAATATAATACCTTATACTAGCAAGAGATATTTAGTAAACATAAGTGACTCACCCCTCCCCCCCCCCTTTGGTCGACATTTACATAAAGAAAAATACTAGTTGCATTTAGTATAATTAAGTGTATTAATGTAGAGTAAATGTGTAGTTAAGTTAAGAATTATTAGTAACTTGTATATATATTTAAGCATTCAGGGTAGCGTTAACTAAAAATAAATTTTAACGGGTCAAGATAAAATATATTGAGGTCATAAAAATTATAAAAATACATTTCTTGCAAAATTTGAGTGAAATAATAATTATCGTGTAATATTTAAGAAAACCATCGTAATTATATAAATATAACAATTTATATACAAAATAAATTTAAAACACCGGGTAAACTCATAATATTATTTTTAAATCTTAATATGAGTATTAAAATATATCGGGATAATTTTTTTGGAAGTATCGGGTCAAATGTTCAAAATAATTAATTACGCGATAGCGTTTATTTAATAAGAAATTATGCGTTTAATGTGAAATGCAAAACCATGCATGGACTAATATGATGAATATGGAGTTTGAGAAATGACCGAAAATTGAGATTTGTGACAATACTCTACATTTAAAAACACTACACAAATAAATACATTATATACATATAAAAACACTACACAAATTAAATATACCACACAAATAAATACACTATACATATAAAAACACTACACAAATTAAATATACCACACAAAATAAACTATACACAATTAAACAAAATAAAAAAACAAAAAAACCAAAAGAAAAAAGAAAAAGAAAAGGACAAGAAGGTACCGTACGGATGGGGGGCCCGGCCTATGAGGTGTTTGGGAACTAATTCATGGGGTGTTGAGGTAACTCGTGCCAAATTAAATGAGAGGGATGTAGAAGATGTAGTTACGAATTTAAGAGGAAACTGTTGATCCTGAAAATTTGGAAAATAAAAGTTAAGGGTATATCTGGAATAACAATAAAAATTTTTAAACATTTAAAATGATGACAAATGTCAAAATATTATAGTTAGGCCTATAATTAGGCTTATTTATTAAGCTCATATATCAACACTTTATTTAATTATAAAGAAAGATTTCATTCCCATAAAGTAGATTTTCTTCACCTAAAAGTTTTCTTTCCCAATAAAGTTATGTTCAAATCGCACATTCACCGCTCACACATTTGTATATAAAAGTCAAACAAGGCTTTGGTAGTGATTGTACTTGACAATGATTGAAAGTGTACTTATTGTCTGGACACGTGTCAACATTTTAGTGGAATCGCACATTCGCACATGACCATTTTGAGAAGAGATATATATTTTGTACCAAATGGTGATCACTAGAGAACTTTTTGTCCTCTTTTGAGAATTAGCCCTATACTTTTTTATTAAACTAAAGATGGCGAGCAAATAAAGTAGCGAGAAAACATTTTGCTCGTCATATCCCATATTTTTTCTTTTTTTTATGATCCTTATTGTGACACGTATAAAGTAGAGAGCAAATGATTTTGGCTGACAAACGTATTTGCTCGCTATGTAGAGATTCATAAAGTAAAAAAATACGCTCGATTTTGGTTATTTGATTTGGTGAGAGTAGATTTTGGTAATTCTCTTTTTTTCTTAAATGCATCCGATGCTTAAAAATTGTGTTTGTTGAATTGTTTAGTTCATTTCAAATGCACCTGGTTATTTTATGTCGTGGTTTCGTCCTTGAATGTCAATAATATATTATGTCTAACACTTGTCCCGCGAATTAGTAATTGTTTTCTTTAAATAAGCATATCCGTATGTTTCGAATCCATAGTTTTCAGCAATGCATTCATAGATCAAAATGCAAGACATGACACTGAAATCATACATGCATATTCAACAGAAAAACAATTTCAAAACCAGACCTTATAGACATCATCCATCAAGACAAGTTTGACCACCTCATATTGGTTTCGTTTACCATCTATCAATTGTAGCATACACGTGAATCCGTCACTTGTAATAGTCTTAAATACGACTCAAGTGTCCCATTGTAGTTCCATAATCATAGAATAACACAGAACGCATCCGAATTGTAATAACTAAAAGATAATGCTAAATTTGGACCAAGAAGAAAACCCAAAATTCTCTAAAAATGTCTATTAGCCAAGACAACAGCAAAACTTTTCATTATATATACAGGTACATCCCTCGAAACCCAAGATAATGAAGAAACCGTATACAGTTACCATCGAACCGACGAAAAATAAATATATGTTCAAGTTCAACACAAATCAGCTCCCCCTGCAAAGATCCATTCAATCAAAACATTTATATGTGCAGTGCTTCTTTCGATTACCAGCTAAAAAAAAAAAAAAAACTTACCACTGTGTCCATATTTACATAATATAAATGGATAAATGATAATTACATTTTGAAACAAATTTTTAATGTTTAGGTATTCTACTTTCAGTGAAAAAATTAGCTTAACAAGGTGATTAACTAAAGGTAAACTAAAGGAGCTAGTCACCCAATATTTGATAGATATTCAAATCCATTTCTAACATCACATATTTCTCAAATAAATATTTGGTCATTTGATAATAGATTTTTTCAATTTAGCAGTGCCCAAAATTTAAAATCAAACATCTGATTATATGATTATGACAGCCCCAAATAACAAAAGCACATCCAAATGCTAGCTTAAAAATTGTTTGAAGTTGAAATAATCAGAAATCGACATAATCACTTTTCAAAAGAGCCCTCCGAGTAAGTAGTAACATATCGATATCATAATACCTTAGGTGCGGCTTGTAGTCTTCATGCTCGAAAGCAAAATGGGCGTGAGTGGAGGGGAAGACACTTCTTCAACCCTACCACCTTTCCCACTCGGGTTGTTGCTAGAGTGGAGTGAGAAACTTCTGGAAACAGCTAAAGGAGGCGGCGGTAGAGGAGATGCGGTCGGACTTTTATTCGACACAGATATCTCTGGATTTTTGAAAGATAAAGAGCTTAAATAACCACCGGTCCCATTACCCGAAGAAACCAAAACCGCCGGTTTCGGAGGAGGCCTAGGAAGCTCATGAAGCTCACTTATTTTGGGTGAAGATAAAGGCGGAGGTGAAACACTACGAGTTGCATTTGAACGTGTCTGAGGAATCTCGGTGGATGAAATTGGCCCACTAGTGTATGCAATTTTACCAGAAAACGTTTTAGTCGGTTGTAGTGGACCAGAGTAAGCTTGTCTTTTCGCTACTTTACTATCAAATCCACTATGACCGTCTCTCCGTGGAGTGGGTAACTGGGTTGAAGAATCCATCGAATTACCGTCTTTCATTGTGGATCGGGCCTTTGAGGTAGAAGCGTCATCACCAAAATCTCTTTCATTTTTGCTGAATGGATTATTTGGAGTTGGTGAAACAGATGTCGGTGTCTTTGAAATTGGACTTTTGGTATCGATAGGAGAAGGTAGTACGTAAGAGTAATATTTCCGTTGGGGTTGTGTTTCTTTTGGTTTTTCAGATGAATCTACTTTATCTGGGAATAATGGGGCTGAATAACTGCTCACTCGATTGTGCGATTTTTGCCTGCTAAAAAACTGTTCCCCTTGATGTTTATAATGATTTATTATCTGCAGAACACATGTGTATATAAAAATGCATGTCAAAAAATAAAAATGAATGTTCATTGTATACCTCTCGATCCTCTAATGTTGGAACTTGAAGATGCGGTACATCTGGACGGTCTACCTGCAATATAACACTCTTTATAATTACAATATACATCATTGGCACATTAGGACTGATGATCATTGGATTTATGCTAAGGTTACCTCCATTAAGTATGATGACGTGGGAACATTATCAACACCTTGCTTCTTAGATCTATAGTCAAAACTCAATTCCCCGTCATCTAGCCTCTCGTAGCTGTTTATAGCTTCACTCTCACCATTATTTCCACTGTCAAGTGCACTGAGTTGGTAATCAATCCGATGTTTCTCTGCAACGAGGCGTATGACAGGGTCAATTGCTTCGAGAGCCTTAAATCCCTTGCGAAAGAAATCCATCTGCTCCAAGGAGTTGATTGAAAAAACAAAATAAAAGTCATGCATTCATAAAAAGAACTAAAGAAAATAATGAGATATAGACTGATAACAGTCAGAGGTGAAATGAAAACAGAACAAATGGGTCTAACTTGTCAAAATTCACCCAAACTGTATTCTTCATGCAAAAGACCTCCACTTAGCTTTATCTAAAAAAACTTTTTACCAAACAAAAACTTGGTCTAAAAAAACTAGATTATTACTTATATAACATATCTTTTGTAATCATATTTCGACATTTGAGACACGTAACTAATTCTATCAATTTAAAAATCGTGGAAAGAAGTATTTTGGGTCAACCCGACCCATTCTAACCAATACTAAGATTACCCGTTTGGACTCTAGCCCATTTGACCCGTCATTTTGTCACCTCTGATATTAATGTAAATGGCACCTGTGCAACGTGATGACGAATAGCCTGTGTCAAAAGACTACGAAATTGTCCCTCCTTGAGTGATTTTACCCGAAATACACATAGTCTAGCCACTTCATTATACTCATCTTGAGCTTCTTGTAGCTTTTGTCCAGCTGAAGTTTCACCTTTTCCACTTCTCAACTTTCCTTTCTCTTTGTGTTGTGACATCATGTACTCGTACGCGTCTCTAAAATTTATGTGTCAATAAGGTTTACTTCCACAAAAATGTTTATATGGATAAAAAAAAAAAAAAAAAATTATACCTTTTTTCATCACATTGAAGTTTCATCTCCTGCATCGGTAACGTAAAGACAATATAATTAGTAACTATATTGAGAAAAAAATAACATATGGATAACTTTATACTTATTAGTATAAGAATCCAGAAAGACAAACCTCAACTTTCCGCAGCTCGGAGAGCAGAGACTCTGATGGATTTGTAATTGTCACAATCATGTAAGAACGCTAAAATATAAAAGAGGAATAAGTCACTGCTATCAGGAGAGGCTAACATAGACATAACACCGTCAACATACTTACATAAACATCGGCAATTTTTCGGAGTTCTGATTGTATATTTCCTAAAGTTGATAACACTCTTCCTGCAGAGACAAAGAATTGAATATTAAACATCTGGTCATGAGTAACTAGGACGATATAAACATCCGAAGAGTTCTTATTACCGCTTTCACCATCGGCATCAACAGTAGTTTTGTCAGTCAAATAGGTCCCCATTTCATGTAGTGACTCCGAAAATTCTGAAATAAAACACAAAAGAAACTTCTTCATTTTGTACATGAAAAGAATACAAGTTATTGATAGTCATTTACTCATTATGAAAGTTTAACCTCTGATACGACCTGCATTATAATATAGGCTGATCTTTCTTATTATTTTCTATTATTTTCATTATCAAGCCGGTCCTATCATATTCAAAACAGGATGAGTACACAATGTGGTATGCGCAATTGTAAGAATGAAATAACTAGTCAAATAACAAGGATCAATGATACTGCAGAATACCTAAGTTCAGCAAACATACATAATTCATAATTTCATGAATGCAAATTATATGGTGGTGTAAAATTGTAAATTAAGTTGCAAAGTATTTGCAAAAGGAGGCTAAGACATTCTGTCTTGGTAATTTAATGAGGGGCAGTAGGGTCGATACTCAGCTGATGGTATCGAAACCATCAGCATAGCAAAAGAGACAAGATCCTAAATCGTATTTCCCCTGCATCTCTTTTTGGCTATTCTAACAGACCCAGATGCAAGAATTGACAGGTTGCATCTAATCAATAACTTGTATTAGCTTATTCAGTATTCAATACTGAGTAAGATATGAGGATAAGTTTTACATGTCGTTTTATCATGCTCTAGATCTTAAGTGGCATCAGTCAAACAAATCAGCAATTTTAAAACTAGTTGCAGCAGCGAAAATTCTGTAACATACAGGCATTGTGATAAGTATAGGGGATATCCAAAGAAACTAACCGAAATTTCAGACACACATGAATGTAATTTATTACTACCTGCTTAGATTCATCAAGACACGTCAATATATCAAATCAATATTTTCAACCACTAACTATAAGCAAATAAACCGACAAATTAAGGTAATTAGGCAAATTAGCAGTAATCACAAAAAAAAAGCATTCTAAAGAAACTCTCATACATACGGTTTAATCCAGGGACAAGTAATGAGTCCTAAATTGCATTCCATTGTATAATAAATATACAAAGTGTAATGTCAACAAAGGTGAGCGACTTTCTAAATCTCCAAACTGATTATACTTAAGAGTTTGAAACTTGAGTGCAATCAAATACAGGATTTATATAACATTTACCAAATATACTATTCGTCATTGCAGCAGCAGCAGCTATTAGTCCGTCATAGCAGTTCCTAAGATCTTGCATATCCTGCGACAACAAAATCAGTCAAAATGTCAGACACTAAACCTTCTCTCACTACCACGCTCCGTGTCCATAAACCAACAAAACACGCTATCATAAATAATCATCTTCATACGTGTGCGAACACATTCCACTGTATAAGGACAACATAACCAACAGTCTTCCTATAATCTCCTAACTGACTTTTATTTGTGCGAGCAAAACATAGCATTTTCCAATGCAGGAAACAGAAATAGCTATGAAACGAACAAAACGCCGTAAAATCACAAGCATTCGATCACTCTACTAGATACAAATCGCCTTAATAATCTAATCATCACTCCACATCAATTTGAAACCCTAACTGACTATCAACTAATTTACGCAACCAAATCGAGTACGAATAACTAATAAAACACAGCAAACAAACAGAAAACCATACCTTAGAAGCCTGAAGAAGCTCATCTAACTGATTAGAAGCCTGATTAGTATTATTACTATGATCCTTCTTATGCATAGTTAACTTACGCCCAAATTTCTCGAGTGAAGACTTCATTTTCTATAACAAACAAACAAACAAACCCTATAAAAGGTGATTTATAATATAATTAGGGTGATTTAATCAATTAATTAATTGGGGCGAGTGTAATAATAAGGGGGGGAATGGAAATGGAAATGCAATTGGTGTGTGTCAGTGTCAATAAATTCGGACGTTAGGAGGGGGAAATTTCTTATTATTAGATTAGACTTGGTACTTCCGGCGTTCACAACTTTGACCAGACTATGCTCTTTTGTATTTTTCTCTCTCTCTCTCTCTTTTCATTATCTGCTTTATCTTTTTCTCAAGTTTGTTTCAAGACAGTTCAAAAAAAAAAAGTTTGTTACAACAAAATTTTGGGCTCAAACAGTATATTTTCTTGTATCATTTGAGGAAGAAAAATAAAACAAAAAATGTTGTGACGAGAAAAAGAAAAAATGATTTTTAATTAATTATGAAGTAAAATGTTTTTTTCTTGAAAGTGGAGTGTAAATATTTACTTTATGTTTTTTTATTTTTTCTTACTAAAAAAACTTAAAAACTGAACATAAATAATTTTGGTTATATTTCATAACTTTATCAATTGTAAGTTTATTACAATCACGGACGGAGCTTGAACACTTCTATTAGGAGGGCCAAAGTATAAAGTAATTATTTTAAGGGGGCCATTTTACAAAATTTTCAACATGTTATATGAAAAATGATTGGGTTTAGGCCGTACAATAGACGTGTACTTTACGAATGGTACCGTTTTGGTACGTGAACTAAAATCCGTTCCATTTTATGTTGCGTACTTTTATGTTTTAGTTCACGTACTTTTATGTACTTTACGAATGGTACCGTTTTGGTATGTTTTAGTTCACGTACTAAAATCCGTTCCATTTTACGATGCAAAACATAAAAGTACGCAACATAAAATGGAACGGATTTTAGTTCACGTACTAAAATGGTACATTTCGTAAAGTACACGTCTATTGTACGCAGTGTTCTAAAAGGCGCGCCATGGCGCCGACAAGGCGTCGCCAAGGCGCGAGGCGTGGCCTCGACACCACGAAATGGACCAAGGCGCGAGGTCTAGGCGTCGTGTGAAAAGGCGTGGGATTAGGCGCGAAAAGGCGCGCCTTTTGGTAAGGCGTGGCGCCATTTTTAAAAGAATTTAGGGGATTTACGGATTTGGGCTTGAATTTCTAGTAGTTGGGCTACTTCTTTCTTGGGCCTCGTTATTTCAAAACTTAATTCCTACTTTGGCCTCGTATTTGGGCCTGGCTATTTGGGATTGGGGCTTTAGTTATTGAAATTGCTCTTAAAAATGATACAAAGTTATAAATACATAAATCTATAAATATTTTTTTGCCGTTTTAAGCACGCCTTATGAAACGCCAAGGCTTCGCAAAGGCTCGTAAGGCTTGAGGCGTGGCTATGCCGCCATGCCACGCCTCACGCCTTTTAGAACATTGATTGTACGGCCTAAACCTAAAAATGATTATTACAACAAGTAAAAAGATCAATTTTAGCTTTGATGTCAAAAAACTTGGAGAGGCCACCACCCCTTTTGTGTACACTATCCTCCATTACAACGTAATAAGTTTATACAAACACATAAATTATAAAATAAGCTTATTAAAAACCGTAACTAAAAAACATTTTGGCTTATGAGAACAAAAATGAGCTTACACAAACACCCTTTAAATTGTGTTTGGCGATAATATTTTTAGATATTCTTTTCGGCTTTAGTGTCTGGAATTGAAACTTGATTGCCAACAAGTTTCAGAGTTTTCTTTTCTAATCCTCCTTATAAAACATTAACGGAAAAAGCATTTAGCGTTTAGCCTTTTAGATTATATGCACGTTTTACATTTTAAGAGTTATAGATGTCGCTACATCTTGTACCAACACATTTACAAAACAAAAACTATAGCTAATACTTAATAGTTTGGCGATACAACCGATGTTAGTTTTGCCAAACATAACTCTAGGCTACGTTTGCCATGAGTTTTTATTTTTATTTTTGAGCAATTAGCTTTTAGCGCTTGTGTTTAAAATATCATGTTTGTTTGGCAAAGAGCGTGAAGCGCTTTTGATTTTATTAAAATGATAATATTCAAATAAACGTTGAAGAATAAACACTTTACTTACTTACCTCTACCGCTATTTTAGTATTTTTACCCAAAATGCTAGCAAATATTATTGTGATTTATTATTAAAAAAGAAATTGAGGAGGTAAACATGTCAATTTAGTGACCAATTGCAATAAGAAATTGCAAGTAACTTGCTACATAAGTATTTTTTTCTTTTACCAAATTGTCTTTTTCAAGTTTAAGTTTATACATTTAGAGCTGCTTTTCATTCAAACTTTAAGTGGTCATCATGTTACTTTTTTTCATCAACAAATTATGGCCACTTGACTTTGGAACCCTTATGATTAAGAGCTCTTCGTTCACATTTACGAGTATATCTTTTTGGCCGAGTGTAACAGTCATTGCATTCATCACCGTTAACTCAACGTCAAATTATTAAACAAGTGTAATAAGATCACCAACTCCACTAAATAAAAATACCCCGTTTAAACACAAGTATACCACACAATACACTCATAAACACATAATTTTTTTAAAAAATTAGTCGTTCTGCACGACCGAGTTGTGCAAAAATCTGGTTGACAACGCGTTATGAAGAAGGTTGTGTAATAAGGGATGATGCGTCAAAGGGGGTCTTCATCGTTGAGCCGACACCCACTACACATGGTCATAGTCAAGTTCTCATATTCGTTCCTATGGTCCTTTTTCTTAGTTTGAAAAAAATGGAGGTAATATTATTCTTTCGGGTCGATGGGGACACTGCCTTGATAGCTTTGATTTTGCTTAAGAAAACTAATAACGTCTATGTTGTGCCTTTCAACAAAAATAATAGCTATGTCGTGGAAGGTTCAAACAAGAATGAAAAGAAATTTGAGAATCACGAAAACTAACGTAGACCCTTAGATCAAATAGTATGAAAGTAAATATCACATGTGATTTTTTATGCATACGCGGTTAAATTTCATATTTTGATACTTACATGTGAAGTCATGAATCTCTAGTACGTTTTTGAAAGACAAGTATACCTAACTATATTGAGTTATGAATTTATGATGGTTCATGGTTGTCGCATATTTGTGATATACATGCCAGATGGATCATGGATGGAGAGTAAAGCAAGTGTTTCGTTGACTAACTACAACATTTGTAACATAGCATTGAATAACCGTATAAGCTCAAAATCCTTTTCAACGCATCTTGAACCAATTAAACCACCATCAAATGGCTCACAAGAAGGTCATCAAATGGCTCACAAAAAGGCCAGAGGTTCAAACTTCACTAGATGTAAATATTTGGAGGCGGTCATAAAAGAATCGAAACGGTTTCGGAATTAATTTGTTTAAGACCGCATACATTTAAGTAAAAAAAATTACCCTCACTAGAAAAACCTAACAGAAAATACCTTATCAGTTTTATTTAAACCAATCAAAATGTCTATTCATTGATTTCACATAATGATCCATAAAGAAGTTCGATAGTTTATCCAATTAATGTCATATATCAGGCATTCGTATATTAAAATGTGGAATGGTTATTTGCAACGTTGATTTAAAGTTTACATATATTTAAGCTGTGATTTTTTATTTCATATCAATCTTACGGGTTGACAAAAAAAATGTCCTGGTTAATATACACAAAAGTCATTGTATTCTTTGTGTTTTTATTTAATTGATTAATTTCATATATCACCATACTTTATGATTAATTTCATGTATACCCGAAATGCAAGTATTTAATGCATACAGCATAATGTACAATGTTTTTAATACATGTTTGGGTATATATGAAATTTTCAACTAAAAGGAAGAAATATATGAAATTGCCCCTTATTTAATTAAGTAGCTGAACTATTTTACGTGTTTTTTGAGTCATTTTACTATTAAAACTTGCTATCATAGTCAATGTACTATCGAAATATGTTAACTGAGTCACTATACATTACGTTTTTGTTCACTTAAGCCACTAAAATATTTATACATTTTTATAAAAGAAAATTTTAGATTATTTCCGTAACCAGATTCCTAATATCAATCGATTACTCTTTTAAAAGTGTTCATATCATGTATCTATGTCATCGAATATGTCACTTCTAATTCACTCTTATAGTTTTATAAAGAAATTTAGTTATCTTTCTTTTTAGCCTAAAATGCACGGTTGGTCCCTAAACTTGGCAAAACGCTTCGCGTTGGGACAAAACTTGGCATTATCATCATCGGAGGTCCAAAACATGGGCATTATATGCCAAACTCGTCCCTTGACCAATAACGGTGATGTCAACGTCTTTTTTCTGTTAGTTAGTGGAGGGTATTATAGTCCATACACATTTATACGTCACCTTAGTTAATTCTAACTCAAGAACTATTCCACCAACACATAAAGGGGTTATTGTTTGAACAAATTATATTAGTGTACCTGACCACTTAAGTATGACTTTATAAAAGTCAACTGGTAAAGAAAGTATTAACTCACTGAATTTTACCCAGGATAAACAAACAAATTTATACATTATCAACTACTTAGCTAGTTGAATTATAACAGTCAACTATATTCAGTGTTTGATGAAACTGGAACATAACTGATACTACGGAGTCATTGTCTGATACATGGTAATATACTGATATTTTACAAAATATAAAAGATGAATTTAGGCCCAACTTCAAAACGTTCAACTACTGAATCTTCAAATGATCTACACAGCTCTGATCGATATCCAGAAACTGTTGAACCGACAAAACATGAACCCTAAATTGATGATGATGCTGCTACCTTGTCTGCAAAAACAAGTATACAAACAACAAACATATAAGTTAGGTACTGTACTGTTACATGATAAGGTTTTAAAATGTACCTTTTTGAGGGGTCATTTAAGCCCTTATTTGATCACTTTTGTATCCGTTATTACTTAATATCGTTCCTTTTCACTTTTTAGGTCTCTTGAAGGCAAATTGCTGTAATGGCACTTATTTGGACGAAAAGGCGCGAATATACGAAGAAAATGGCCAAAGTCAAGAATCGAGACACTCAAGCTACTGAAAGACAAGGTGACGGCGTCACTGCTTAAATGCGACGCCGTCGGAGAATTTTGTGACGGGACAGAAGTCAAATTTCCTATTTTCAAGTGACGGTGTCAGGCTTTAAAAGAGTAGGCCGTCGCAACTCAGACGGCCTAGATTTGATCCAGACGGCGTCAGAAGCTGAAGAGGACGGCGTCACAAGCACAAGGTGACGCCGTCGCAAGACTAACGTGGCCAAGACGAAACCCTAATGACGGCGACCCGACGGCGTCACAAAACATAAGGTGACGCCGTCGCATATGTAATCTTATATATAGAATCCGAATTTTTCAGTTTTAGAGAGTAGTCTTTTGGAGTAAAAACCTAAAACCGAACCAAGGCTGTCTTGTACAGTATTTAGGGTTCCAAACCCTATCTTACATCAAGATAAGTGTTTTACTTCATTAATTCAATTATGTCTTTGATTATTTGTGTGTATGCTTGCATGTTCTCCATGTCCGACTAATTTATTTGTGTGTTTGCCTAGGGAATATGAAACTTAATTATTAAATATTGATTGGTTGTCTCTTATCTTAATTGATTAATGATCTAGTAATGCGATAGGTCATTCGTTGTGTAATTAATGCTTGATTAATCTTTGTGAACCTTAGGCTATAGCACCCAGAGCGGTTGTAGGCTAAACCATCCAAAGAGGCCTTAGAGTTAGAGTTTATATTCCATAGTGGGTTTTATAGACGAGACCCTTTGGTAAGTTCGAAGAGTTAGGGATAAACGCATACCCTACGACTTTAGACACACAACGCGATTAAGAATAAGGACGTGACAATTCAACCATCAATAGGAGATAATTAAGGAGTAATAAAACCTAAGTGAACACATCTTTAAACTATCATACGAGCACACAATAATTAGACATAGACTACCCATTAGATTAGATAATTAGATATGTAGAGTAATCGGTAGCAATACCAACCCCCAAATCTAAACCCCGAGATTCGTACCTTTCCATTTCCTAAAAAAATATAAAAAGATAAAAAAATAATCTTCCTCAACTCCAACCTTAGCGTAGTAACTCCTCACTAGCATTCCTAATCCCCTAGAGAACGATATCAATACCCGTGGCTTACCCTAATACTACACTACAACGATTAGGTTCACTGCCTAGGGTGTTATAAAACTTGCTCGAAGAAAAGGAAGTTCCTTTGACCCCGAACGACGCGTGTAGCGTTATCATTACAGCTTAATGGAATTAAACACATGACATGGTATTCATCACTGAAACATCACCTAAGGGTCGCCTTTAGGCGAACAGTGCTAGGACGCCGTTTGTAATCTTTTCTTTGCTCCTAAAGAGTGTCTTAACACCGCTTGAAACATCAGCAGCAGCACCACCAACCCTTTCAGCCTTCCCCTCCACATAAAAACCAGGCAAGTTCTCAACATCAAACCCTGCAAACTCAACCATTTTGGCCTTCCCCTTCCCATCTAAACCTCGCTTAAATTCTTGAACAACTTCTTTCCCTTTTTTTCTGGGCAAAACATCCTCTTCATCAACCATCTTTCCTTTTCCTTTTCCTTTAATTTTCTCTCTTTTTTAGCTACAACCCCTTCTTCCTCTTTGATTACAACACCACCTTTCACTCTTGGTGTCCTGGTTCCACTCCCCTGCATTTTTTTCTTATCTATCCCCTGCCATTGACGTCTAGTCCTAAAAGGTGTTTGACTAAGCATCCTAAAGTTAGCATCCTGCTCTACCCAACCCACAACTTCAAAACTGATGTTTTTTTAAGTAAAATTGTGCTAACTTTTGGGGCTTGTGGGCAACGAAGATATCAATTGACTCATTTGTTTCAACCATTCCAAACAAAGTATGAACATCAACATCAATATGAATCAAATGCAAACCATTTTCTAGGGATTCTTTAGGATCACAGAAAAACAACGCCCATTTTTGTTCATTAATCTCTGATAACACATTATCAAGGCTTGAACTAAATATATCTCTATCACTGGTAAAGGCACACATATTAATTAATGAACCTCCTTCATACCTGAGTGGGCTATAATCAAAAACCCCATTATAGTGGATTCTGAACAAGACCTCACCTTCTTCTTCTTCCTTCACATCCTTAAAAGTTGAGACGAATATGCTTCTGTCCTTCATTGTTATTTTTTTGTTTTTTTACGAATGGGTTTGACTAGATGTGTGTTTCAGTACGTGAGTGTGGATGTATGTTAGGTTTGGTTTTGATTGGGTTTTGTTAATTGGGTCGGGTTATTATGATAGTGTTAATTGTTTCGGATCTTGTTAGTTGGGTTGTTTTGGTGATTCCCAACACATTAATTGTGTATAAGCGTATCAAGGAAGGCAAAAGGTCAAGTTGCAGGGTAACCGGTTTAAAATGTCACAGTTGGTCCCTGAATTTGGTCAGTTAGCCGTTTTTTGCACTTAAAATTTCCGCGTATTTTTTCTCACACAAACTTGACTATTTATCTTTTTATTAACTTCACAATTAGTCCCTGAATTTGGAACGTCCAGTTGGTTTTGGTATTTATGGGTTAATAACCTATACCAATTGCATACCAACAATAAAAAAAACATATCCTAACAAAATCTCAACAACCTCCCAATGGCTGACTTCCCACTACTTGAAGAACTCGCCAAAGCTTCGAACTCTGACTACATGTTTGACTCGATTTCTCTCTTTTATCAGAGAAAAAACGATAAGGACATCAAAACTGCTAATGGACTCCAAAACACTTTGACTGACTTGATTCTTGGGTATGAAAGAAACCCAAGAATACATCTCTGAGCTCGAAGGCTTTCGAACTACGGTGATGAACTACAAGGTTCTCGAGGATCTTCGCAACAAGCAAAAGGCTAATGTCTTGAAGGCGATGGAGATAAGGAGGATGATATGTCAGACACACTCACAGGTGTGTGACAGGAACAACTTCCTTGATGATCTTAGTAAGTGTTGAGAAGGAAATGAAGTGGTTATGTTTTCCCTTTTTTTTTGGAAAAATATGTACTGAATATTTAATGTTTAATATGAAATTAATGAATCTATATGTTATGTTCTAGTGTTTTAATTTGTTAATTATGTTGTTAATTGTTGTATTCGTCTAAGAGAGTTGTTATATCGTTTTTGATTGTATTGGGTGTTGGTAGAAGTATGGTCCTTGCTCAAACAGTTTAAGAGTATATGGGACTAAGGTTTTAGTCCCCTATCATGTCCTCACATTTGCATTAACTTATAGCAAGCACTTTTATTCTCACATTTTACCACAAATTTGAATTCATAAACATAAAGCCAACCCTTTCAGTGAAATTGCGTCAAAATGGGTAAATCTAGAGCTCGTAAACAGATTAAATGCTCCAATTGTCAAACTGTTGGACATAATAAGTCTAGCTGTCACAAGGATCAGGTACCAAAACTAACAAAGGAAACTAAGGTTCGAGGTAGAAAAAGGCATTGTGATGGCAGAAGGCAACAGGTATTCATTTAATTGTCATTTGCATAACGATTGTTCTTGTGTGTTTACATTCTAGTTGATGTGCAAATGTATTACTTTTATTGTGGATGGATAAGGTCGGTATAAGGAAGACTATGGAACAAGAGTTTCTTGAAGCTCTTTATGAGCAAGAAGAAGAACACACAAATTTGGAGGAAGATGAAGAGCAATCCAAGTTGGATGAAGAAGCATTCCAACAGTTTTTGGAAGAGGAGAGAATGTACAAAAGAATTGAAGATGAATGGGAGAGGAAAAATTGGCTTGAAGATGCAGAGTCTGAGGCAACTTACTATGGAGTGTCTGTGGAAGAGTTATATCCAAGACATCCATATGCGCTGGATAAAATTCACGCTCTGAATAGCACAAATTCCAGCAGTTTTCGAAGGTTGTAGGCTTCTACTCTTCTAGCCATTTGTAATATCGACAATATCATGTTTGAACATGTTTTTGTTTTTTTTTTGACTTTATAAGTTGACTAGTTTGTAAGAATTTATGTTGTCTTTATTCCTTATCTACTTGTTCAACAACCACAACTCCCATCTACTTATAGAATACATCTTAAGTCAGCAATTGTTTATCATACCAACATATTATCACCATGGATGTAGAAAATGGTTGTCAAATGGTATGCATTGACCTTTTTTTCAAGGCGTCCACCTTATAGAGATTTCATGTGGTATGTTTGTCCAGTGTGCATTGAGATAAGGGGAAACACATCTTATACTGGTAGAGATGGTGTTACAAGGGAAAACACAAACACAGGAGATAGTGGTGCATATGTGATGGGTCTACATATTACTGCACCTACTAGTGTTGGTGCATCATTGGGCAGTGATGAAGAAGAAAGTGAACCACCTACAGCTGAAATACCAAGTGGAGAGCGCCCTAGCCAAACACCACTTGAAGCACCTGCAACTGAAAGACCAAATGGAGAACGCCCAAGATAAACACCACTTGAACCAACTGCAACTGACAGACCAAATGGATCACCTACTAGTCATTTAAAGCTGTGAATTCCTAGCAAGAAATGCTATGTTGTCTTTCAGTCTAAATGTAGCTTAACTGATATGTGTGTGCTTCTATGTTTATAATAATTGAATTTTGGTTACAATTTGAATCTGCTGACTTTATAAGTCAAACAAAAGATATTTTAAATACTAACAATTCGGTTTGGTTCCTATAATAATTTGGTTTATGTTGACCTTATAAGTCAAAATGGGTTTTCCCAAGCACCCACCTAAACTGGATATGCAAGTGAAAACTACAAAATGAAAACAACAAATCCAAAATATACCTACACCACCACCTAATTACACCATATCAAGCAAAATATACATGTTAACAAGTATCGTTTTCAGTAACCATCATCAGCCAAAAAATATACATCTTCATTACATCAACAACTAAAAATAACAGGTGGACTTCTTGATGGGAGGCTTGATATTCATGGGGAGAGACTTGAGGTCCTTAGGGGGAGGCACATACCACTCATTCCTATTTGTGCTGGAGCATCCCACAGCCGCTACAAGACCAAGTACAACCTTGGGAGTGGAAGCCTTGGACGCTTGGGAAGTGAAACCTTTCAAAGTAGTGGTCTTAGAAGACATGTTCCCACACTCATTATCAGATGTGTCTGAAATAATGATGACATCAACTTCATTTCCTTTCACGTTAGTATCTGGAAAGATAACACAACATAAAGAAATCAGAGTTCACCCATTACAACTTTCTTAGCTTGCAAACATTAACTCTAACCTTTCTCAGACTCCTTATTCCCATATTTTTCCCACAAGTCTTCAAGTATCACATCAGCAATGTCATCTCCTATATCCCACTTATTCCCATATGTAGCCATGGCATACTCAACCATATCGTCAGATACCTTTAGCTTGCTATAATCCCTCTTTTTGACAGATTCTGACACTGCTCGGATTTCTGTCAAATAAATTAGAGTTATTTATGCTCATCCCTTAAAATGGCAAAATCACACAAATACAAAAAAAACTCGACTAACCTTTCATCACTTGAGCTTCTTTCACAAATCTGCATAAATCATCAAATATTTCATCAGACATTTCATCTTCTTTTAACCAAGTATCCCCATATTTTGCCTTTACATATTTTACCATCTCATCAGTTACATCTGTAAAAGTAAGCTCCTTTTCTGCCATTGTTAAAGTGTGTGTGAGGGTTGTGTAAGGAAGGAGGGAAACGATCAAGATGGTATACGGTAGCTTTTCTCAGAATTAACTAAGGTGAGGTATAAATGTGTATGGACTATAATACCATCCACTAACTAACAGAAAAAAGACGTTGACATCGCCGTTATTGGTCAAGGGACGAGTTTGGCATATAATGCCCATGTTTTGGACCTCCGACGATGATAATGCCAAGTTCTGTCCCAACGCGAAGCGTTTTGCCAAGTTTAGGGACCAACCGTGTATTTTATTCTTTTTTTTATTAAATTTTCTTCTTTAAGTACTCCGTATTTGTTTATATCTTCTCGTCCTCAAAGAAGAAAATAATGCCTTGATTTTATTTAGTCTTATAGCTTGTGTCACAATTCTCAACTTCCGGTCATTTTTCAAATTTATATTTTCATTAAACGTTTATTTTCCTATTAAATAAACGCTATCGCGCAAACATTTATTTTGTACAATTGATTCGACACTTCCAAAAATAATCCTAATATATTTTTATACTCATTTTAAGACTATAAAAATTATATTATTAGTTTACCCGATGTTTTTAATTTATTTTGTATATAAATTGTTATATTTATATAATTACGACGGTTTTCTTAAATACTACACGATAATTATTATTTCACTCAAATTTTGCAAGAAATGTATTTTTATAATTTTTATGACCTCAATATATTTTATCTTGACCCGTTAAAATTTATTTTTAGCTAACGCTACCCTAAATACTTAATTATATGTACAAGTTACCATCTATACTTAAATAATTACACATATATTAATACAATTATACATTTAAATATTCCAAACTCACTCAATCTTTCCTTGTTTTATGCATGTCGACACAAGGATGACACACATTTACTTTTGAGTTCAAAATATCTAATGTAAACCAATATATTTGCTTACTTTTTATAATATACTAAAAGAAAACATAACACATAGATGCAAAATATCCTTAGGTGAAAACACAAATTCTCTTCTTGTTCCCTCCTAGTGTTCGGCCATCTCAAGAACCAAGCAAGAATCAAATATATTTTCAAGATCAAGCAATATTATTAACACTAGTTTACTCTCTTTTAAGGTTTTGAAATAAAAACCTAGGGTAATTAGGAAAAACCCTTGTTCATTTAAACTTCATCAAGTAACTAGTAAGCATTTCATGTTCATTTTCATCTTTCATATTCATATCATGTTCATTTTATCATGCTTGAGAAAAACATGCAAGTTATATGGATGTCTATACCATTTTTTATTGTTTTTAAGTGTTATATATATATATATATATATATATATATATATATATATATATATATATATATATATATATATATATATATATATATATATATATATATATATTCATCATCCTATAATTACTCCTTGAAACATATCACTTTTGGTGATGTCTAGGAATCCATGACACCCTAAGAAGGTGTATGGTAGGATTAGAATAGTTTCGGAGTTGTTTTGAATTGGTTAGAATAGGTTTTGCGCGAGAAAAACTCATTTCGACAAGTTTTATTAAGGGTCTGATCTTATTTTCGAATTCTGGAATTCTCGACAGATTATAAAAAATTTTGGGCTAGATATTTGGAAAATACGCTTTAAAACGAAAACGTGGCCGCTTGAACGGGTTAAAACGGAGTTGTAACGAAGAAGTTATGAATTTTTCAAGTTAGGCGACGAAAACTATAAAATTCTGATAATTCAGCATGTCACGTCCACTTTTTACGAGTCAAAAATGAGGCTTAGGCGTTATAAATTGTGTCGACTTATCAAAAATATATTAGTATACCTTGATACGAAGCTAAGGACATATAAAACGTAGAAAACGGACTTGTAACGATTAAATTACACGCGTTAAACAAAGTTGTCGTAACTTTATTATATAAGCAAATTAATATATTTCTATTAGACACATACTACGGCAACGAAGGACCATGTTGAGGGTCGTTTTTAACATGGATGTAGTACTTTTTATAACGAGATGTCTTCTAGTAAAAGTGAGTTCGCCTAGCCTATTTTCCAAAATGTCCAACCATTCGTCAAGCGGAGTTGTAACGAATACGGTCACTTAAACTTTGCCGAAAACCACCCTTAAACAATATTTTGGACACAAGTACCATACTTTACCTATGTTTTTTCCATGATCGAGACCTCTACGATAAAACCTTAAATGCTAAAACTTTGAGATGATGATACAAGCTTCTCAAAACCGTTGAGTTTGTTTCCTAACACTCAATGTGCACCATTTTACGACTAGATTTTCGAGGCCATTTAGTCACTTTCATGAGAATTTCAACGACATTATTTTACGACGAAAAGTTACAATTTCATAATAAATCACTAAATGATTATCGTAGGATATCATTTCGACGTAAGTACTTGTAAAGTATTTGGTAACTTGACAATATGTCATAAACATATATTTCGACGATAAACTTTATTTTCCAAAAGGTACAAGTGGTATGGATATCATATGAGTTTGCATGCACGACATTGTTTCATGACTTACATTAGAGCATATCATTCATTATAGGTCGCGGTTAGACTGTTGCGTCTCATTTCTGTGCATCCACTTTGTCATCATAACTATTGCAACAGGTGAGTTCGTAGCCCCACTTTTACTCGTTTTAATTGTTTTATAAACTCTTCGGGGGAGATACATGCTCAACTTCATGCTTTTACTTTACACTTATATGAACTTAAACTATATTGTTTGAACTATCATGAACTTGTTACCCTTTTGTTTCACTACTTATGCTAGTAAGTAGATTGTGCCCGAACTAAATTGATCACTATGTTATGAACACTATTAATTGAAACACTTTCCTTGATTTTGAACCCTTCGACATGTATATTTGAATTCTTTTAAATTGATTCGAACCCTTTAACATATAAGTGAACACTTTGGACTTGATATGAACCTTTTGACATATAGTTAAACTCTTTTAACTTGTACAAGGACCCTTTTGATATATTTTAAACTTGTTTGACGTGATTTTGAACGCTTCGACTATCTTGAAACTTTTGATATTATTCGAGCTCTTAGACTGTTTTGAACTTTTGAACTCGACTTAAACTCTTGAACTTAATTATGAACTTTTGAATGGAACCCTTGAACTTAAATACAAACTTATGACTTGTTTGAACTTATTGAACCGGATGTGTTATGACCTTGACCTAAAGTCTCCCATGATCGGAGCATCACTCTAAAGTCTCCCTTGTTCGGAGCATCACTATAAAGTCTCCCTTGTTCGGAGCATCACTATAAATTCTCGCCTTGTTGGTGGAGTGTTCTCAATAATTCTCGCCTAGGTGGTCGAGTGACAAAGGAGTCTCCCTTGTTGGAGCAGTGCAAATTCTCCCATGTTCGGAGTGTTCTTAATTGTATATAATAGTTGTATGATGTACCGTTCGTACATTCGCATTGTTAGTATCCTATTAGTAGGTAGTATGGATAGCGCTATTAGAGGTCGGCCACCTCTCGTCCACTATGTTACGGGACGCATATTATTTATTCTAGGGGCTTTTCCTGACATACATTATTATATACGTGGTACTATATTGTGAACTATTATGACCACTTATACTTGACTACTTGATAAGCTATATTTTGTGCAATGGGTTGTGAACACACAGGTTGCAAGTTTTGTATGGGCGAAACTTGGAACTGAGTGGATTTACAATGCCTTTGCTTTGTGAACTCATTTGACAACGTGTGCATGAACATAAACTAGACATATTTTGGCAGTGGGTTGTGAACACACAAGTTGCAAGTTTCGTATGGGCGGAACTTGGAACTGAGTGGATTTACAATGCCTTTGCTTTGTGGACTATTCTAAATGACCAAAAACTTTGCCTTTGTTGCATGAACGCTCTTTAAAGGCTTTATAATTCAACCAAACTCTATGAACTCACTCAACCATTGTGTTGACACTTTTAGCATGTTTTATCTCAGGTATCTAAGGCATTCACTTCATGGCATGCATGTGGACTTATCATAGAGTCGCGATGACGTCGCGTCTCACATATATTTTATGCACTTAACTATCGTTTGATTGTAACAAACTCGTTTTGATATATTGGAAATATTTTGGGACCTAATCTTTGTAAACTCTGATTATTTTAATGAATCAAACGATATTTTCAAAACAACACTTTAGGTCGTTCGATATAACTGTAACTTTGATGCTATGACAGTCATCCCCCCAAGAATTCCATTCCGCTGCAAAACAGGTAATTTGGGGGTGTGACAGCTTGTCATATGGATATATTTGACTATATTTTCTGAGAGCACACGGTGCATGAGACGTATAACATGTTATTGGGATTTTTGGTGCACAATGGCATAGCCATATTGCATCGCTGGCCATGCCACTGGGACATTTGTTAGCGGGTTGACGAGCATTGGTTACTTGGTTGTCCTCTTTTTTCTATTTTTTTTAGTGAGTGGGGTATTTTTGGTAGTGTATTAAGGGATCCACTTTTGCCTATAAGAGTTACAGTTGAAGAGGGTGTTTCAGTTATTATAGCGTTATTAATATGTATTGAAGTGGTAACCCAATAACAATAACAATTATTGATGTCATACTGCACTTAGCTCTCTAACTATAACATCTAAATAAGAGTATTTGTTAATCTCAATAGTAAAATAAAGGTAATTAACATTTTTCATAATACAATAAGAGGAAAAAAAAAAAAAAAAGTAGTATAGTGAGTCAAGTGAAAAAAGTGAAAGCCCAGTGACTTTCTTGTCTATTAACCCATATGTGTGTGATATTTTTAACTTGATGAGTTTTAGACTATTCAACTTTTTAACTTGATGAGTTTTAGACGTGTTTTTTTCGTGTGCAGGAGTCAAAAGTCAGAAGTTGCATTATCTGTAGCTCTCCTTCACTCATTGTCAATCGTGTATGACTTTGAAATTATTGAATACCTTTCCCTTTCTGATGCCTCAAGTAACATGATCTTTCAATTTATAAGAGGGAAATTAAAAATAATAAGTTACCGTAATACTTAACACGTAAACACCTGGAACAAGCATGCGTTGAGCTTGAAACTTACGGTCCAAATTGCACACTTCGGTAACTTTTAAAAACTTAACTAGAAATCTTGTTAAGGGGCAAATTACAAAAAATAGCTAAAAAGTTTAAAAAATTCACGCTACAGTTTTTTTGTTAGAGGGATGGATGTGCAGCCTGCTCCCTCCTTCGCCCCTATCCCCCGCCTCTGAAAACAGGTTGAATATTCATCTGAAATACGTGTAGTCGACGACTAAAATCATTTGTTTTGCTTCAAAATCGATAAATCTCATCCTCATTCTATTCAGTATAATCTAACTCAAATTCCATAGTTTGTTTTCTGGTAAGTTTTTTAAACTAATAACAGCATGGAATTTCTCAATATCTATTGCCCATCTTTACATTTTTATACCAACGGAAACGATGTGTACATCACTACAAATTATGTGCATCTTGTATACAACTTATCTTAATGCAAGCTTACTATCTTATGGTTCAGGGCGTACAACTTACTATCGAGGAATAAGTTTAGTGTGACAAAAAAATGTGACCATGGTTGGACGATGGTAAATGCAAGCTCAAGCCGCTTTCCTGGTAGCTTTTGCGTGGCCCACATGCCACGCATCGGTAGGCCAGAAAGCGGCTCTTTGCACATGAAACACCTTTCTAAATCTTCCTCCTCCAGTATCCTTTTTATCTTCTTGATCCTTCCCCTTTGAATCTTCCCATATGCAATCCTGTATTATCATCATACAAAAGTCCGATTAAGTCATTTTTTATAACCTTAATAATTGCTTGTTGGCTTGTTGCTGTTTATGTGTACAATCATATATACCTTACGGTTGCATGTCATATTTTCACCACCATGTATACCAATTACAGTCTCCCCACCTGCATCCATGTCAATTTACGAAACATATATAATTAATATAAATTCCTTAGGATGTTTGAAAATGCTAATAGAAATCGCCTATCTCTTATCGAATTTTGTATCTTATACAGGTCGAGAGTTGCATATTTTAAATGATGTAGCCATGTAGGTGATCATTATTTTAGAAAAAGAACATATAAGCATATGGTTGCATTTATATCGACACCTTTGGTAGCAACGTGGTCATATGGGATGAACTGAACGTACTCTCTAAAGCTAGGAGATCCTAACCACATCGGCGGCTCACCATCCGAATTGTCATGATTGACATCAGCCGTGTTGATTTTTTGCAACACTGGGGGTTCATGGAAGATTGATGTTTCATTATTTAGCAATGTGGGAGGCTCGCTATTGGGTTTATGATGTAGGGTGAGTCGAGCGCCAAATGCAGCCATGCCCTCGTCCATAAGGTTGGATCTCGACATACCACAACCCATGGATAGAAATCAAAGAGGAAATTGTTGATGAAGGATATCGACAGGAAAAAGGTCACATAGATTAAGATAGAAAGATATAGAGAAATGGGCAAATGATGAACCGGACTGACGGTAAACATTATGTGATTGAATATGGCATAACAACAAGGGAGAGATGTTACCGAGTTTTATGGATGTCCTACATTCTCTTACAATCATATTTGCTTCCATTAGATACCTAATTATGCATAATTAATAGAGGTGCACATTTCTGTTATAACCCTAAACCGAACCGGTTTCGGTTCGAGTCAAACGGTCAAAACCAGTTTTTACTCAAACTGGTTCGGTTTGAAACCGGTTTTGAACATGAAAAAGCAGTTTCATGACCTTGAATCGGTTCGGTTTAAACCGGTTTGAAACTAAACCGGTTCCCAAACCAGTTAATATCTAAACATGCAAACCGGTTTTCAAACCGGCGGTGCGGTTATACTAAAACTGGTTTTTCAAAAACCGGTTAGTTTGTGCACCTCTATCGTTACATACGAAATAAACAAAACGGAAACACAATTAAAAGACGAGAGCAGAGCAAATGATTTAACGAGCCTCTTTTTTTCATCATGTTATCAATTATTCAATCAAGAACATACTTTCAATAGACATGACCCCAATTCACAATCTCCATTCTCAACTCTATGTACAAAACTAGTATCTGGGTCCAATCTAAAAGACAAACCATTTCTATTAATGCTGTATCACTTGTGATATCAAGTTTAGCAGAAACGACAAGTCGATGCCACGACCACTATCCCCTATCTCCCCACTTTTAACATCGCCACGACCATTTCTGGGCTTGAATTCATCAACTGCCCGCGTAATTTCTTCAACCAAATCAACAATCACTCCATCTATGCCCATGAGATGTTGGACATGGACTGTTTCTGGAAAATTACTGTTCCATAGACACAAAACAAACGCTTAGCACATTTTTTCTCATATGTAACTAATTGAATTGAATGACACAAAGGAAAGAAAGTTTGCTTAAGTACTTACTTCAATTTGCCATACGTGAGAAGAGATAGATTTGACTCTTTGATCTCTCTTACGGCAGATGGATTTCTAAAAATACCCTTTACTTCTGAAACTATTCCATCCAATCCGCCCTCTAACGCTACCTTTCTTGCTTCCTCTAACGAATTCCTTCGCACATCAGCATATGTCTCAGTTCCTCCATTTGTCAAGAAGTAAACCTGTTATGTATCATTTCTAATTCAGTTAGCCATGCACAAAAACAAACCCCTTTTAAGATCCAGTTTTGAACACAATTAGTACTCACAGGGTATCTTTTTTGAAGCTTCTTCATAAGTAACGCCGCATCAGGTTGAAAGCTCGAAAATATTATAGGTCTATCTTTAGCATACTCATAAACCACCTGAAAAATAAGCGACAAGATTAATATCACAACCCGAGTAACACAACACATCGTATTTAATCAACATATATTTATACATACCTTCAAGACGACTTGAAGAACATGGATTAGATGGTTCTGATCATAATTTATGTTGTCATCAAACTTTAACTCGATGTTAAATCCAACGTGAGGGTTTACTTTCTCAAATGCTTCTTGTAGGGTACACGAATGATCATCAGATTCAACTTGCCACCTGACAACGTTACCATTTACTTTCCTAGCTAAAGATTTTCCCACCTTGCCGTCATCCCTTTGGGGGCCGTAGCTAAAGAATTCATCAAGCGTCAAATCAGTCACTCTCTTTTCAACCACAATGCCCTAAAAGAAGATTTGATCAACAGTTAGTACAAGAATACTTAATAACGTGAACAAATTAAGCCATAATCAAGCAACTTACATGTTCTTGAGAGAGGATAACGTCGTCGTGGAAAATAATAGCTACATCATCTTTTGTTACCTGTAATACAAATCATCACATTCAGTATTGGAAAATTTTGTCAATACATTCAAAAACTATATAAAAACTGCTACATGATACTCAATAAGCTCTAAAAACAGTTGGATATTACTATTATGTTTTTTGTTGCGTATCAAAATCCATACATCTTACACAATAACAATACAAATTCCGGTTTAGTGTATACGTTTAGTAAACCATAAACATGTCAAGATCCAGTGATAGGATCTTTGTACAAAGCTGTAAGGTCTTATCTTTGCTTTTTAAAAACACATATAGAAGGCTAATGTGAAAAACCATTCCATTTATCGAAAAACGTTGTTTATCGTCTAAACAAAGATATGTCAAAAAAACTTTTCCTAATCGAGTTATCATTTAAATGTTGTGCAGAAAAAGTTTAACCCAAACTACAAATTTTGTCACCCATCCATTTCCTGGCCCATGTCTGATGCAAGTTTTTATCAACACGTATTAAAAACCTAAGTAGTTCATTCAGAGTATTTAGGTGACTCTTTCGTGCAAATTTCAGTCAAGAATTATAGTACCTCATAAATTAATCATAAATAAAACTACATCTCAGTAGTTTTTTGGTTTGTGAAAAAATAAATCATTACAATCATTTCTCAAAAATTATACCACTAATCTATGTAAATATTGGTCAAGAACTCTAATTAAGATATGTGTATGCACTAAAGATTATCAGATATAGCCCATTAGGGCCGGTGTAAAAACCAGACCGGACCAAAAACTGATTTGGCCAAAAGCACCAGACCAAGAGCCGGACCGAAATATTTGGTCAGTCCAATTCGTCGGCCCGGTCTAGTCCAACAAATTATGACGGTCAGTTTTGTGTAAGACCGAACCGGATCAAAGACCAAATATGAAGAAAAGGGTGGACCGAGGACCGGACCAAAATATGATCGGTCCGGTTCAGTCCGTCCCCGGTCTATTATGCTCAACCCTAAGCCAACTCATATAAACTATACATGCATGTACATGAACCTACGTGATAAAATTCAGTTGAGACTAAAAAGGGTGGCCAGAACACGACACCTGAACATCAAACTCGATAAAATCGATAGGATGCTTGGCGGCATTATTAAACGAGAGAATAGAGTTCTCTTTAAAGGCCTTCATCCTCCGATCAGCCGATTGCAATATATTCATACCATGTCCTCTATGACCAATCACCAAAAATTTCGACGATTTATTACCACCTTTACTCACATCCACACCTATATATTTCATCAACAAGAAAATACAGCATTGTCAGTTATCAACATTTTGCAAAAAAAATATTACGTACATACACGTAAAAATATTCTTTACGACTAGAAAAGAAGTTCTTTTTTAGATGATCATACCGGTAGGAAGGCGAGTGGCGTAAATCGACAATGGCGTGGCGTTTTCGGGCACTTGATCAAGATGATTCGGCACGTCGGAAACATGAACAGCCTTAGTTGCAGCCATTTTTAATGTACAAGATGTTGAAAGTATAGGAAATAAGGGAAAGTGTTAGGATACAAGTGAGAAAAAAGGGTTTGGGAGTGGTATTTAAGCAATGTAATAGGAATCACCATTTGCTTGGAATTGAAAGATTGGATCTTCTATCAGAATATTCGTAATTCATTCTCGAATTAGATACCATCTATCCTAACTTTTTTTTTTTCTTTTGAAAACGCGTGGTAATGTGTTATGCCTTTGTGCTTAGGGATATTCCAATATCCAATATTAATTTGGAAAGTCTTTTTTTATAACATTATCCCTCTAATTTATCCGCATATTCCGTTTCTTTTTTATTACTGATTTCTACGTGTTTAAAATTCTTCTAGTTGATTACCTTTCTTGACCTTTTGGTTCTTATCTCTCTTGTTATATGAGAAATGTCGTAGCATTGTCCTTCTAGAGGGTGTTCGACGCAAATCATTTAAGAGCGGTGAGCGATGAGAATGCTCGTTTGACAATATCAAGTAGATTTATCTAATTTTTTAAAATACTCAATTTTCAACGCTTCAATCCCTGAAGTAGCATTTAAGAGCGTTGAACATTTAAAAACTGTTTTACACATTATAATTACACCTACAGATACGTTATCATAAATTTTTTATAGAAACAAATTGCTACCGCTCACATCTATTGTTCACAGCTACTGCTATTGATCAATAATACTGCTATTTTTTCCAAAACACACAAAATCTCAAATATTATTCGGTAATGTTTGTGAGTTACTACTCGTATTAATTTAAATCATACCATATTTAGGGAACATGTTTAAAGATTTGTGCTTATCTTACATGATGCTATTTATCTGTATGAATTGGAGTTAGTTATATAGGATTAAGAGGATAAGAATTTGGGTGATTTGTGTATCAAGATTGTCTTAGAGAAATATACTATACATAAATACAATGAGACATTAGCTAGTCCAATGCGTAATAATCAATTTTGAATGTGTTAAAAATGTAAACTACATGTTTTATAGGAGTATACTTTCAATTTTATGATGCAATTTTGAATGTGTTAAAAATGTAAACTAAATGGTAAGAAATGAATTTGCTTTCATTTCTGGATAATAATGTATACTTTCAATTTTATGATGCAATTTAGACCAATGGACCACTCATTGGTCGCAGATCACAGCATACTTTCAGTAAAAGACGATTCGCTATGCCTATTTGTAATAGTTTAATAATTTTTTATTTTTGAAATAGCTAAATTTGACCTAAAAGTCATATCCCAACTTCTTTGATTTTGTTTGTTTCTAGTATAATACTGTAGTATTTATATGGCTTAGCACCATTTAGGGATCTCATAAGTAAATCTCAAAAGATAGAATATCAAGAAAACAAAAATAAATCATGACAAGTTGAAACTTAATATTGAAGAAAATTTTCATGCAAGACAGGCTTTAAAAGTTTAAAATACTTACTAAAATACTATATATAATTGGTTATAATTCAACGTTTGTGGACGATTAAATTTAGTCAATTGCACATTCGAAACGTGAGGAGGGACATTGAGTCGCTAAATAGTATTTTAAGCAATCACACACTCATGAATCTGGTGCTGGTATAGGTGCATTTCACACCTCCTTTGCCTGACAATACTTTTATTCAGAATTTGACGGTGTGTTTTGCGTAACGTTTATTAAAGAATATATTATATACGCGATTTATAAGAATCATGATCTTTAATATATTTTCTTCAACTAAATGATAAAAGTTGTAGAGTCGAAAATATATACTTGGGAGACAAGACATAGTTGGATCACTTATGAAGAGATTGTCAGATTCTGATTTCGTTCATTTATATCAATCAACCCCGTTCAGAATTTGAATCCGTTTTTAATCCAGAAGCAGGGGCAGACCTCTTTGAGGGCAGGGGAGGGTTCCGGCCTCCCAAAATTTACGGTATCTAGTGTAAATATTATAGGTTTTAAAGATAATTTAGTTGAGGTTACAAACAAATCTCCGATTCGGCCCCCCAAAATAAATGGTCAAGTTCCGCCACTGCACCAGAAGCTTAGGAAATTTTTTGGATCAATTAACAGACCTACTCCTTTCACTTTATCTTTACTACATATAAAATAAAAATGTGTTTCTTAAAAATTAAAAAAATTGAAAATAAGTAATGTTGAGTCTCTAAAATACCTTTTTAAAACTTATATTTTAATTTTTTGTTTACTTTTTTTACACAAAAATTCAAACATTGTTACTTTAATATAATAGTTGTATTAACAATGTTCTCATTGAAAATTAAAAAACGAACATGATAACTTTTTTAATGTAGTTTATAAAAAAGTAGCAGATTTTTCTTTTGAATTTATCCAACATTAATAATTTCTAAAATTTCATCCACAAACTCTACTATATAAAACATCAAATTTCAAAATAGATGTAATGTTTCATTTTCAGTTTCACTAAATGTTTTTTATACATTCTTTGATGCAGTTTAGAATTGTTATTTGAGTTGAAGTATCGCATGTTACAACTTTTTTCAGTTACATTTTAATTATTTTACGTTCTATGTATAAACTTTACATGAAATAGTTAACTACAACATCACAACTATAAGTATTTGTCGTTATAAAATTTCGTTGTTATGCACCATTACTCGTCTAGTTTTTATATATGGTAAATTGCAAATTTCGTCCATAATATTTGCCAAAATTGCAAACAATACGCCCATTTTTTTTTTTAATTTTTTTTTAATTTATTTATTTTTGCAAATTTGCCACCGAGAGTTAAAGTGGCGTGCAAAATAGCCACTGAGAGCTAACGGTCGTTAGTACTCCCGTTAAGTGGACTCAACCAATTATGTCCCTGAGGGTATTCTTGTCATTAATAGTTTCTTGCCTAGTACTACAACCACCTGCCAAATTTCACATAACCTCATAAACCCTTAAACCTTATTTTGATCTAAATTTAGTTTCATTTTCTTCCCTAAAGTTCTTAAACACGGTCCAAAATCAACAAGATCTTGAAAATGGTGGCTCGTCCGTTTGGGCCAAATCGCGCACGAAGTTCCCCTATCCCTGATCTAACTCATGTTTATAGTAAGTTTTGTTCCTGTTAATTGTTACGTTTTTTAGTCCAATATCATGTTAATAGCTTGCAGATATGAGCAAAAAATAGTTTACATTTACTTATATATTAGTCTAATTTTTTGTTGTTAGGATGTTTGTTGATGTTTATTCTCTTTACGCAAAATCATACCACAACTTGTTTATGCTTAAAATCATTCAAAATAGAGAATTTACCTCACCACCAGAAACGATTTACCGTTTTCTAGTTATAGATTGGTATGATTTGGTTGATTATGACCGTTTTCGCTTGAAGAGAATGATACATTGTTAGATGACCTAGGTATGAACGATGGTAGGATTTTATTCTCTTATTTTAGGATACCTGATGAATCATTGGATGATGGATTATTACCTTTAATGTATGAGGAAGATGTAGTTAAGCTGTTGAACTATGTTCCTAGATATAGAGAAATAGAGGTTTACATTGAGGCTGAAGGTAAATGATTGATTATTGATGAAATATTGGAGGAGAATGTTGTTGAAAACCTTGCTGGAAAAGGGGAAAGGAAAATGTTTTTGTTGAGATGGAATGATTCCAATAAAGTTGTTGATGCTTTTCAGAATGAAAGTCAAGCTTCAACAAGAAAACCTGATGGAATCGGTTTTACCAAAATGTTGAATGAGATACACAGTCAAATGGATAAGTATAGTCAAGCTAACAATATGCAAGAGGGCATACATAATGCAAGTGTTAATGGTGTTCTAGAAGCTGAGAAACAAACATTTATTGATTTAGATGATGACTTGTTCCAAAAAGACATTGTTGTTGATGAAGATGCTAATGATGATGAAAACTATACATACATGGTAGATGAACTACATCAAGGAAATGAATATGTGGTGTTTGCCAACATTGATCAAGAAAATGAGGATGTTATGTTTGGGTTTAATGATGAAGATGTGGACGAAGAGGTTGTTGATAGGGAAGAGCATGTTGAAGAGGACACTTAGGAACCAGATAATGTGGATCAGAATGATGCAAGTATTTTTTAGCAAGATGAGATACCCTCATGTCACACCCCCGCCAAGGCGTAACAAGAGAGATATCGTCACAACACCTTGATATATAAATATAGAAACACTAAATGCAATAAAATTTCAAAATGTCATGTCGACGCCTGACACAAGAGGGGACTTGTATCTAGGTAAATCGGACCATAACAAAACATAATCTTAATATATTAAATCCAAAATACCAAAACCATAAATAACATGAGTAATAAGTATGAAATATGAAGTATGTAAAAATAGCATAATGGACTCCAAATGCAAGTATCCTAAGGTCTCGCCATCCTTGAACTCTTGACATCCTTAAGCACATTGTTATCACCTGAAAACAATACTTGAAAACGTCAACTAAAAAGTTGGTGAGATTATGGGTTTAATCATAAAGAAGTTTACCAAAATTTGTGTGTGTCACATCATAGTAATTGTAAAATAGTGGACAGTGTAAAATAGTAATTGTAAAATAGTAGTCAGTGAGATAAATTGAACTCTCGCACACAAACTTGTAAGTCAAATCTTGTAAGTCAAAACCTGTAAGTCAATAATGATCACTTGCACCAAACTTGTAAGTCAATCACCTCAGTGACTATTGCACCACAAACAAAACCGTTAGCCACATAATTGCACTATGGTAATGAATACTTGTTCTCAAATAAATGTCCAAACATAATATACACACATAATTGTCCATAGAAAAAGAAACTATAATATAGCACAACATGAAAAACATTTGAAAGTCACATTTAAGTATCGCTTTCCCCTTGAGAAAACAAGTAAAAAAGGTAGGGGCCACAAACTCACCTGAAATCACTTGCTTAGGTATGATGCACAAATCTTGAACTCACAAATCTAAAACAAACAAATACGCAATAAGTTACAAATGATCAAGGGTTATAACCCTATTACTGTAACTCACATGAGATGGATTGGAAACGATTAACTAATGATTCCCCATGACATACTAATTTGTAAGATATAGGATTTCACAAACACATCAAACCATGATCACATGAGGCGTTAACAAGTTTTAGAAAGAGAAAGTTCTAGTGAGAGAAATGGAAGAGAGTTGGGAACTATGTGAAACAAAGAAAAATGGTATTGAAGCTCCAACCCTCTACCTTGGGAGGTAGAGGGTATTTATAGTGTCTTACAATAAATGCCACCTACGGGCTGTGGATCAGGCATACAGTGGGTAAAGACCCGTCCGTCCTCCACGGTTTTACTTAACTAACAACTTACTAACATTAAATAACTACGACTACGAGCTTTCTAATGATTACATATACTTGAGGTGACCGACACTTTAATGACTGAATTTTCTAATTCCTAACAATCTCCCCCTAAGGGAGGTCACCTCAATTTACACATAATACAAATAGATATTACATTAAGATTGTTCTAGAATTCTTGTTTAAGTTCTTTGCTCAGTAGCTCGTAGTCTTTGATTCTTCATGTTATCCATGTTTGAATAATTCAAGTGGAGGTCTTTAACTGATCCGCGTGATGATGAGTTTTGAGCCAGCTTTGAGATCATGAGCATACATAAATCTCTGACTCTTCCATTGTAGTGTTGACATTATGTGATGTTGTGACAGTGGACCGACATGCTCACATTCTGGATCATGATTTCTTTTCATCAGAGTAGCGGAAGCTTTAGATGATTCATGATATTTGTAGCAGCGTAGCAGAAGCATGGAGTGAGAATATCATAGTCATTGATGCACTAATCATGATTTCTTTTGAAATGAATGTGTTGTGTGAGCATGCGGCTATGGATTGACCTATCCATTCTGATCAGCTGCAAATTTAGGTGTACCTGCATACAACAGTTAGCAATAAAGCACACGAAAGTGTCTTTGATCACTTTCGTTGAATTGAGGTACACGGCCCACGGTTCCCCGTTGATCAGTACAAGTACTGCCTGTGATCAGGTATAATTCCGAAGAACCTCCTTGACAGGGTTTCGCAACTGCTCTAGCTGTTCTCAAACCGGAACATCTCAAAGAAGACAACACGGAGTGAGTGAACCAGCGAATTTAAGATTCACTGATTGATGAAAAGAGATTTGAAAAATAATCGTCACTGCTCAAAATAAAGTGTTTTTGCAATACAACGAAGGTTTTAATGAAAATCAATTATCAATCATAAACACCTTTTATTTTTGAGATATTAATACACAGTCGATGTGCTAGAGAAAATATTTTTAAGCACAACGACCGGTTTTTTCAAAGGTATCCGTCAATCCATAACCTGAACCAGGATTGATTCAAGAATTTGAATCGCCCTATTGTTTCTGTTCAGTTGTCACATGGTTGATCTATTGGATAGATCTCACATGCCACCTACCAAGAGCTTGTTTGATGTTGGATCTAGAAGGCTTTCCATCTTCATTGTGAATATGTTAGTATATCACTCAGATGTTCTGGCAATACCACAAGGATAATGCGTAGGACTCTAAAAGTATATTCTCTCTTTCCACATTGTGTGAAACAGAGAGTCTTCATTGATTGTGTCCTTAATGAGATTTATTGATGATCTCGTGGCTCTAGACTCAATTGTGCACATTTGGTTCCTATGCCAGAGACTAGGGAGAGGGTCTCCTTCTTCAATATCAACCATCTCTAAGAGAAGGTCGATAGATAATGTAGGTTCCCTTGTGAGAATGAAACAAGTCCTTTTAAGAGGAACTTGAGTAGTTTGGGAAGTTGTAGTGCAGTGCGTCACTGGGTCCATGACGTCTTGTCTTCAATACTAGTGTTACCTTAGTAACCACCAGTAGCATATGTATTGAACCTGGTTTCTGCCCTAAGGTTGAATTATTGGAGGGCTATTTCTTTTCACCCTTTTCACATTCAATTCTTTTTCATTCTTCAACCCCTTAAGTGCTTATCGAGACTTCATTACTAGAACCTTGTTGGGTTTATTCTAGTTCTAGCTCTATCTCAGTCCGCACTCTTCCCATATCTCACTTTTCTCCTTTTTTTCATCATACCTAAGGACTCTAGACTATCTAGTGGATTGTCCCTTGGTAGATCCCTCCGGCTTTGGCGGGATCGTGGGAACGAATACCTAACCTAACCATCCTTATAACACCATGCATAAAACAAATTGGTCGGTCTTTTGGTATTGTTCATCAGCCATTGGAACCAATTGAAAACCATTTGAAAATCAATCCAAGTACTTGTGATATATTATCAAAGCATTTTGTACCTGAATCGTTTATGATATTTTAGAAAACGGCTCCCCCTCAACATGTGCATCATATGTTTGAAATCATTTTGACATGGAGGCAAGAGGAAGAATTCACTTCTTTTGATAAATATTTTCTAAAAATATCGACATCACTTTCCCAATCAAAAATCAGTGATTCATATACAGTTAAAGATGTTTTCGGTAAAGAATGTGGTTTTCAAGAAAGATTGCTCCCCTCAATATGTGCATCGAGATTTGAATGAGTTTTACACATATTAAGGAAAACCCGCACTTTGAAACAAATTAATCACGTTTCAATCCTTTTTTGTTTAAAAAAGATGCTCCCCCTTAACATGTGCATGGAAAATTTGAAATCGTTTGGCACATGAATTGTGGAGAGTTTGCTAAACACTTATAAAAACCAATTATCGAGTTATCAGTTTAAATCCAATTTAAATCACAAATTCTCCCCCGATCACAATCTTCAACTCATTTGAGATTTGTGATCTTTATAGATTTAAGTTGTTTTTGAAAGCTTTTGAGAAGAATTGTGACTTGCTTATGAAAATATTTAACCGATAAGGATCAAATCTGATACTTTAAACTCCACGGATTAAACATGCTTTAATTATCTAATGTAACATAACAATAGCCAAGGTCTTAAACCACTTGTATAAAACATTGTTTTTGATTATCCAAAAGTAGACCTTGCTCGTTTACGTGCCAATTGTTTGAGAGATACTCTTTTTAATTCGATTGAAATCATTCTCCCCCTCAATCAATGACACAGGTTGTTGATTGAGAGATAGAGATTTTGACAGATGATAAGCACAGATGATTTTTCAAAAATAATAAAGTACGAGGTATTTTTAAAGCAATTATGTTTTCATTAGATGACAAATATTTTTCAGAAGAATCATTAGACGGAAAAATATTTGGAAAGAAAACATTTGTCCTTTTGGTGACAAACATTTGTTTTAAGAATTAGAGCATGAGATTTGAAAAATAAGATTAAGCATGGCTCTGTTCTTTACTTTTTAAAACGGGTTATTGCCTGAAATAACAATAAGCCACCATTTTTCTCCGTTTTTTTTTTTTTTTTTTTTTTTTTTTTTTTTTTTTTTTTTTTTTTTTTTAAAGCAATTTATGTACATTCGAAGAACATCTAAAAACCCGTAACATTCTTTGAATGTCAACACAAAGTCCGTAGATGATATCGAATAAAGAAAAACATGACAAAATATTAATATTTTTGGAATTTTTCAAGATTTTCTATTTATTTTTTTTTTGGTTTTGAAATTTTGTATTTTGCTTTTTGAATAAATATATACAAGAGATAGATGAAGAAAGAAAACATTTACTCCTCGTTTTCCTCTTGAAGACGTTTGAGTGTTTCCGGTTGTAGGCTCTTTAGACCAAGTCGTGGAAGGATAAACTCAAAACGTTCTCTAGGAAGAGCTTTGGTGAAGATGTCTGCTAACTGGTATTCAGACCTCACAAAATAGAGTTCTACCACACCTTTTCCACTTGTTCCCGAATGAAATGATGTCGAATGTCGATGTGCTTTGCTCTTGAATGTTGAACGTTGTTGCAAGAGAGAGCAATGACACTTTTATTATCACAATACAGAGGGATTTTATTGAATTCAAAGCCATAGTCAGATAATTGGGATCTCATCCATAGGATTTGAGCACAACAAGATGACATGGCTATGTATTCAGCCTCTGTAGAGGATATAGAAGTACTCATTTGTTTCTTTGAAGACCAGCTCACAAGCTTATCATCCAAAAATTGAGCACCTCCAGACGTACTTCGACGTGTATCCTGACACCCTGCATGGTCTGCATCTGCATATGCTGTTAGTGACAAACCGGTGTCCTTCGGGTACCAAAGTCCCCTGTTGATGGTTCCTTGGAGATACCGAAAGACCCGTTTACCAGCTTCAAGGTGCTTTTTGGTAGGCTTAGCCTGGTATCTAGCACACATGCATACAACAAACAGAATATCAGGTCTACTGGTTGTGAGGTACATCAGGGATCCAATCATGCTTCGATATTTCGTTTGATCTACCATGATCCCTGAGTGGTCCTCATCTAGTTTAGTACGCTCTATCATGTGAGTGTCAACAGGGTCACAAGAATCAAATCCAAATTTCTTTAAAATCTCATTTGCATATTTAGATTGATTTATAAAAATGCCTCCGGGACTTTGTGAAATTTGTAATCCCAAGAAAAATGACATTTGTCTCATCATTGACATTTGAAATTTGGAACCCATTTCATTTGAAAAATGGTCACATTCATTGGGGTCAGTCGAGGCAAAAATAATATCATCAACATAGATTTGAACGTTAATTAAATGTTTGCCTGACTTTCTGGTGAACAATGTCGGATCAACTGCTCCTTTGCTGAATCCAGTAGATAGAAGAAACTTTGATAGTGTATCATACCATGCCCTTGGAGCTTGCTTCAACCCGTAAAGAGCCTTCTTCAAACGATAGACATGAGTAGGATGCTCTGGATTCACAAAACCTTCCGGTTGGCTGACGTATACGACTTCTTTAAGATCTCCGTTAAGAAAAGCCGTCTTTACATCCATCTGATAGACTATCATATTCTTACTTGCAGCATTAGCCAGGAAGATTCTGATTGCCTCGATGCGTGCAACTGGAGCAAATGATTCTTCAAAGTCAATACCTTCCTCTTGACGGTATCCTTTTGCAACCAATCTAGCCTTGTTCTTTAATACATCGCCATGCTCATCAAGTTTTACTTTGAAGATCCACTTTAGAGCAATGATCATAGCATAGTCAGGGGCAGGTACTAATTCCCATACATCTAGTCGATCAAACTCATGAATTTCATCTTGCATGGCATTGAACCAGCTGTCTTCATTCATGGCAGTTTTAACATTTTTTGGTTCGACCTTGGATAGTACGGAGTTGAAGAAGCACCATAAGGCATCAGTTGCAAGTTGTTTGTGAGTGGATACTGGATGAGAGGGATTTCCAATGATGTTGTCTAATGGGTGATCATGTGTCCATTTTCTAAGGTGTTCGTGTGGTTGTTGTTGAGGAACTGAAGTAGCAGTGTCGATTTCTCTTGATGAAGATGGTTCTGATGATGATTCAGGAGCAAATATGTTTTCAAAGGGGGCATCTTCAGGAGTAGCAAAGGGATTCTCTCCATCAAGGGTGCCAGAAACAATTCCATGATGTACACTCGATGATTGATGATTTGTTGATGAGTCAGAGTGATCAGCAGCAGGTGCTTTTTGACTTAACGACATAGAAACTGAAGGGTTGACTTCATTGACAGGGATAGAAGCAGCCTCTGTTGATGGAATTGACAGATCATTAGCAATTGGCTCATAGTGTTCATCAAACATTAGATCAAACAGTTTCTTCAAGTCATCTTCTGAACGAGGTACATAAGGAGTTTGATGAGTGTGTAAATACTCATCATTTTTGTACAATATAAACTGCAAAATCATCTGAAAACACTCAAAAATGCATCAAAATGATGAAAATATCACAAATCAGTGTTTTATGTGTTTTAAATACAAAAATATCAAAATCAGATGAAAAACTTATCAAATTTGCAAAAAATTGCAGTTTTAGTCCCCCAAGTTTCAAAAGTTGTCAAAAACAGTCCCTGGTAAATCAAAATAAAGGAAAATGTCATTTAAGGTCCATGAAATTCAAAAGTTGTCAAAACAAACCCTTCAAAGTTTAAAATTTGCAAAATTACAACTTTGGTCCCTCAAGTTTGAAAAATGGCAAAAATGGTCCCTGGAAAATCTGAAAATGGCAACTTTGGTCCTTTCATTATTAAACTTTGTCATTTTTAGTCCTTTGAGCAACTTTTCAGATTTGGCAGCAATGGTCCTTATAATTTCAGAATCTACAAATGAGTCCATTGTCAATTTAAACCCTTATAACACCCTTTTGGCCTGCCTAACCCATATGACCCCCTTCCATTCTTTTTGAACCCCAGCCAATATCCTTTTGACCCCCTTGGTTATTAATACCACCTGGTCAGTCAACCAAGTCAAACAAACTCACCACTTGGCGCCTATAGTCTCCACCTTCAACTGCTTCTCTGCAAATCACTCACCTCCCATTCCTCCTCCTCACTATATCATTTTCCTTGTCCCCCCACCTCAACACAACTCCAAACAACATTAAATGCCTCTCACCCAACTCACTCAATCCGTCCACCTGTCAAAAATCCTTTTTGGCGCCAAAATCTAATGGAAGGCCAGGATCAGTTTTACCAATCCAATGGCTGAGATATATGCTGGGATCAAATCAGAAGGGAGAGAAATGAAGTTTGGAATATAAATAGAGGCAAGAGAAGAGGAGGAATGTAGTAGTTAGTTTTGAAGATTTTCTTATTGTCGTTTTTTTTTATAAAATGTCTTAGTTTAGTCTAAACTATGTAATCTTTTGTTGTTATAATTCAAACTCAAGTTAAGTTAGCTTTGTAATCTGTTTTAAGAATTAATTTCAAGGTTTGGTTAAAGTTTCATATTTCATGCTTACTATTACAGATTTCAGTTTCAAAATTCCTATGTACAAGTGTTAGTGGCTTATTTTCAAAGCTCATACAAGCTTATTTAAGCTTCTTGTAGCTTTTTATAAGTTTGTGTTTAAGTTTAAAGCAACATTGAAACAAAGTCAAGAAAAGTCAATCCGGGTCAAAAGATGGAAAGTCAAACATAATCTTGGTTAAAGTCTGATTTGAATAGGTATTTGAGATTAGTTTAAGCTTATTTTGTGCATTACATTTGAGTTTTGAGCAAGTTTCCTTTAAATTTCAGTTTCAAAAAAATGATTTTGAGTTATAAAGTGGTGTTTGGTTTAGGTCAAAAAACCTGAGTCAAAACCCATTTTTAACCGTTTGACTTGCAGAGTCAAACTCATTTTTAGCCCTTTAGTTAGTTTTCACAAAGTATATTTTGTTTTGACAAAAGTTTACAAGTTTTGAAAACAAAAAAAAGCAATATATGCTTTCTGTCCTGCTCACGTAAAACAGCAGCTGTAGCTGCTGTTTGACGGCTTCTCCACGGCTCATTTTTGGTCCAAATCTTGTCATAATTGCTTTTCTGGGATCCTCATATACCCACCTAGACATAGCCTTGTTTATTTTACACCTAGTTTAGCTCTAGCTTAGTTTTAATTGCATTACAAATCTGTCCAAAACCCCATTTTAGCAACTGTTTCAGCAGCCCACTAAAGCTTTGCGTAGCTTATTAATAAGCTATCCTAGGTTTTTTATGGAATCTCAAATAGCTTTTTAGGTACCTCACCAGCCCTAGTTGCATGTTTAAGTATCCTTGTAGGATTAGGATTAGATTTAGAGCTTATTTTTAAGCTCAAACAAACCCATTTAGCCACTGTGTCAGCAGCCACTGCAGTCCCCCTTTCCCAGCTTATTTAGTGCTTAATGGTTGTCCCCTTTAGCTTATTTAGGTTTATTTTAGATCTTATTAGGTACCTTAGGTGAGATTAGCAGTTATCCAGTTTATTTGAGCTTTTTAGGCTAGCTTATTACCCCCTTTTAGTTAAGATTGCTTTTAGTTTAGCTTAGAATCACAAAACTGCTCATGATTTTTTTGTGCTTATCTGCTTATCCCATTAGCTTCTTAGTTGTCATAGCTTATTAAACTTAATACTAATTTGCTTGCTTCCATTTTCCAAGTGCTTATCTACATATTCCTTGAGCTTATTCATAGTTCATCAAGCTTCAAAACTGCTATAAGGGGTGTTTGTTTTTTTTGCTTTTGTTAACTGTTGTGGATAAGCAGTTGAAACTGCTTATTCTTTAGGTTTTGAACAAATTGTTTTCACAAAAAATGCCTACTTTGGTCTTATAAGCAAGTTTCAAAAAGAAAATTTGAAAAAAAAAAATAGTTTGCAAAAAGGTGCAGGGGTGGGATTCGACCCCCTGACCTCTTGCTCACGCTCACAACACAACACACTCTAACCAACTGCCCTAGGGACTTTGATTGTTAGAATCTTGCACTTTCTATTATTTAAATACCAAAACAGTTTTTAAGTTACTAGCTTATTTAGCTTTTTATTAGCTTATTTCCAAAAGTAGTACCCAACTTTTTATTTTTTTTTAAAATCAGTTTAGTTCATAGTATTTTTAGTGAAAATTTCAGATTTTTCCAAAATCATTTAGTATTTTTAATTATTAAATTAGATTAAAATAGTTTTTAAATCATAATAAATAATTTAAAAGTCGAAAAAATACCCGGCTTTTTCCTAAAATTTTATTTTGTCAAATAGTACGTAAGAAAATTAGTTTTATACTCGTAGGCCTTTTATTTCAATAATTTTACGTTTTATCTTGCGCTCCAGCGTCGTTTTCGTACATAACGCTCGTTTTCAGTTTAAGTAACGTTTTTAGATAATTTGAGTTTACGTTTTAGTTAATATAGTTTATTTAAGTTATTTTATTTTATAAAATCACAAAAACATCATTGTAAAAATAGTGATAGCGTTTATTTAATATTTTTTTTATCTTTTTAATTTTCTTAATTTGTATTTAAGTCGCTGTTATTTATTAACTTTTTCAGTAGTGTAATATTCAATCAAAACCTTTACAGATCACTATCCTTAGTGATCATTCTATCCTCTGAGTTTGTGTTTAACACACCATTGAGTCTCCTTGGGACTTAACGACCCGGGAATTCATTATATTCTCTGATCTTCATTTGCATTTGTGTCTGAGCTGTTTTAAGTCTGTTAGACTTGACGGTTTTGCGCAGATCAAAATTTTGGCGCCGCTGCCGGGGAGGCTTTAGCGTGTGTTTAGCCATTTTCAGACTCATTCTTGCACATATCCCATCTTTTGTAAAAAGTTTTTTGTAAAGTTATCAGAAAATCCAAAAAGTTCATTAACACTTTTCCTAAAGTGTTAAAAACGCCAAAAATATTTTCATTCTTTGTTTTTGCAAATGTTTTTCAAAAATCCAAAAATATCCATCTTTACCCTCTCACATCTTTTGATTCTACATTTCTTTTACCCTCTATCCATTTGATTCTTTCTATGTCTCATCCTCACCAATTTGGTTGTGAATGGTGTGGGGGACCTCAAAATGGTGGAAATTGCCTCGGTTGTGGCATTGTGAATCCGGGAAACGGGTTTGTCTATGACCAAAATCCCTACAATGAAACAACTAATTTCCTCAACCAACCCCCGCACTATGGGATGGAGACATATTCTTGTGAGTACTGTGGAGGTCCTCACCCAAGTTTTGAGTGTCAAACAGGGAACATGCTTGTCTATGAGCATAATCCTTGTAACAATTATGACCACTCTTATCATGACCAACCTCCACAGTACCAAACGATTCAAACACAACCTCTGCAAATTCCTCAAGAACTTCTCGAAAATTGTCTAGATATACTCAAAGATTTGAAAGAATTGGTTAAAGAAGAGTCTCGTCAGAAAACGTATGCTGAAGAACCAGCAGCTAGAGTAAGTTCCCAATATTGGAAACCTCTCGTGTACGATTATGATGACGACGACGATGATGATTTTGATGAGGAATCTACGACTCCGAGTGGCAATCCCACTCCCGTTGAAGAAGGAAAGAGTATGGGAGAATTGTTGGCAGAGGAGAATATAAAGAGCATAAGAGCTATATATGTTTTCGATAAAGTCGATGCTCCGAGTGGCAATCCCACTCCCGTTTCAGAGCCTTTCATTTCCGACTCTTCCCCTTCACTCACGCCGGTTGAGAGAAGTGAATTCCTTTTGGAAGAGGTCGATGATCCTATTTCTTTGAAATTTTTTGATCCCAAAGACTCTCTCACCATGGGGGATAAGCATCTCAGCACTATTCCGGAAACGGAATCGTCTAATGTTGAGAACCTTATCCCGATCCCAAGTGAGTCTGAGGGAATTCTTGACCATGAGTGTGATGTGTCTTCTCCTCTTTCAAATGATCTTGTTGAGACTTTCTCAGATTTTGACAGTGATTATAGTGATGCCGATTCTTTATATTCTAAAGACATAGAATTTATTGATGCATTACTTCCACATTCCGAGATCGTCAACTTAGAAGAGGATGTTGACCATGTTGTTTCCACAACAATTAATACGACTATCACTAATCCTTTATTCGAATTCGATTCTGAATTTACTCTAAATTCAGTTAATCCAATCTTTGATAGTGATGAGTCTGACACGGAGACTATAATGGACGAGGTGCATATTTATAGCCCACGAAGTACCGCACATGTCCCACCTCCGTATATTCTTCATGAGGAGTTCGCCGGTGAACTCACTCATATCATATCTCCGCTGGAGTATGATTGCGTGGATGGCAAAAATCATGATCGGGGGGAGAGAATCTCAATTTGCATAGTTATGACAAATCTTCCCACCTTCCCTCCCGAGATGCCTTCCAACCCTAAGAGCTCAAACAATAAAATCCAAATAAGTGCAACTGCACTTAATCCCGAGGAAGAATATCTAGTCATGATTGTTATCATGATTTTCTTTCTTTTCTTCACCTACTCGGTGACTTCCTCTCTTCTTCACTCTTTCGGGAATGAAGACACTATCTTTGACCCCGGCATTTTCATTTATCATCTTTGAGCCGGTTCTATGTATATCTCATCGGTGTGGAACTTTCACGTGCTTCAAATGTTTATCCAAACATCTTGAATGAAAGTCCGATGGAGATTCTTTCTTCCACTTTGCTTCCCCATGAACCAATGAATTCGGGGTCGAGTCAAGCTAGCGACTCGGAAATCAAAAACAGTAGCACGCACCATATGGGTTTTCACCCATATTTCTGTCTTCTCACCCCCTTTCTACCACCTAAGTGTGGGGGTGATGCCCCACATGTTCAAAAAAAAAAAAAAAAAAAAAAAAAATCTTTTAAAATAATGGCCGTAGTATTTCCCTTTTACGTTCTTTGTTTCGGCATAACCGCCGGTACTTTGAATATTGAGGGCAATATTCATTTCTAAGTATGGGGGGGAATTCTCACGAATTTCATATATTATCTACCCGATTCCCCCGTTTTTGGCCAAAATTTTTTTTTGGAGTAAGTGTTTTACACTTACTCATTTGGTTATCAGTCAGCCATGTTTGATAAACTAAAGGATTGGCTAATCCAGGAGCAAACGGCTCTTGGTAAAGATATATCAAATCCGTTTATATGGCTTGCAATTTGCCCAAAATTGTATGGTTCTCAGCTCACCATATCCTAAAAAGTGAAGAGTTGGCTAGCCTGCAAGGTTATGGCTTGTGGTAAAGGCAGTGGAAAATCCATAATTGGTAATCGACTCACCAAAGATAATATTGATAATTTATCTAAGAGTTGGCTAGTCTAGAAGAGTACGGCTTCTGGTAAAGACAAAATCAAATCCGTTGAAAGCTGGTGGTTTGCTCAAAATCACATGGTTATCAGTGTACCATGGTTCTTACTTGAACTAAAACATTTGGCTACTCCAGAAGTAATGGCTTTTGGTAAAGAGATTAAAATCCATTATGTTTTCTCAAATCATTGCTAGGGACTAGCAATATCTCAGTGTGGGGGATTCTGGCGAAGAATCGTATACAAGAGTAGAACTGATGGGACTACTTGATGATGCGGGTCCAAAACTGGGTTGTCCAGGAGCCATTTGACCGGTCAGCTCGTCGAACGTAACGTGAATTGTTTCCATGATATTTCGGGTTCTTTTGTTGTAGATTCGGTATCCTTTTCTGCTTGGTGCATATCCTACAAAAAACTATAATGTCCTCTTTAACTTTAAGTTTGCCTAAGTCTTGACCCTCATTAGTTGGATAACACAATGCACCAAACACACGAAGGAATGAAAGATTAGGTTTTCGATTGTGGACAAGTTCATATGGAGTTTTTCCATGAGAAGTGTGAATTAGGGATCGATTTTGAGTGTAGCATGCAGTGGCAATAGCTTCAGCCCAGAGAAACATTGGAACCTTTGCGTAAATCAGCATTGTTCTAGCGGCTTCCACAAGAGTTCGATTTTGTCTTTCAACAACACCGTTCTGTTGAGGAGTTCGTGGAACACTTCTTTGATGACTGATTCCAACACTTTCATAAAACTCACAAAGTTGTTTATTGACAAACTCAGTTCCATTGTCTGTTCGGATGATTCTGACATTTTTGTTAAGTCGAACCTGCAGCTGTTTGATAAGTTTAATGATGATATCTGGAATTTCGTCCTTTGTCCTTAGGAACTTAACCCAAGTAAAACGAGAGTAATCATCAACCACAACTAACACATATTTCTTCCCAAAAATATTCTGCACTCTCATGGGTCCACATAAATCCATGTAAATGGTATGAAGAACTTCCATAACTGAGTTTGTAGGTTTGGGTTTGTGGGCATACTGTTAGGAATTGGAAATTCCATGTTAAAGTGTCGGTCACCCCAATTATGGTCTAGCATATGTTAGCTCGTAGACTTGTAGTTATTTACGTTATTTAGTAGTTTATTAGTTAGTTTGTAGCGTAGAATAGTTTAGTGTAACACCGTGGAGGAAGGACGGGTCTTTACCCACTGTATACCTGATCCACAGGCCGATAGGAGGTCGTATGCTTTGTAACTATAAATACCCCTTCTATCCATGGAAGGGGTGGTTCTTCATTAATCTAACCTTCCATAATTTGTTAAGCAAGTCTCTACCAAGAACACCCTCTCACTCTTTCTCTCTCTAAAACATGGCATACTTGTATCATCATCATCTAAGGCCACCCGGATCATCAAACACAATAAATATTACGATCCTACAATTGGTACCAGAGCCAGGTTATTGTGTTGTATCGATTTATGGTGGTCTCGAACCGTGTTTTAAACTGTTTTTGTAACACTATTTTTGTTGGTCGGAATTTTTCCATCTATTATTTTGGTCAAAAAACAGTTCTTAACAGTTTTGTTATTAGTGTCTATTTTTGTTGGTCCATACTGTTGTAAAACATGTGACTTTTGTTACCAAATAAGTGTAATATCTTGTAGTCAAACCGTCTGATTTGTGAAGTCAAACTGGGTCAAAAAGAAGAGCTATTCTGCTTTTTCTAGGTCTCTCTTTGAATCTGGTCAGGTTTTTGAGGTCATAACAGGTCTAAAATATGCAACTTTATGACATTTTTCTGGGTAACTTGAACATGGTCGGAAACTTGGTCGGAAAACTCGCTGGATAATCTAGCGACTTGTCCACATAACTGTCCAGATGCAATGTATTTTAAGTAGCGACTTGTCTTTACAAGTCGTAGCGACTTGCCATGAGTTTTGACTCATGGCAGCGACTTGCAAATAGCGACTTGCAGGTAGCGACTTGCAGGTAACGACTTGTTAACAGTCAAAAGCGACTTGATCAAAGTATGTAAAGAAGATAAGACATGTAGCGACTTGACAGAAATGTAGAAGAAGATATGACCACAAGACCAAGATCACAAAACTAACACCAAATTCTTCAATCAACCTCAGTCACAAGCCATCATTGGTCCATGAAAATTAAAAACGAGACCCAAAGCTTAAACAAATCATAAACACATCCAAATCCAACAACATCAAACTATCCTAACTCACACTCTTCATCTCAATCTACCTTATCTAAACAAAAATTGAGATCAGAAACTTAAAACAGATCTCAGATTAATTCAAGGTATGGTTAAGACCATCAAGATCTCAACTCAGGTTTTCATAAAAACCCCTCGTCATTCATCCTCACAGATCTTGACTCAATCAAATGAAATGAAAACAAAAATACAATAAAGATCTCAGATCTATTCGTGTTTTTACAAGTTATATCAAAGCCTTGAGGGTCTCACACACGAATATACACATCACTGATCTTTGTCTCGACACATCATAATTAACATCTATTTGATCTCATATTCTATTTCTTGTGTAATCATAAGATTGAAAGACCTTCTAAAAGATCCATGACACGATAGCTAAATCATCACTGGTCTCTCTTGTTTTTGATATTCGAAAAATCAAAAGATAGATGAAAACAATAAGTGTTTTATCTTCTTTTCATTCGATCGTGAAAAATGAAATCAAAAGTATATGGGACTCATCTGAATATTCGAATCATAAAAATGAAGATAACAATTTATGTTAATTCGTTTTTTATTATTCGATCATAAAACTCATCTCTAAAAGATTATATCATTCAAAGAATACCTACCTTGTATGCTCGTCGGCTGTGATAGAAACCAAATGGTTTTTATTTGAAGATTCGTCGTGATTAAAGAATCATCAAATGGGTAGTTGTGTTGACACTTTGGATTGAGTAGAAAGTTTTTTATCTGAGATTGATTGAGCTGTTAACAAGTATTAAAGGTGTCGATTTTTTTCTGAGAACTCATGGCTGCGTTTTTTTTGTTAGGGTTTGTGTGAGAAATGTTAGGTCAAGTGAGAGATTAGGTTCTTTATATATCCAGATAATTAGGGTGAGCTTAAAATTGTATTGGGCTTCAATATTCGAATGGGTTTCTTTTTGTTGTATAACGAATTGCATCATGTTTACTGTATGTTGGATAACGTGGGGGTGTTAATTGTCTAACTAATTTGAGTATATCTACATGGGTCGAACATGATATTAATTGGATTTGGGCTTGAAGTCACTTGTATGAACCAACATGTAACCAACTAGCAATATTCAATTTAAGGAGAAGGTGATGTCCGAATTGTACTATCTCAAAATATGGATATATGAGTGTTGATATTTCTCGTGAACGAGTGGTATTTTGGTCATAACATTTCATGGATATTAAAGGACAAGTATCTCATCTCTTTTGGACCGGGCCTGGAATTGAATGAGGGATTGGATGGTTTTGCAAATATCATGGGCTTTTGTGTGCATTATGTGATTTTATGAGTCTTGAAGATTTGACTTGAAGACGTTGATGAGATTCGATGGGTTATTAGGATCGGTAAATTGGTTTACACTTTTTCACGGATAATATTTTGTCACGGTTTGAATTAATACTTGAACAAGGTTGACTATGGGGTTGCTTGGACGGTATTTCTTATTTGAATTTGAAGTGAGACTTATTGGGCGCGTTTACTTATTTCGTCTTCTTTCTTTCTACCAATCCGCGAAGATGACTTGTTTGGGCGTTTATTGGATGTGATAAAGACTTGGCTATTTAGTTACATTTGTGATTCTTTCTTGCTTAACTCACAACGTAGCCATCACTTCGGTGTCTCACGCAGTTGAGGATACGTCAAGAGGTTTTGTACATTAGGTACACCGTTTCTTCTTCACAAGGATTAGTACAAGTTTAAGTAACAAATCTGGGGAATTTCACTTCATGATCAAGTTTGGCATATCGGGTTTACTTCACCATGTTGTCACTGCAATAGGCGACATAATGCGTGAATGATGTGTTTTCCCAAAATGTTTATTGGATGGTTGATGATATTGTTGATGTTAGATAAAGAACTGTTGATGAACCACTGCATGTTCCCCTAAAACAGATATTCACTGAAACCAAAGTTGTCATTACACATTCAAGCTGACATTGTTTACGGTTTTGTCTTGATTTTGTAAAATCCCGCGAAAGAACCTATTTCTCGGTTTAAATCATAGACTTGTAAAATCCCGTGACAATGGAAACATCCTTGTAAAGTGCATTTCCGGATCTATATTACGGTTTATTCTTGGTTTTGTAAAATCCCGCGAAAGAAACTATTTCTCGGTTTAAACCATAGAATTGTAAAATCCCGTAATGATGGAACCATCTTGGAGAAAGGAAAGTGTATTTCGGGATCTTATTTGATGCTGGTGCTACGGTTTCTACTTTGAAGAAGGGATAAAAGGGTGTACTTCATGAATTGGATGTGTGTTTGGATATTCGTCATGGCCGAAGGTTATTACATGGTTTTACGGGGTTATGTGCTTTTAACCATGGTCGGGATGAAACCATTATCAGAGTTCACTTAAAACGTCAAAGGAGGCTAGAGTTGAGCTTTTAACCAGAAGAGGTGACAACGGGGTGAATTCACTATTATTTATTTGAGGTTGAAGTGAAATATCACTTGCAAGTGTACTTAGTATCTGAAGGTATCGGGGATGGTTGGATGAAGATTCTTCAAGATCCTTGTTCGAGCTTATTATCTAAAACGAAGACTTGGAAATCTAGTTATTGTTGGGTGTCTTTTACCTTTTCTGTTACCACTTGAGGAATTGGGCTCTTACCACCACAAAATAACTATCACTTTAAGGAGTTACGTTGCAGGGCTCAGTGTCACATTCAATTGTGGATTTTCAAGAGGTGATGTACATCTTATACTTGATGGTTGGTTGGTTGAAGATTATAGAGTACTTAGAGATTCAATGGAGGATGAAGTCTCGGCACCACTCTTTGTTACATATGTGCAAGGTTAAGTCACGAGTTCGGGTTAGTTTACTTCAGGGTCAAATTCATCATATTGGGTTTTCTCCATCAGTTGTCACGACAAAGAGCCTACCTAATGATAATGGGGTTGATTACAAGTTTTGCCAAGAGAGCTGAAAAGAGAGAGATAATGACGTTTGAACACAACAGTTCAAGCCTCGTTCTCTAAAGAAAAGAAAAGTGTAAGTCTCAGTGCGCTTTATCTTTGAAAGAAGAGAAATCTTCTTATGACGTTTGAACACAACAGTTCAAGCCTCGTACTCTAAATAAAAGAAAAGTGTACGTTTCAGTGCGCTTTATCTTCCAAAGAAGAGAAATCTTCTTATGACGTATGAACACAACAGTTCATGCCTCGTACTCTAAAGAAAAGAAAAGTGTACGTTTCAGTGCGCTTTCTCTTCTGAAGAAGAGAAATCTTCTTATGACGTATGAACACAACAGTTCATGCCTCGTACTCTAAAGAAAAGAAAAGTGTACGCTTCAGTGCATTTTATCTTCTGAAGAAGAGAAATCTTCTTATCATGACCATTCTCATCAACATGCTTCATACTTCTTCCATGCGCTTCAGTCATCAAGTGAACAGGGCTACTGTTGATTGTTTTCTTATTTTGCTTGCTCAACTATAATGACGATGGAGACATCATGTGCTAATTTTGCGCTAGAGAAGTGTGAATAGACTACATTTGTTGAAGATATTCACTTATTCAATCAAGAATTGCAACTCCGTATGCAATTCTTGAGGGGGAGAAGAAGTGTGAATTTACTGCATGGTTGATTGATATATGAGAATAAATGGTCAAACGGCTCTAAACTCATGTAAGAACCGTGCTTCTTCTTATCGGGTCATCTTCACATGGAGTTTACTCTAAGAGTCGTTGGTTGACATCTTCACAAGCTGATATGAGTTTAACGACAAAGTGCTTCCAGTTAATGCTTCACGTACACATCGTCATGATGATTCCGGGCAACCTTCTGTTCTTGTTTGATGTGATTGTTTGTTTGGTGTTACTATTTCATGTGTTCGTTGAGGGCTGATTGCTGATTTCCTTGATGAACATCTTTCTGTTCTTGTTTGATTGTGAGGGATTTTAGTAAAAGGGATTTGCAAGATGTAAGTTAATTGGGATGCTTATTTGGTGAGTTGAAGATGTTAACTATCTATTCCCCAATTGAACAATCTTAAAGAAGGTCGAGTCTACAGTCTGTTCTACTTTCTCTGCTGCATGTTAGAAGACTAAAGACGAGTTGCATTTAACAATCTAAAGACTTCTTCTTAATCCAAGCATTCATCATAAAGATTGTCAGTTTAGGGGATAGCACTAATTGGGGGAGAGTGAAATCAGATTCAATCCCAATTAGACTTGCTCATATTCTTCAGCAAGTTGATTCTCACAAAGATTAAAAGTGGTCTTCTCAAAAAGATTTCAAGTATTTAGGCTTAAAATATGTTGCTGATTCTGAAGTGTCAAAACCAGCAAGGGGGAAGGAGACTCACATCTAAACACAAAGCGAGTAAACTTGATGAACTTAATTCTTCTAAGTGATTGAAGATATCCCGGGAAGACAAATGTCATGACCGCAGAGAAACTCATGGTTCTACTCATCAAGGCTTTTAGTGTTATTATTCCAACGACGTGGGGGAAGTGATGTTAGAGAAAGTTTTTGAAGATAAAAGAGGTACACAAGTGTGTGATGATTTTGATGTTATCGCAATCATCATGGGAGAGAGAATTGTGTACATTGGGGGCGCTCAGCTGTCTCACTTGAGAGCTTAATCAGTGATTCAGAGACATAATCACTTATTCCGGAGATTGACGTCCGCAGAGATAGTCATCCGCAGAGATAATCAGTGATTCGGCCTGCTTCTTCAATGTTATCGATTATTCTCTCTTTGGGCATTCGGGTACTTGGGGTTCTTGAGCTCCATACACTTTCTTCAGGAGGAGAGAAAAGTATACATTGGGGTTATTCTTTGGCTATTGGACTTAATCTGCTACTTCGATGGTATAAGTTTCTTTGTCCTTGGGTATATGTGTATTCGGGATCGTGAGCTCTAGTCTAAGAGACTGACTGCATCAATTCGTCTACTTGGGGGAAGTGGTTTCTTGACAACTTCTGGTATGGATTGATTCAGACTTCAGTGGGTATGGAATTTGAGAAGATTATTTAAGTGTGGGATGAAACGTTGTTGTTCTTCTATTGGATGATATAACCTCGAACGGAGAATCTCGATTATCGTTCTTAAAAGGAGCAGCAGGATTTACGATAATGGTGTGCTTCTTTGTGCACCTGGCTATAGCAAGCTTGAAATAGAGCTTCGAATATGCTCATCTAATGGATTTTCGGTTTGGGGGGAAGCTGCCAAAGTCTCTTTTTCTCAAAGGCTCATGTTCTATCTTCTACAACGGGGCTGCTCGATATCCTTATCTCGGTACTCGTATCATCATCTTCTTAAACTATATCATCTAATCTATCTGTGTAAATATTTATTAAAAACCAAATACAAAAATATAAAACCAACAAAAAGAAAATAGAAAAATATAAAACCATCAAAAACCCATAAAAATCAAAAAAATTGAAAAAGACTAAAAATATTATTTTTCTAAGACATGTCTTCTGGTATCGATAACATCTGCGGTCTTAGAAATGTCATTCAATAATAGCACGGGACTATAGATGAAGTTCGAGCAGGAGGTGTAAATATTCTTTTTCCAAAACATGTCTAAAAATATGGCTTACAGTTATTGCAGACTGTAACCCGTGCTTAAAACTATGGCTTGCTATTATTTTTGATAGCAACCCGCTCTTCAAAGAGGAAAGTGCTGCGCTAAACCAAGTTTCTAAAAATTTCGTGTACTTATCCTAAAACATAATGAGGAAAGTATGTCGAAGGACTGCTGTTCCTACTCAAATATTTTTCCGTCTAAAATTCTTCAGAAAAATATTTGTTTTAACAAAATGGTGGTAAATGAGTTGCTTTAAAAACAATCAGATTCAGAGTTTTTACAAAATTTACAAACTCAATCAATGACTTCAGCGCTTTTAAAATCTTCAGAAAATGAGTCATTGATTGAGGGGGAGAATGTTTTCAAATTTATATCATATATCGGACTTATCTAATTATCCTAAATGCTTAACTGTAAAATGATGTTAACCTATGTTGAAGGACTAGGTGCCTAGGATATGATTGTTAGGATTAGATGATTAAATTTTGATAAACACGTTATTCCCATACCTTTTATGATCTGATTGATATGTTGGATTGACTTTAATTAGTCGATTGATGTTTGGGTGATGTCGACCACCATATATCTGTATGTGTGTTCACTAACGTATGCAGGTATTTTGGTATACAAGAATGTTCCCGATCCGGATCCCACAATACAAGATGATTGGATGCCGAAAGGAAAGGGTAACCATATCTTGGGTTGACAAATGAAGAAACGGAGCTTAATTTGACTTCTATGGAGAGTTGGCATGATAAAATGCAACGTAAGAGGTCTCACTGCATCAGCAGATGGTTTTCTTCATCATCAAATGAAGAAACGGAGCTTAATTTGACCTCAGTTGGCATGAAAAAATGCAACGTAAGAAGTCTCACTGCATCAGCAGACGGTTTTCTTCCAACCCTCAGCAACAACAACAAAAGCACCTTAACCACCTAACGTATCTTTGTGCAGGGATAATAGTGATGATACCATCTTTCTAAAACTTTGAAAAATATTGTTTTGAAAATTGAAAAAATATTGTTTTGAAAATAAATCGGATTCAAAGTTTTGAAATCAACCGGACTTTATTTTGTCAAAATCTTCAGTGATTTCAAATTAATTATTTTCAAACGATATTTCATCAAAAAGTTCCGGTTTGTACGTTAAAATGTAGTGATCTAAAGATTTAATGTTATGTCATGGTATGATTTCCTTTAAAACTCAAAGATCTGTCAAAATGAAAAATTTTCTGTTCTTGTTTGATTGTGAAATTATTTTATTTTACTTAAAGATCTCTTAAAACAATCATACCTGACACTAACAATCTTTAATGTCTTAAATTGGTCCTTATCTGTCATTTTTCAAAATTAAATCTTGCCACGTCTTTCCCCAAACTTTTCTAAATGATTTTAATCAATTGGGATCACAAATCTCAATTGGTTTGAAAGTTTTGATCAGGGGAGAAATCGTGATTTAATTCTCAAATCTGTTTTAATGGAATTGGTTTTAGTCCTTCAAAGGCACTCCTGCCTCCATGTGGCAAACGATTTCAATATACATAATCCACATGTTGAGGGGGAGCATTTATCCAAAAACAAGATGAGTATTTAAACCAGGCACATATTCTCCCATGTTTTCTAAACATAATTAAATCACTTGAGATCCAAAATCTCAAAGGATTTGATATTTTTGATCGGGGGAGAATTTGTGATTTAATAATGAAATTTGATAAATGATGATCGATTTGATTCAAAAGTGCAGGCTGCTTTCCCATATGTGCTAAACACTTTCGAATCTCGAAGCATATATTGAGGGGGAGCATTTCAAAAAAGAAATAAACTTTCAAGGTACAAACATTTCGACGTTTCAACATAAAGTACCTTGATTTTTTTTTAAATGGTTTCTTAATAGATTTTGTGATCGTGGATGTACTTCATAAGAAAATCAAATGGCTTTTTCCATGGAAACTGTGATCAAGAAAAGATTTCAAAGTCCTCTTGCCTCCATGTGCGAAACAATTTCAAAATCATATGCACATGTTGAGGGGGAGCATTTCTAAATGATCAAAAATAATTAAGGTACAAAATGTTTTGATTTTATATCACAAGTACCTTGATTGGATTTTCCAAATGATTTTTCAATTGGTTGTGAGAATGAATGAACTGTACCAAAAGACCGACCATTTTACTTTATGTATGGAGTTATAAGGATGGTGAGGTTAGGTATTCGTTCCCACGATCTGCCAGAGCCGAGGGATCTACCCAGGGACAATCCACTAGATAGTGTAGAGTCCTTAGGTATGATGAAAAAAAGGAGAAAGGTGAGATATGGGAAGAGTGCGGACTGAGATAGAGCTAGAACTGGAATAAACCCAACAAGGTTCTAGTTATGAAGTCTCGGTAAGAACTGAAGGGGTTGAAGAATGAAAAAGAATTGAATATGAAAAAGGGTGAAAAGAAATAGCCCTCCTACAATTCAACCTTAGGGCAGAAACCGGGTTCAATTCATATGCTACTGGCTGTTACTAAGGTAACGCCAGTATTGAAGACAAGACGTCATGGACCCAGTGACGCACTGCACTAAACTTCCCAAACTACTCAAGTTCCTCTTAAAAGGGCTTGTTTCATTCTCACGGGGAACCTACATAATCTATCGACTTTCTCTTAGAGATTGTTGATATTGAAGAAGGAGACCCTCTCCCTAGTCTCCGGCATAGGAACCAAATGTGCACTATTGAGTCTAGAGCCAAGAGATCATCCACAATATCTCATTAGGACACAAAATTAATGAAGACTTGATGCTTCACACAATGTGGAAAGTAAGAATATATTAAGAGTCCTACGCATTATCCTTGTGGTATTTCTAGAACATCCGAGTGATATGTAAAAGTATTCACAATGAAGATGAAAATCCTTCTAGAGCCAACATCAAACAAGCTCTTGGTGGGTGGCATGTGAGATCTTTTCTAAAGATCAAGCTTGTGACAACTGGATAGAAACAAAGGGGCGATTCATTCTTGAATCAACCTTGGTCCAGGAAATGAATTGACGAATACTTTTGGAAAAACCGTTCGATGTGCAAATCTTCTTTTCTCTAGCGCATCGAATGTGTATTCATATTTCAAACTCAAAAAGTATCTCTGATTGAAAAAATGCTTTTGGAAAAACCGTTCGATGTGCAAATTTCTTCTTTTCTCTAGCATATCGAATGTGTATTCTTTTTCAAATACAAAAAGTATTTTTGATTGAAAGTTGATCTTTCTCATAAAACCTTCGTCGTATTGCAAAACTCTTTCTTCAAGCAGTACACGATTGTTTTTTCAAATCAATTTTTCATCAATCAGTGAATCTCAATTCGCTGGTTCACTCACTCCGAGTTGTCTTCTTTGAGACGTTCCGGTTTGAGAACAGCTAGAGCAGCTGCGAAACCCTGTCAAGGAGATTCTTCGGAATTCTACCTGATCACAGGCAGTACTTGTACTGATCAACGGGGAACCGTAGGCCGTGTACCTCAATTCAACGAAAGTGATCAAAGACACTTTCATGTGTTTTATTGCTAACTGTTGTTTACAGGTACATTTGGACAGTTGCAGCTGATCAGAATTGAGGAGTCAATCCAAAGCCGCATGCTCACAGCATCCACACTTAATTGAAGAAATCATGACTTGTGCATATCTACAGAACCTGGCTCTGATATTTCTATACTATGTTTCTGCTACGCTGCTGCAAATATCATGAGTCAGTAAAGCTTCCACTACTCTAATGAAAAGATGTCATGATCCAAAAGCGTGAGCATGTCGGTCCGAAAGTCACAACATCACATGAAGGCAACACTACAATGAGTGATCCAGAGATTTACTGTGGCTGATGATCTCAAAGAAAGCTCGAAGATCATCAAAGATGTGGATCAGTTAAAGGCCTCCACTAAAAGTACAAATCAATGCGGACTTTAAAGAATCGCTACTAAAGCACAAAGATTGTGGAATTGAAGAATTGAAGTCTACGAGCTCAAGAACAAAGTCAAGAATAGAATGCTAGGATGCAAAATGTATTTCATGGGGTGACCTCCCTTAGGGGGAAATTGTTAGGAATTGGAAATTCCATGTTAAAGTGTCGGTCACCCCAATTATGGTCTAGCATATGTTAGCTCGTAGACTTGTAGTTATTTACGTTATTTAGTAGTTTATTAGTTAGTTTTTAGCGTAGATGATAAGGTTTTAAAAGGTACCATTTTGAGGGGTCGTTTTAACCCTTATTTGATCACTTTTGTATCCGTTATTACTTAATATCGTTCCTTTTCACTTTTTAGGTCTCTTAAAGGCAAAATGCTGGAATGGCACTTATTTGGACGAAAAGGCGCGAATATACGAAGAAAATGGCCAAAGTCAGAATCGAGACACTCAAAGCTGCTGAAAACAGAAGGCGACGGCGTCACTGATTATCTGCGACGCCGTCGGAGGATTTTTGTGACGATACAGAAGCCAAAAACCCTATTTTCAAGTGACGACGTCGGGCTTTAAAAGAGTAGGCTGTCGCTACTCAGACGGCCTAGATGCGACCCAGACGACGTCAGAAGCTGAAGAGGACGGCGTCACAGACATAAGGTGACGCCGTCGCAAGGTTAACGTAGCCAAGATGAAACCCTAATGACGGCGACACGACGGCGTCACAAAACATAAGGTGACGCCGTTGCATATGTAATATTATATATAGAATCCGAATTTTTCAATTTTAGGAGAGTCTTTGTGGAGTAAAAACCTAAAACCGAACCAAGGGTGTCTTGTACAGTATTTTAGGGTTTCAAACCTTATCTTACATCAAGATAAGTATTTACTTCATCAATTCAATTATGTCTTTGATTATTTGTGTGTATGCTTGCATGTTCTCCATGTCCGGCTAATTTATTTGTGTGTTTGCTTAGGGAGTATGAAACTTAATTATTGAATATTGATTGGTTGTTTCTTATCTTAGTTGATTAATGATCTAGTAATGCGATAGGTCATTCGTTGTGTACTTAATGCTTGATTCATCTTTGTGAACCTTAGAATATAATTACCTGAGTAGTTGTAAGCTAAACCATCCAAAGAGTGCCTTAGAGTAAGAGTTTATTATCCCTAGTGGGTTTTGTAGACGAGACCCTTTGGTAAGTTCAAAGAGTTAGGAAGAAACGCATACCCTACAACTTTAGACACACAACGCAACTAAGAATAAAGACGTGACAACTCAACCATCAATAGGAGATAATTAAGGAGTAGTAAAACCTAAGTAAACACATCTTTAAACTATCATACGAGCACACATTAATTAGACATAGACTACCACCACCTTAGTTTAGATAATTAGATAATAGTAGAGTAATCGGTAGAAATACCAACCCCCCAAATCCAATACCTGATATTCGTACCTTTCAATTTCCTAAAAAACATAAAAAAGATAAAAAAATAATCTTCCTCAACCTTAACCTTAGCGTAGTAACTTCTCACTAGCATTCCTATTCCCCTAGAGAACGATATCAATACCCGTGGCTTACCCTAATACTACACTACAACGATTAGGTTCACTGCCTAGGGTGTTGAAAAACTTGCTCGACGAAAAGGAAGTTCCTTTGACCCCGAACGCGCTGCGTAAGCGTATCAAGTTTTTGGCGCCGCTGCCGGGGAATAGAATAGCTAGTTAGTAGTCCACCTCGTTTAGGTTTCTTTGCTTGATTCCTATCAAGTAAATTTTTTCTCATTTTTAGCTTTCTCTTAGTCTATCCTCCTTCTTCGTGACCTTTGTTCGTAACCCCATCACTTTTCATCATGGAAGGTGATAACCAACCACCACTCATCAACCCACCACCAAATGACCCGCCAAGAGCCCGTACTCTTGGTGAATACTCAAGACCAAGCCACCTAGGCTATAGGAACACCATTGAGCTTCCTGACCAAGCCCAAACTACGGCCCTGCGATCCGACACCATCCGGTTGGTGCAAAACGGATGTGCATTCCATGGACTTCGTTCCGAAGATCCAAATCAGCATTTGAGGGATTTCCTCAAAATTGTCGATTCCATCGACCTTGATGCTACTACTCGGGAGACCACGCGCCTGCGTCTCTTCCAATTCTCTCTACGGGACCAAGCTAGTAATTGGCTTGAGCGACTTCCAGCCGGCTCCATCTCAAGTTGGGATGATCTTACCTCTCGCTTCCTTGCTCAATTTTTCCCACCGGGGAGAACCACTAAGCTTAGGAATGACATCTTGCTGTTCCAACAACGTCAAGGTGAATCTCTCTACGAAGCATGGACCCGATTCAAGGACTTACTTCATAAAGTCCCTCATCACGGCATTGATCTTTGGCTCCAAGTCCAAATCTTTTATGATCATGTCAACTTCCCCACTAAGCGATCCATTGACCAAGCGGCCGGTGGAAAACTTAGTGATCTCACCGCGGAAGAATCATGGGGTATAATAGAGGACCTTGCCCTCTACGACAACGAAAGTTGGGATGACCCCCGTGAGCTACCTAAAACCGTCAAGGCAATCTCCTTTCCTTCCATCGACTCACAACCTTCCGACCGTAGGATGATCGAACTTGAAGATCAAGTTAAATTCCTCATGAGTTCCTACAAAAATCCTAAGTCCTCACGTCAAGTGAATCAAATCACTCTACCTTGTGAGTTATGCAGTGGTCCCCATGACACTCGTGATTGCACAAGGCTCCCCGAACAAGCTTTTGCGGACTACGCCTCCATGCGTACTGACGGAGCGGGAGAGAAGTGGTACACTTTCAAACCCGAACAAAACAACTTAGGAAACTCGTATAACCCCTCATGGAGAAATCACCCTAACCTTAAGTGGAACCAAAACTCAAGCACACCCCAAAGCTCATCTAGTTCACCCACTAGGTTCAATTCTCTTAATACCGGGAACCCCACTAATCTTGAGGCAATCGCATCTAGATTTTTGTCATCCCAAGAGACTCGATTGAATAAGCTTGAAGCCGATTTTAAGCAAAAACAAAGCGAGATGACAAACAAGCTTGATGCCCTCTTAAAAGCCTTCAATGAACGGGAAGTTGGAGCACTCCCAAGTGATACCATAAAGAACCCAAAAGTGAATTCGATTGCGTCGACTTCATGTTCTAGTTCACCATGGGAGAATGCACATCCATGCCCCTCACACCCGACGGTTCACTCGGTAAATGCTATAAAAAAGGGTTCCAAGCCATCCAAGAGGTACCAAGGCCCGGCACCATTGGTAGAACCTCCTCTTGAGAAACCCGTCAGCCAAGAATCCAAACCTAGTTTAGAGGAGGAGTACAAAAAACTCCATCAAGAAAAACCGATTCTTGAAGTCTTAGCTCATGCACCTTATTATAATGCTTTGAAAGAAAAATATGAGTTAGAACTTAGGCTTGGAAAACATGGGTCCGCTTTTATGCGAAACAACTTACCTAAGAAGTTAGACGATCCCGGGCTATTCACTCTTCCGTGTAGGCTTGGAACTTCCAAACCACTCGACGCTCTAGCCGACTTAGGGTCATGCATCAATCTTGTTCCGTTGTCCCTCCATAGAAGCCTTAACTTAGGTAAAATAGAACCAACGGAAACCATCTTAGGTCTAGCGGACGGTAGTGTGGCACGTCCGGTAGGAATAATAAAGGACATGGTAGTACACGTAGGAGAGTTGACTCTTTTGGCCGACTTTCATGTGCTAGACATGAATAAGGACCCGACATGCCCATTACTAGTAGGAAGAGGATTTTTAGCTACCGCCAGTGCCATCATCGATTGTAAGATGTCCAAGATAGTGGTAGGAGAGGGGAGTGCTAGATCAGTTTACGATGTCAAAAAGCATACGTATTACAAGGATGAGGAAATCCCACAAGAGATTAGGTTGGATAGAGAGCCTTCTAGATATGGACCTTGGATTGATAAGAACCTCATAGGCCCCCAAAGACCTTTTTACCTAGATAAAGCCTTCACTAGTAAAGCAACTTTCCAAGAAAAAGAAATGGCTAGGGACATGGAAGTGAACCCGTTCGAGGATGCCTTAGTATTTAGGAAGATGACCGAGTTCCTAGGAAGCTTGCCCGTTAACCTTGTCATGAATAAGTGGAAAGTTGAGGAATCTAAACACAAATGGGATTGGGATAGACCGCCTAGTGATGGTAATGGAGAGTGGCACATTAGGATACAAATCTATGATCCCGATGGTGAGAAGTTTGAAAAGACATATTTAACCGAGCGTACTACTAGGAACTTGAATGATAAGTTTGATCCTTACGACATTGTTGAGGATAGACTTACTTATATCGGTACGTAGGGGCACGACTATGAGTCTAGCTACAAGACTCTTAAATAAAGAAAAGCGCTTCGTGGGAGGCAACCCATGCTTAATTGTTTGCTTGTTAGTGTCATATATCTTTTATTAATTGTTTATCCTCATGTTTAAATTTGTAAAAATGCTTTATTTTGTTTTTAACCTCGTCTTAATTGCATATAAAGGTATTTTACATAATGGATAAGTGTAGGGAGGATTACACACGTTTTTAAAAGAAACGTAAACATGAGAATAACAATTAACCAAAAGATATATATGTTTGTTTGTTCGAGTCAAATGCTTGTATCGAGTCATAATGGATGTTTTTGCAGAAATTTTTCCAGATTCTAAAGATGTAAATTTTTCAGAATTTTTCCAGAAAATCGCAGACCAGTTTTTGTCAGGATAACCTGACGGCGTCAGGATTACAACCTGACGGCGTCAGGAAAGAGTAAAAACATCAGATCACATTTTCTCGTTTTCTGAGCTACTTATAAATTTTTGGAATTTTCCAGGTCTTAATTTTCTTAGAAATTCTGTAAACATCCATTCCACAAGCATTATATCCTAGTTTAAATCGAGTCTTATATATATTATTACCGCCGATTTTATGCGAAGGTTTCGTTTGTTTTGTTCAAGTGTGCAGGTTTAGTTTGTCAAGAAGAAGTTACACAAAATTGGAAGGAGCTTTTCACGAAATAATTCTTCTTGGAAAGGATTTAACCACCACTTTACAAGGATCCTACCGAGCTAATCAGGGGAGTATTAGTTTCTTTCGTTTTTGATTACCTTCTTTTATCATAACTTTGATACTTTCGGGGAACATTGGGGACAATGTTCAGTTTAAGTGTAGGGAGGGAAAATAAAACGGGAACTTTGAAACTATACTTATCCTTGCCTATTTGCTTTGTCCAATTGTATTTGTGTAATAAACCATGAGAAAATGTCGGTTAGGGTAATTTTGGCACCAAATTTAAAATTTTTTCATGACATATAGGAGTGGGCCATTAGTCTTAACAAAAGCGTCTCACGGATAGGAAGTTGCATGACTAGCACAAAAAAACCCTTTACCACCCAAATTCCACCCAAAATGTGAGGATCGCCCTTAGATTAGTAGGAATTAAAAGCATTCATCTTCAATGCTTAGAGTGTGAACCGGTAGTATATTAGATTCTAGAACTTGTTTTGTGATGCATTCCGAGATCTCAAGTGAGACTACACTTGTGTAGTTAGGAATAACTAAATGATAAGAGGCATTAGGATAACCCTTGTTTGATACCCGTAATATAATTACTTCTTCCACATCGGTTGAGTATTCCCCCACACCCTTTGCGTTGTACTCATCTTTAGTACACGATACCCCTAGTTAACCCCTCAGAGCCTATCCTTTTCGCGGTTCTCGTGATATTTCGGTTTTTCCGGAATATCAATGAAGAGCATTGTTTACACCCCACCCCCAAATATACACCCAAATCGCCTTAGCCTACCCCTTATGCACTCACTTTTAGTGTAAATGTTTGTTATCACCCTAAACCCTTAGTTCAATTATCTGGTTGCTTGCATGAGTTGCTAAGTCGAGTCATATCCTTTGTATACAGTTTTGGGATGATTGGGATTCATGGGAAAAGTTAAAGTTTATAAAATGACGGGAAGGGAACGTTAAATTCTAATTCCATTTGTTTGCGTAATAATGTACCCCAAGTGTTTTGATCTTTTCAATTCGGGTCAAATTAGTGTTAGAGTAATAAAAACTCAAGTGTAGGGATGTGCCTATAAATCCCTATCATTTTGATGTTACCTAGATGATGGTAGAGTAAAAGTGTATGGAAAAAAAAAATCGAAAAAAAAGAGAAAAAGAGAAAAGAAAAAAAAATAGAGTGATTTAAAAAAAAAAAAAAAAAAAAAAAAAAAAAAAAAAAAAAAACGTACGGGCTACCATCCTACATCTATCCTTTAAATTTATGTTTGTTTATTTCCGTTACCTAGAGTTTTAGAGTGTCGAGTCTTGGCTTATCAACGCCATTCTTCGTATGCATTTAACATAGAGATTTTTGACTTGCCACCACTAAATAGCCTATCCCACCAAACCCTTGTTTCCCTACCGTAAGCCTAACATTACAACCCTTTAAAAGACCTCTTTGATAGTCTTTCCTAGGTGCTTACGCCAAAGCGATGGAGGTTTGATCTATTCTCAAGCCTATGGTAATCTATGTACTAGGACCGGTTAATGAGTGTTTATCTTCCATTTCCTATTTGTTATATTTCATATATACACCCGAGAGAGATGTGAGTATCCAAACACCCCATGTGAGGTGCTAGTATGTAATTTTCGTGCTTGTTATGACTTTTGCGGGGCTTATATGTGTTGTGGACCATTTTAAATCAATGCTTCATGACCCCTAACTTATAAATTAATTGGCTAAAAGCACATTTGCTTGAGGACAAGCAAATAACAAGTGTAGGGATATTTGATAAGGTTTTAAAAGGTACCATTTTGAGGGGTCGTTTTAACCCTTATTTGATCACTTTTGTATCCGTTATTACTTAATATCGTTCCTTTTCACTTTTTAGGTCTCTTAAAGGTAAAATGCTGGAATGGCACTTATTTGGACGAAAAGGCGCGAATATACGAAGAAAATGGCCAAAGTCAGAATCGAGACACTCAAAGCTGCTGAAAACAGAAGGCGACGGCATCACTGCTTATCTGCGACACCGTCGAAGGATTTTGTGACGATACAGAAGCCAAAAACCCTATTTTCAAGTGACGACGTCAGGCTTTAAAAGAGTAGGTTGTCGCTACTCAGACGGCCTAGATGCGACCCAGACGACGTCAAAAGCTGAAGAGGACGGCGTCACAGACATAAGGTGACACCGTCGCAAGGTTAACATGGCCAAGACGAAACCCTAATGACGGCGACACAACGGCGTCACAAAACATAAGGTGACGCCGTTGCATATGTAATATTATATATAGAATCCGAATTTTTCAGTTTTAGGAGAGTCTTTGTGGAGTAAAAACCTAAAACCGAACCAAGGGTGTCTTGTACAGTATTTTAGGGTTCCAAACCCTATCTTACATCAAGATAAGTATTTACTTCATCAATTCAATTATGTCTTTGATTATTTGTGTGTATGCTTGCATGTTCTCCATGTCCGGCTAATTTATTTGTGTGTTTGCTTAGGGAGTATGAAACTTAATTATTGAATATTGATTGGTTGTTTCTTATCTTAGTTGATTAATGATCTAGTAATGCGATAGGTCATTCGTTGTGTACTTAATGCTTGATTCATCTTTGTGAACCTTAGAATATAATTACCTGAGTAGTTGTAAGCTAAACCATCCAAAGAGTGCCTTAGAGTAAGAGTTTATTATCCCTAGTGGGTTTTGTAGACAAGACCCTTTGGTAAGTTCAAAGAGTTAGGGAGAAACGCATACCCTACAACTTTAGACACACAACGCAACTAAGAATAAAGACGTGACAACTCAACCATCAATAGGAGATAATTAATGAGTAGTAAAACCTAAGTAAACACATCTTTAAACTATCATACGAGCACACATTAATTAGACATAGACTACCACCACCTTAGTTTAGATAATTAGATAATAGTAGAGTAATCGGTAGAAATACCAACCCCCCAAATCCAATACCCGAGATTCGTACCTTTCAATTTCCTAAAAAACATAAAAAAGATAAAAAATAATCTTCCTCAACCTTAACCTTAGCGTAGTAACTTCTCACTAGCATTCCTATTCCCCTAGAGAACGATATCAATACCCGTGGCTTACCCTAATACTACACTACAACGATTAGGTTCACTGCCTAGGATGTTGAAAAACTTGCTCGACGAAAAGGAAGTTCCTTTGACCCCGAACGCGCTGCGTAAGCGTATCAGTAGAATAGTTTAGTGTAACACTGTGGAAGAAGGACGGGTCTTTACCCACTGTATACCTGATCCACAGGCCGATAGGAGGTCGTATGCTTTGTAACTATAAATACCCCTTCCATCTATGGAAGGGGTGGTGCTTCATTAATCTAACCTTCCATAATTTGTTAAGCAAGTCTCTACCAAGAATACCCTCTCACTCTTTCTCTCTCTAAAACATGGCATACTTGTATCATCATCATCCAAGGCCACCCGAATCATCAAACACAATAAATATTACGATCCTACACATACTTCTTGCTTTTTCCCAATTGGCATGCTGAACAAAGATGATCCTTTTCATACTTTAGTCTAGGTAAGCCTATTACTAAGTCCTTTCTGGAGAGATCATTTATGGTGCCAAAGTTCAGGTGATTTAGACGACGATGCCATAACCATGACTTTGTTTTCGAAGCCTTTGACAACAAGCAGATTGGAGAAGACTTCATCATATCTTCGATAGAGATGGTGTATAGTTTTGAACCACGTGTTCCTCTTAAAAGTTCTTTACCATCAAGTTCTCTAACGAAACAAGTATGTTTTCTGAAAGCCACTTCTAGATCATAATCACATAATTGACCGACAGAGAATAAGTTATGACCAAGACCTTCAACGTAATATACCCTGGAGATAACACTATCACCGACAACATAATCTCCATAACCCATAATTGCACCGAAATGATCATTCCCGAATCTAACAGTCCCGATGAATTTACTCACAAAGTTCATGAGCCGTGACCGGTCTCCAGTCATATGCTTGGAACCGCCTGAGTCCAGGTACCACAGAACGATTTGAACGATCTGCAATTGAACACAGACAAGAATGTATAACTGGATAATTGGGATCCCCATGCAAGAATGGGTTCCATTTGGTTAGTAATAGTGATTGGAACTCCCACATCAGAAATAGAAACAATGGACTCATCAGGGATAGAAGCAGACTAGTGTCAGTATTTGACCTATTCAAAGTATGTTCATTTCTTAAAAGAATAGTTCTACCAGTGGGCATCCATTTCCTAATGGGCATTGATCAAGATAGTTTAGGGCACATCTCATTAAGATTGAATTTGCGGCCAGTAGGTATCCACTGATAACCTATGTTACTAAATTTCCTTCCTGTGGGATTCCAATGTTTTCTAACCTTCTTCCGCCATTGCTTTCTACCCTTCTTTGCTTGATTTTTTGCATTAACAATACTAACAGGGCATTTAACAACATTAATCAACTCATTCACACCACATTCATGATTAGTAACAGAAACCAAGCAATCATCATTACATGTTTTGCCAAAAGTAGCAGAATTCGAATTAATTACAGTACGCTTATAGCTAATACTAGAATCAACACGATTCGTTTTATTCAACTCAAACTTAATGTTCCTAGGGTGATCTTCTACTTTCTACCATTGTACATTTTTAGCTTGCGAGGTCCTATCTTGCTTTGTATTGCCTGGAGGCTTTGACCCGCTTGCTTTTGTGTCATTGATTACTCCTGTAGAGGAAATTATGGGAACATTAGTTGGTTGGGCTACCTTATGCATTCCTGAACTAGAAGTGCAGGGATCTGTACTACTTGTGGGCACTTTAAAGTTCACTTTCTTAACACTGGGCATATAATGGTTTGCATACTTAGCACTAGGCATAGAACAAGGCATCACAGCTTTATTTTTCTCACATAAGGATTTTGGACATGTTGCTCTTAAATATTCTAACAACTCCTGAGATCGTTTGGCCTGAATGCAATCAAACCTAATTTCACTATCAAGTGGCTTGTTTATGTAATCTTCTTCAACAATCTCACGGAGACATTCTAGACTATCCTTAAGGTGAGCAAAATAGTTATGAAACACAAGTTCATTATTTCTAAGATGAGGAGGAATATATTTAACAGTCACAGTATATTTGCAGTCTGTAGATGACTTCGATGCAACATTCTCATTAAAGACAAGTGGCATTTTCCCTTTTTCCTGACTCTTCAGATTCTCAATTTCCTTTTGTAAAGACGTTATTTTTTCGTTGTTCTTGTCACGAGTGACTTTCATTGAATCATATAACTCTTTAAAGTGTTGTTTAACTTTTTCATTTTCTTCTATAAAACTCTCATTTTCCTTTTGTAAAACATTAACCAAGTTTTGAAGATGAAAAGTTTGAGAACACTAAGAATCTAAAGGAGGAGGCATTTGGGAGCCAGTCACATTGTTCTTTTCACCCTTTAATTGTGAAATTTGGGTTCTCATTTTTCTGACCGTGTTACAATGAGCTCGAATCTGTTCATCACGTTTGCTAATTTCAAAAACTGCATCAAATTCAGGAGTATCCAAGGATGTCTTGATATTTGAGGTTTTAACATTTTCTTTTAGATGTTGATATTTTAATTGCAAAGCAAGATGCTCAACTTCCAATTTAGAAAACTGTTTCACCAGGTTATCATGATCATCCTGTTCAACTTTATCATGCAATTTAGAGTTAGTTTTCTCAAGCTCAATGACACGATCATGGGAGACTTTCAGAGCAACAGATAATTCATGAAATTGAGATGCATTAATTGAACAGTTCGTGGCAGTGTAAAACATATCTTGAGTGATACATTCAGAAATCAAATTCTCATTTAAGGTAAGCAAGTTCTTCCTCTCAATCTCATTATATTTTAAATCTCGCTCATAGTCATTGACCTTAACTATCATTGCATCAAATTCCTTTTCCATTTCTTTAATATCTGAATCCATCCCCTTTTTAAGACTCTCAAATTGACCTTTTAATTGTTTAAAGAAAGGCATGACCTCAGTTAAATAGCATTCTTTAGTTTGCTCAAAACCCCTTTCCCCTTCAGTTATCCCTGTAGGTGTGATTCTCTTCTTACATGTCTTCTCAAAATCAACAAATAGTTGATAAACAACATACAGGCTGATTAAGGTCTTGCTATTAGTGGCAATAGTTCTAGGAACTAAGTGCATTGGTGTATTTGGAGGATACACAGTGGCTGCAGGCATTTTCCTAAGGGGAGTGTTTGTTTCAACAAGTACATTAACTTTTTGTTTATCCATATCTTTCTTCCAAAAAATCTTTTCTGGGGTTAATTGAGTTTGATGCTTAAACATGTTCAGGGAGATCCAATTTTCCTTAGTGTAATCATGGGGTATGATCGTTATGTTATTCTTTTTACATGCATGATCGTTAAGCTTCTTATCCATTTTCTCCCTAGATGCATCATCTAATTTTCTATCCTCTTCCGTGCTTCCAATACATGATGGTGTTTGCCTAGGCTTAAGAATCTCATTACCATCATATAATACCTTATGAGTAGCTCTAGCCTTTTTACCTACCTCAGGATTTGGTTATTCAACAATGGGAATACTATGCTTATCGCTTAATACTTTATGCTTAGTGATCATGTGAGCAGTCTGAATGGTATTCCCTTGTACGTACAACTTATTTTCAAGCTTGTTTTTCAAAGTCTTTAGGTTGGAAAATTCATTTAAAAGTTTTGATTCCTTAGCATTAAATTCCTGCTTAAGCACTTTCACATTTTCTTGAAGTTCTTGTTTTTGCTTAGCAGTTTTAGAAAGCTTTTCTTTTAAGGAATCTAGCTCTTGTTTTAATATTTCTTCCCTAAAATTACCTTTTCTAATAATTGCACGCATTTGGTCATCCATTTCCTGCTCACGGGTAGTTAACACAAACTTAGCACGTTGTTCATACACAACAACTTGTTATTTATAGGCATTCAGTTCAGAGATAACATAATCATCAGGGGCACATGCAGTGTATTCATCAAAGACATAGTCATCATTGACTGCAGAAGATGCATCACTTGGTACAATCACACTTTCACTTTGTGTCACATATTGATCATATGGGACAATATTACTATTACCCACATTATCCATATCTGATTCATTAGTTACATGTGTTTGTACATTGATATGCATCTCTTGCTTATCAACTTCATCGTACAGTTTTAATACCTTAGAGATGATTGATTCTTTGGAAGGACCAGCCTGCTTTGATGATGAGACCTTTGGAGAGACCATTGGAGAAATGCTAGCCATAAAGATTGTATGGGCAGTAGGTTCATCATCGACATCAGAGTCATATGCATCACAATCGGCAACTTGAAAGGCATTTTGATGATTGTGACTTATTTCCTGAATTGGCTGCTCATCCACATCTGCATCATATGTCTTAGCATTCCCTTCTGCAAGAAATAACAACTCCTCTTCATCCAAAACTGCACCATTGTCCTAAGCTTGCACAAGCAACATCTTGTCTCTGAAATATTATGCATTTTGAGGACGTTTTGGAGATGTGCAGTTCCTTGCAATGTGTCCATCACCACCACAGTTGTAGCATTTGATTGGCTTTGCTTGCCCTTGATTGGCATTTCTTCCACGATTCTGATTAGCCACATATCCTCCACCTACTCCACCTCTTCCCTGTTCATACTGTCTTCCTTGAAATGGTTGCACCATAACCTTTCCATCTCTGACAATAGCATGATTGTGTAGATTGGATGCAGTCCTGATTTCATTGTTGGTGTGAAGACTGTTAGTATGTGGAGTGAAGGTAAAGTTTTGTTTAACCATAAGAGCCAGTTGATTGATGAATTGTTCTATGACTTCATTAGCATCAGGTTGCTTGAAACTTGGATCGGGAATGAGTTTGTGATTTCCATTACCCGTGGGTATGACTTGAGAAGCTTTGGTGGTAATTCCAACATTGGTGTAAAAGGCTGTTGAATCATTTGATGAACTTGTTTCTCCCTGTTTAGATTTGAACTGTTCAAGAATCCTTCGTTCAAACATGGCATGTCTCTCATTCTGAAGAAGGAAGGCATATAGTTGCTCATAGTTGGTGTTCTTTAATCCTTTGGTTAGCTTCACAGAGGTGACAAATTTGTGCCATTCGGGATTCATGTTGTTCACAAACTTTGAGTTCAGCTGAATATTTGGCATGGTCATTTTGATGTTCCTCATGTCATTTACAAGCTTGTGGAATCTCACGTAATATTCATAGACACTTTCTTCTGGTTTCATCTTAAAGTGCTCAAACTCATCATACAATTGTAATTCTCTGTCTTCCTTAGTTAATTCAGAACCCGAGAGAAGCATCTTGACATTATCCCAAACCGCCTTGGCTTCAGTGTTGTGATTGATAAGCTTGTAGATATCTTTTGGAAGACCTTGAAGTATAATGTTTGAAGCCCTGATATCAGCATCGAATCTCTTTTTCTCCTTATCACTAAGCTCATCACACATATTTGGTCTGTCCAATCCAAAGATCATTGTTCCATCTGCAGCAGTATCAATTATGTCTCTTGTAGTCTCAATCTGATAAGGTCCTTCATCAATTGACTTGAGAATGTTGACTCCATTTTCCTTTCCCAGACAATACAACGTAATTCGTTGAGCCCATGAGTCATAGTAAGTTCTGTCAAGCATGGGTGGACGAGTGTCTGAACCAGCTGCTTGAACGTAGGGCTGAGCATCGGGTCAGAGCCCGACCCGACCCGACTAAACCGACTCCCGATTAAACTCAGAAACCTTGCCCGAGTCCCGACCCGTTTAAGTCAGTTCGGTATCGGGTACCAAACGAGACTGTCGGTTCGAAACCGGGTTTTATATGCCAAGCCCGACTAGTGATAAGCTTAAAAGATCTTCTCTCATCCACTCATTTTATTCTTCTCTCATCCATTATTCTCTCATCTACCACATCAAATCCAATCTGAATCTGCTCATTATTCTCTCATCTACACATATGCTATGAGAAAACATATACGAATTTGCTCATCATCATCATATACGAATCACAAACAACTCCATCATATAAACCCTACCTTCTTTGTTCCCAAACGAATACAAGGTCTTGATTAAATAAGATCTCAGGTAGGTTCAAGGATTGTTTTTGTCTTTACGATTTCATATAAACGACTCAAAGGAAGTATGAAACAGATTGTTTTGTACTTTCTTGATATGAATCGTATATTAAATGAAGCATGGGGGTGCTTGGATTGGTTGTGTTATAAACCTAATTGTAAACCTCATTCGGTTGTGTTCTTGATTTTTAGAGAGGGGGCTTAGTTTTTGTATAAACCTAATAGTATATACATGTTACTGAGTTGCTGAGTTAGAATGAAAAAGAAAGAGGCGCATTTTTTTTACTAAACCTAATTCATTCGGGATGGCGGGTTATTCGGGGTGTAGTCGGTTTTTTAACCGAACCCGACCCGATACCGATTAATAAGAAATGTGAAACCGAGTCCCCGACCCGAACCTTAGTCGGTCGGTTTCGGTTGCTTGTCGGGTCGGTCTGTTTGTCGGGCTTGTCGGGTATCGGTCGGTTTTGCTCAGCCCTACTTGAACGTCCTCAGCTACAGTAGAGATGATTGTAGGCACGTTGGTAGACATGTTTACAGATTTCACGGGATTTTATAACTCTATGATTAAACCGGGAAATATATTCTTTCACGGGATTTTACTAAAACAAGAGAAAACCGTATTAGAAACAAATATTAACCCCAAGTCGCTAAGTAGCAACTCGCTAAACCTCAATTCGCTGTGAATCAAGTCGCTAAGCACAAGTCGCTAAGACCCAAGTCGCTGAACACAAGTCGCTAAAGCACCAAATCGCTAAGTAGACAAGTCGCTAATAGAACAACTCGCCAAGAACTATAAAACCAAGTAGCTAGAAGTAATAGAAACAAGTCGCTAACCCAAGCAAGTCGCTAGCCGAAGTGGAACCTCCACTAACTTGTACTGTTTGTCGGCTTGTCTCAATAGACAAGTCGCTAGGCTCAAGTCGTGACTCCTCTAACTACAAGTCGCTGGAAATTGACGAAGTAACTCGCTACCAAGAAAACAACTCTGAGAGTTAAGTCGCTAGGTAGAAAACTTTAAGAACAATGCTTTTCAATCCAAAACAAGCCCAACCACAGTGATTCAAGCTTTACAAATCAAAACCCAAGCACATACAATGATTCTAAACACAAAAGTACACTCAAAATTCAAACTTTAAGAACAATGGTATTGAAGCTCCAACCCTCTACCTTGGGAGGTAGAGGGTATTTATAGTGTCTTACAATAAACGCCACCTACGGGTTGTGGATCAGGCATAAAGACCCGTCCGTCCTCCACGGTTTTACTTAACTAACAACTTACTAACATTAAATAACTACGACTACGAGCTTTCTAATGATTACATATACTTGAGGTGACCGACACTTTAATGACTGAAGTTTCTAATTCCTAACATAATTGCAATCCAATTGCACAAGTGAGAATTCATTAGGTATTGGTGTCTACTTATAAGCTCATTTTAAATTGTTAAAACCTTTATTTTATCAAATTCTGGTTTATTTTCTCTAATTTTAGAACAATACCAAAAGAGCTCCAAGCTTCCAAAGTTTTCCTAGTGATACTTATATGTGTTAAGTACTTCTCATATTTTTCCTAGATTTTATATCCTAGTATAAGTATTGTATAAAATATCGTTAAACCAAATTGTCCATAAAGTGACATGATTCAACACCTAGTATGTTTGGATTTATTAAACATGTTTATACCTTTCATAAAAATTCCCAGAAATTGCAGTAATTATTAGACATGTTGAATATACTCCGGCTAAAATTTGGGGTTCTAAATCGTTATAGTTTGAAAGATAAAAATTATAGAAACCGACTGAAATCAGACCAAAAAATTCAGACTCAACAACCGTTTTCTTATAAATTGTCTGGATGACCAAATCAACCCCAATCGACTTCTACCCTATTGGAACAGAAAGTAGACATCTTGAACTTAATTTTAGAATCAAGAAACATATAAAAACCTACTGTACAACTCGAATTCTTGCCTAATCTAGTTGATGTTACAAATCTGCAAGATTTAAAACACTTATTTATAAACCCTAACTTGTTTAATCTCGCATATAATTGTATAAACACCTAAGTTATGTGTTCTAATCAACATTATACTCTTAATTACAGATTATTAACATAATTTTTATAAACCCTAATTCCATCCATACAAGTTACAAATTAAATTCAAGAATTAGAACTTAAAAGTAGTTAATTAGAAAACAAAAACTAACCGATTCTTGAAACTCTTAAACCCAAGCTTGATCTTTTTTTTTCTTCTTCCCTCCTTTCCCTTTGATCAACCAAATAACTAAAAAAAAGGGTTATGGGTCGTTTGGTTTGTATAAATAGGGATAAGGATGTGTTTGATTGACTTATGGAACAAGTTAAATAAGATATGGTAAGTTTTTATCTCTAAAAATTTTAGTTTCCTTTTTTTAACCAATCGGCCCATATATTTTTTTTACATCCTTTTTATTTATTTTTTTATTTATTAGTTACACATATTTAAGAATCTACAAAATTACCTAGTTGCTAAGTATAACCCGTTTCTATTCGTTTTGTCGTAGAATGACTCAAAACAATTTAAAATTTAGGATATGACTTTCCAAAAATAGAAATACACTTATAAATCATTATATTATTGTTATCATGAAAAATAAATATCATTTATAAATTTATTGACTCGTTTAATGGGCTTAAACCAATACCTTGAATTCGACAATTGTCGTAAAGTCCTCAAATGCATTAAAGTGAAATAACATCAATGTTTTCACTAAACATGAGCCCTAATGACACATATAGCATATAATATCATATAGACATATGATAATTATATAATAAATCAACCATAAAATGAATCCTATGAACATCCAAGAAATAAACCATCAAAACACACAAGCACAATACACATAATTAACTAGTTATCAAACAAATGGTCAAACGTCAACGTTGACTGACCTGAAAACTAACAGTCGTCACACCTCAACTGAGCCACAGGTGGACATGAAAGGTTTTAAGTTTAGACTTGATGTCCGCATTGACCATGTTACAAGCTTCACTGCTAATATGTTGGAGCATTATGATACGAATGGTTTTGAGTTTGATGAATTTGATAGTGGTGAAGATCATCATACTCCCACCATTGTGAACGTGAGAAAGAAAAGGTTCAAAGAAATTAGAAAGGAGTACATGGGGAAAGAAAACCTTTAAATGGGTGACTTCTTTGTAACACAAGCGTTTGCAACAAGGAAGGAAATAACATAGAGGATAAGGATGTATGGTTTAGAGACTAGAAGAGATGTTAAGGTAGAGAAATGTGATAACAAAAGAGTAAGAGCGTAATGTATTAGGCTTGTTGTGGGTTATGGTAAGAGGAAACATGTAGATAATGATGACAACTCAAAGAAAGGAGGCTGTCAATATAATCTTTCTTCTTCACAGTCAAAGGGCAAAATTGGGACATCCAAAACCTTCAAGGACAAAAAATGTTTTAAAAAGTAGAGTGACAAACCCATATGCCCATGGTCCTACACATCTAAGAAGTTGGGGATGAAGTGTTTTGGAGTGTCAAAACATTAAAGGATGAACATAAATGCCTCCAAATAAGAGATCTTAAAATCGTTACTTCAAGATTCATATCAACAGAGGTTGCTAAAATTCTTGTTACAAACCATTACATCCCGATCCTTGCTCTCCAAGATCAATTAAATAAAAAAATTCAGATCAACATCTCTAAAACAAACGTATTTAGAGCAAAAGAAATAGCAATGAAACAGATCTTGGGTGTCTATGAAGAATAATATGGCATGCTTAGGGATTATACGTTGGAGTTAAAGGGGAAAAAAATAAGGATACAACTATGAAGATTCAATTTGAAACAAACACAGATTTAACCCTGAATTCAAGGGTTTTCAAACGGATTTATGTTTGTATTAGTGCCCTGAAAACAGGTTACAGAGCAGGACTGGGTTTGGATAGAGATTTTATTAAAGGACCATAAACTGGTAAAGTCTTAACTACTGTTGGTGTGGATAGCAATAATGGGTTGTATCCACTTGCTTATGCAATTGTTGAAGTTGAGTGCAAGTGTTCATGGTTATGGTTCCTTTACAATCTAGGAGATGACCTTGATTCACAACCCAATTCAAACTACATCTTCATCTCAAACAGAGAAAAGGTATTGATGGCGTATCAATATTAATGACCCTAGCCCATTAATTACACGCTCGGATCAAGCCCATTACCAAGGCCTAATAAACAATTGATAAAGGCTTGGCTTAAATCCCAGGCCATGTAGAGCCTGGAAAGACCTCTCAGACCTGACTGAGTAAAAACAAAGCTACTGCTCCCCAACTGCCACTAGCGGTAAAGATTTACCATCTAACATCACACAGAGGGGACACACGCAGTGGCGAAGGTTATAAAGGGCAGGAAGGGGTCTTGCCCCCCCCCCCTAAAATATAGGTGACAGTTAGTGATTTTGTTAGTTTTAGGAATTTAAGCATTTATTTTTCATTATAGCTTCCTATAATATTGGTAACGTGGCTAGAGTGGGAAAGTCAATTATACATAGTTAATAATCTTTTCACATCCTCTCCACATTGTAGTAGTTATTTATTGAATTCTTTTTCACATCCTCTCCACATTGTAGTAGCACTTTATAACAATCTAATTAAACCAATATAATAAGTTTTCAAGAGTTCAAGAATGTAGTTACAATTTACAAATTGGCACTTTTATGTTATAATTTATGATAGTTCACTAGTTTTAATTTTGGACTTCGTTTTTGATCATATGACTTTAGATAGTCTTTAATATAGAATACAACATTCTTTTCGAAAATTTTTGGCCCCTCCAAACAAGACATCCAAGCTCCGCCACTGGACACACGACAAGTACCACTACGAGCTAAAGGACGAATGACATATTTCCTCCTTGTCTACTCTCGGATGATCAACATTTGGCTCCCTGGCAGTCGTTGATTATCCTACAAGGGTTTATCTCTAAACCCTACTTCTCTATAAAAGGAGAGCAACACATAATATCACATAAGTTTTCACACGTTTGGGCAAATATTGTCTCATAGCAGTGCGACATGGTTCTTGTTTAAGTATTATCCAAGCTTCTTAATCTATATATATCTCTCATCGGGTCCTAACCGTTCAACACGAAAAACCATTCAACAAAACCATTCACATCCCATCTCTAAACCGATTTACATACCATACGTAAACATGGGGCCATCCGTGGGGATCCCGATCTTGAAAACCTTGGTATTTTGTATATGTGAGTTTGTTTGAGGCATTTGCATGCTTAAGTGAGATATATGTAAACGAAGAGTATGTTGATGATCATTACAAGAGAAAAGTAGTGAGAAAGTGATCACAAGTAAGAGCAAATTGCATGATAACGAGGAGGGGCTCGTTGTTTATACGTGGCTCCTCGTCACCGCTCGCCACCCGTCGCCGCCACACCGCCCCCCCCTTGCCACAGCTCGCCACACACTCCTTCGCCGACTAGACGACGTGAATAAGACAAACGATTTTTTGCAGGTGACCCTCTTTTATTTTATTTTTTATTTGGCTTTTTCAATTTATAAACTGTGTGAGGGGCCTAAAAGAAGAGTTTGTGTTGTGTTATGACATAAAGGGTATTTTCAAGTGGTTGTTTTAAAGTGAAGTGACACTTGTAAAGCCTAAATGAAAAGCTCTTGCTTTTCATGATACCTATCGCTCTAAGGAGATGATGTAACGCTAAGATGAAGATGGTGAACTACTCACCAATACGGACGGTCTAACCGACGTAATGAGGGCCCATCGAAGCCCAATAAGTGGGAATATATCTGAGCTTCATGAACCATGACATTATGATGTGTGTCAAAATATTTAGGGTCCCAGTGTCGTGCTGTCGGCCCATTTAAGAAACGGCAAACATGCGTTCATTTTTTACAAAGTATTGAATCTTCCTTTCATTACAGAGGACACCCTTTAGTACTTCACAGTTTATACTTTAACTAGCTTATAAGACCCGTTGACACCGGGTAATGTTTTAAAAAAAAATATAAATGAGATTATAATAAAAGTAATAAGAGGAAAAACGATGTTGCAAAAAGAAAAAAATTAGTATGTAAACAAAATAAGAAAAATAATGAAAGAAAACAAATATTGAATCTGTTATTTATTAATATGAAGTGATAAGTCAAGTACAATATAGAGTACAATTATTGTAAGTAATAATGTCTCCTACATACATTCAGGTGGTCTTCAATCTTGACATTTACATAGGTAGTCGTTCCCTCAATTGTATGCGACTCAAAGGATGTTTTAAACATACCTTACAAGGTTTTTCTTGCACCTGTGTATCCTTCTTTGTTATACGTTAACCGTCTTAAGTATTACACGGTCATAGTCGTCCACTTCCAATGATAACAGCCTACGATGATTTGTCAGTTTTTCCAACAGCTTTAGTGCGACTCTATTCCTTTTAGGTGCCACATCAAATAGGATGAATGTTTCTACGGACGATGCGTCGCCCTGAAAATCTCCTGCTGTTCCTTGTATAACTCCCATAATTTCTCCGTCGGGTAACCAGGAGACGACTCGTAAACGCGCTGGAAAAACAATGTAATAACAGTGTTTTTCTCGAACTGTGTGGTAACTGTCAAACCAACGTTTGAACCGTAAACGATAGTCTTCTGCAGCTCATGTTCTCTTCTTAAGAAAATCCGTAAGGTCCATATTGGTGGTTGAATGGAAACAATGATTGAAAAATATATTTAAATATGTACTTACCTTTACCAATGAATAATGTTTAATCACTAAATAGTAGGGACAATTTTCTGGTAGAAAAACGTTCAGTGGAGTTGATTTTTTACTATATGACTAAGAATGCTATACACACTATCAGATATTTATAGCATGTTACGAGTGACAACAAATGTTGACAATAAACGTATGTATTCGATGCGGAGTACATACCGATAAAACTATGTCCAAATGCTGATTCGCTGCTGCTCTTTTTCTTATAAACAAACAAGAAATAGCTTGTTGAATACGCGAGTTCTCCGTGGTCAAACTTTCGAAAAGGTCTTGAAGGAATAGGTCTACTCTCAATGTACCGGCTGAAACCATTGTCCGATTAGAAACGACTCTCTCTAATATTAGGTAGTCTCAATGTCCGACTTATGCTCTGAGATATACGGCGCAATTGGTGCCTTGTCTCTTTACATATACTGTGGTAGTACTGCAGGCAATGTTTACCATCTCCTCCTTTAATAAAACATATGCCCATGCCTCCCTGACCATTCTGCATAAATACCTTTTGGGAACGACGCCCCTAATCTTCTTTACCACTGTATCAGTATTTGCAACGTAGTTCACCTTAACGTAGAAATAACTACAGTCCACCTGCCTGACGAGTAAGCTCCAAAGTATAAGGCTATTTATAACTACTCTGAAGATGCACGAGTTATTGACGCGTTTCACTGAACCCCTTCAACAACTTCTTTACGTTCGAATAATAAACCCTACTCCGAGGGTACTGTTTATTCGACACGAAACTCCGTAATCTATCCAGCAACTCTCTATAGAACGCATTCTTGTCCATGCTGTGAAAACTACGCGGGAAACCATTATACTGACATCATAAACCGCCACTAAAATCCGTCCACGACGGGCAATAAGGTTTTCCAAGGGCGGTTCTGTAACAATTACGTAGAAATTTTGTTAGCATGAACACCCTAGTAACGTTTCACAATTTTAATTGGCGATTATACGCGGAATGCCAACCTAGTGCCGGATTCCTACACCGACTCTATTTCCTTAAACGGCTTACCTATGACTTTCATCCTCTACCTCTACAACCTCCTGTTGTGCTGCCTCTCCAAAACTATCTATATGGACTTCTATAAGATTATGTACTTTGATTACTAGGGCATGTTAGATAATATCTAAAGTGAATGGGTTTGTAAAACCTATTGTATCCACTAGGCAGAATGAAGGTCCTTTTCCGGTAAGAACGAGGTTGGTTACTTCACCAACTGTCATAATTGCTAGTAAACGAAGTTTGGAAAGGACCACTTCTTTATCAAATAGAATCAACACTGTTGTATCTATTTTGACTGGCACCACCACGATATCTGGTTCGGCAGAAAAGTGGACTTAAATAGTTGCCAAATTTTAAAAGCCCACAGGGTTTGGTATCCGAGCGTAACTTCCAGCCACAGGGTTATTACAACAACTCTTTGTAATTAGTTAGTGTTCCAAACACATTACCCTGTTCCGAAGTTCACTGATTTAATTGCGCACGGAGATAAGTTCGGTTTTATTAATTGCCTTGTGTAAAACCGTTATGCCAATATGAAGGTTCTAACTTTTAATGAGGTAGCCTATTTGCAAATGGTGAGTTCTAGCACGCGTTTGTTAAAGGACACAGTCAAAGAAAACGGTACTGCTATTTGTTCTCGGTTCCTGTTAGTGAAAGCTTTCAACCAAACATGGATGGTGCAGGACAAAAGTGTGTGCCTGTTAATATACAGCGTGAAAGTGCGCATTTTTCGTTTTTCCCAAACTTCCAACAATAAACACTACGGCTAGCATTAAATAATTTCTGATGATGTTTACATCAGATATTTCTCCAAGAAGTGCCAGAAACTAGTCAATAGTTGTCCATACAAGCCTATGAGTGAATTACAGTATGCTTAAACAAAAAATGTACAAATAACATTAAGTGTGTTTTCAAAATGAATGTGTAAGAAAAGTACCAAACAATCCAAGAGCTGCTTAAACATAACAGTTCTAACTTCTGGTGGACTTACATACATCCTCTGTAATAATGAATGTTATTAACATGAGATATAACATGAACTGAATAGTGAAGTATAATTATTTATTGTCTAAGTTATAAACAAAAGAAAGTAATAAAAAGAATAAAACAAATGTATGATTAAAAAAAGAAAAACGTTGTAGCAAAAAGGAGAATAATGAAAATAATATTAGAGTAAATATAAAAAAAAATTTTGTAATGGGCCACAGTTGCCCAGAATATTCGATCAATTTCATATTTGACACTTCATGATTTCCCACAGGAGACATTACTTTCCTTCTAAGTTATGAAACATTTTTTACTTGCGTACAAACGGCAAAGAATTTACCCGGCTGTCGTGCTGTGACCCTGGGATTTATAAAACTGTGTGTAGTATTACAGTACCAAGTACTTCGAGTCTATATAAGGGTGAATAACCCGAAGCTACCCGGGAGTAATGCAGCCAATCTGGCAGGCATAACCACTCATCAAGTGGTAGAAGTAGAATCGCAATGTAGTAGAGGAATCTCGCTATCCATAGTACTTTTCGTTCTCGAAAAGTAAATCCGAAATGTTCACAGTGAAGTGAAATTTTGTTGGTGAACTTTTATGGGAAATACAGTATTGTGTTGTGTTTGAGAAGAAAATCCGGGGAGTGTGTCAAATATTTAACTTTTTCGGTTTATTTTTTATTTTATTTTCTCCCAGTGGACGTTTTTTAGCAAACAGAATAAGTGCAGCAGATCAGCCGCTTCCTCACACACCGCTCG